>JANJGN010000021.1:116398807-116586893 GCA_026770705.1 Isurus oxyrinchus
GGAGGCGGGGGGGTGTGTGGGGGGGAGGGAGGAGGGGGGGGGGTGTGTGGGGGGGAGGGAGGATGGGGGGGTGTGGGGGGAGGGAGGATGGGGGGGTGGGGGGGGGAGGGAGGATGGGGGGTGTGTGGGGAGGAGGGAGGATGGGGGGTGTGGGTGTGGGGGGGGAGGGAGGATGGGGGTGTTGTGGGGGGAGGGAGGATGGGGGGGTGTGTGTGGGGGGAGGGAGGATGGGGGGTGTGTGGGGGGAGGGAGGATGGGGGGGTGTTGTGGGGGGAGGGAGGATGGGGGGTGGGAGGAATGGGGGGTGTGTGGGGGGAGGGAGGATGGGGGGGGGTGTGTGGGGGGAGGGAGGATGGGGGGGTGTTGTGTGGGTGGGGGGAGGATGGGGGGTGTGTGTGGGGGAGGGAGGATGGGGGGGAGTGTGTGTGGGGGGAGGGAGGATGGGGGGGGGTGTGTGGGGGGAGGAGGATGGGGGGGAGTGTGTGTGGGGGGGGAGGGGAGGATGGGGGGGTGTGTGGTGGGGGGGAGGGAGGATGGGGGGGTGTGTGTGGGGGGGAGAGGGATGGGGGGTGTGTGTGGGGGAGGGAGGATGGGGGGGGTGTGGGGGGGGAGGGAGGATGGGGGGGTGTGTGTGGGGGAGGGGAGGATGGGGGGTGTGTGGGGGGGGGGGAGGATGGGGGGGGTGTGTGGTGGGGAGGGAGGATGGGGGGTGTGTGTGGGGGAGGGAGGATGGGGGGGGTGTGTGTGGGGGGAGGGAGGATGGGGGGGGTGTGTGTGTGGGGGAGGAGGATGGGGGGGGTGTGTGGGGGGGGGAGGGAGGATGGGGGGTGTGTGTGGGGGAGGGAGGATGGGGGAGGTGTGTGGGGGGGGGGAGGATGGGGGGGGTAGTGTGAGGGGGGTGTGTGTGGGGGGAGGGAGGATGGGGGTGTGGTTGGGGGGAGGGTGGATGGGGGGTGGGTTGGGGGGGGGAGGATGGGGGGGGGTGGGGGGGGGAGGATGGGGGTGTGATATGGGGGGTGGGAGGAAGGGGGGGTGTGTGGGGGAGGGAGGGTGGGGGGAGGGAGGATGGGGGGGTGGGGGGAGGGGGGATGGGGTGTGTGTGGGGGAGGGAGGATGGGGGGGTGTGGGGAGAGGAGGTTGGGGGGGTGTGTGGGGGGGGAGGGAGGATGGGGGAGTGGGGGGGGGGAGGATGGGGGGTGGTGGGGGGAGGGAGGATGGGGTGTGTGTGGGGGAGGGAGGATGGGGGGGTGTGGAGGGAGGGAGGATGGGGGGGTGTGAGGGGGGGAGGGAGGGATGGGGGGGTGTGGGAGGAGATGGGGTATGGGGGTAGGGTAGGGGGGAGAGGGGTAATGGGGATCGGGTGGGGGAGGTGTAACGGGGGGTCGGGTGGGTGATGGGTAACGGGGGTCGGGTGGGGGGGATGGGTAACGGGGTCGGGTGGGGGGAGGGGTAAAGGTATCGGGTAGGGTGATGGGGGTCGGGTGGGGGGAAGGGTAATGGGGGGTCGGGTGGGGGCAGGTGTAATGGGGGGTTGGGTAGGGGGAGGTGTAACGGGGGGTCGGGTGGGGGGTGGGGTAACGGGGGGTCGGGTGGGGAGAGGGGTAATGGCGTTCGGGTAGGGGTAATGGGCGTCGGGTGGGGGGAGGGGTAACGGGGGTCGGGTGGGGGTGGGGTAACGGGGGGTCGGGTGGGGGTGTGGTAACGGGGGTTCGGGTGGGGGTGGGGTAACGGGGTTGGTGGGGGTGGGGTAACGGGTTCGGGTGGGGGAGGGGTAACGGGGTCGGGTGGGTGGAGGGGTAATGGGGGTCGGGTGGGTGAAGGGGTAATGGGGAGATTGTGGAGGGATTTTTAATCAGTAAGGGAATTAAGGCCAGAATTTCCTGGCTGGCGGGTGGGCGGAGCAGCGCTGAGCAGGGTCGGACCTGATCGGGGCCGCGCCGGCATTTTGTGCGGGTGGGCCAATGAAGGCCGCCCAGCGCATTTCCCGACTCCCATGAATAGCGGAAATATGCGGGCTGCCAGGTCCAGGGTCACACCACAGGGGGGTCGGCTGAGCAGGGCCAGGCTGCAGGGTCTGTCACAGGGACAGGGCCAGGCTGCAGGTTCTGTCACAGGGACAGGGCCAGGTTGCAGGCTCTGTCACAGGAACAGGGCCAGGCTGCATGGTCAGTCACAGGGACAGGGACAGGCTGCAGGGTCTCCCCCAGGAGCAGGGCCAGGCAGCAGGGTCTCCCCCAGGAGCAGCGCCAGGCAGCAGGGTCTGTCACAGGGACAGGGCCAGGCTGCAGGGTCTGTCACAGGGACAGGGCCAGGCTGCAGGGTCTGTCACAGGAGCAGGGCCAGGCTGCAGGGTCTGTCACAGGGACAGGGCCAGGCTGCAGGGTCTGTCACAGGAGCAGGGCCAGGCTGCAGGGTCTGTCACAGGGACAGGGCCAGGCTGCAGGGTCTGTCACAGGGACAGGGCCAGGCTGCAGGATCTGTCACGGGGACAAGGCCAGGCTGCAGGGTCTGTCACAGGGACAGGGCCAGGCTGCAGGGTCTGTCACAGGTACAGGGCCAGGCTGCAGGGGTCTGTCACAGGGACAGGGCCAGGCTGCAGGGTCTGTATCAGGGACAGGATCGGCTGCAGGGTCTGTCACAGGGACAGGGCCAGGCTGCAGGGTCTGTCACAGGGACAGGGCCAGGCTGCAGGGTCTGTCACAGGAGCAGGGCCAGGCTGCAGGGTCTGTCACAGGGACAGGGCCAGGCTGCAGGGTCTGTCACAGGGACAGGGCCAGGCTGCAGGGTCTGTCACAGGAGCAGGGCCAGGCTGCAGTGTCTGTCACAGGGACAGGGCCAGGCTGAAGGGTCTGTCACAGGAGCAGGGCCAGGCTGCAGGGTCTGTCACAGGGACAGGGCCAGGCTGCAGGGTCTGTCACAGGGACAAGGCCAGGCGGCAGGGTCTGTCACAGGGACAGGGCCAGGCTGCAGGGGTCTGTCACAGGTACAGGGCCAGGCTGCAGGGTCTGTCACAGGGACAGGGCCAGCTGCAGGGTCTGTATCAGGGACACGGCCAGGCTGCAGCGTCTGTCACAGGAGCAGGGCCAGGCTGCAGGGTCTGTCACAGGGACAGGGCCAGGCTGCAGGGGTCTGTCACAGGAGCAGGGCCAGGCTGCAGGGTCTGTCACAGGGACAGGGCCAGGCTGCAGGGTCTGTCACAGGGACAGGGCCAGGCTGCAGGGTCTGTCACAGGAGCAGGGCCAGGCTGCAGTGTCTGTCACAGGGACAGGGCCAGGCTGCAGGTCTGTCACAGGGGACAGGGCCAGGCTGCATGGTGTGTCACAGGAGCAGGGGCAGGCTGCAGGATCTGTCACAGGAGCAGGACCAGGCTGCAGGATCTGTCACAGGGACAGGGCCAGGCTGCAGGATCTGTCACAGGGACAGGACCAGGCTGCAGGGTCTGTCACAGGGACAGGGCCAGGCTGCAGGGTCTGTCACAGGGACAGGGCCAGGCTGCAGTGTCTGTGACAGGAGTAGGGCCAGGCTGCAGGGTCTGTCAAAGGGATAGGGCCAGGCTTCAGGGTCTGTCACAGGGACAGGGCCAGGCTGCAGGGTCTGTCACAGGAGCAGGGCCAGCCTGCAGGGTCTGGAACAGGAGCAGGGCCAGGCTGCAGGGTCTGTCACAGGGACAGGGCCATGCTGCAGGGTCTATCACAGGAGCAGGGCCAGGCTGCATGCTCTGTCACAGGGACAGGGCCATGCTGCAGGGTCTGTCACAGGAGCAGGGCCAGGTTGCAGGCTCTGTCACAGGGACAGGGCCAGGCTGCAGGGTCTGTTACAGTAGCAGGGCCAGGCTGCAGAGTCTGTCACAGGGACAGGGCCAGACTGCAGTGTCTGTCACAGAGACAGGGCCAGGCTGCGGGGTCTGTCACAGAGACAGGGCCAGGCTGCAGGGCCTGTCACAGGGACAGGGCCAGGCTGCAGGGTCTGTCACAGGAGCAGGGCCAGACTGCAGGGTCTGGTACAGGGACAGGGCCAGGCTGCAGGGCCTGTCACAGGGACAGGGCCAGGATGCAGAGTCTGGTACAGGAGCAGGGCCAGGCTGCAGGGTCTGGTACAGGGACAGGACCAGGCTGCAGGGAATGGTTACAGGGAGAGGGCCAGGTTGCAGGGTCTCTCACAGGGACAGTGCCAGGCTGCAGGGTCAGGGACAGGAGCAGGGCCAGGTGTAGGGACTGTCACAGGAGCAGGGCCAGGCTGCAGGGTCTGGTACAGGAGCAGGGCCAGGCTGCAGGGTCTGTCACAGGAACCGGGCCAGGCTGCAGGGTCTGTCACAGGGAAAGGGCCATGCTGCAGGGTCTGTCAGTGGAGTAGGGCCAGGCTGCATGCTCTGTCACAGAGACAGGGCCATGCTGCAGGGTCTGTCACAGGAGCAGGGCCAGGCTGCAGGCTCTGTCACAGGGACAGGGCCAGGCTGCAGCGTCTGTCATGGAGACAGGGCCTGACTGCAGGGTCTGTCACAGGGACAGGGCCAGGCTGCAGGGTCTGTCACAGGAGCAGGGCCAGGTTGCAGGGTCTGTCACAGGAGCAGGGCCAGGCTGCAGGGTCTGTCACAGGGACAGGGCCAGGCTGCAGGGTCTGTCACAGGGACAGGGCCAGGCTGCAGGGTCTGTCAAAGGGACAGGGCCAGGCTGCAGTGTCTGTCACAGGGACAGGGCCAGGCTGCAGGGTCTGTCACAGGGACAGGGCCAGGCTGCAGGGTCTGTCACGGAGACAGGGCCAGGCTGCAGGGCCCGGTACAGAGACAGGGCCAGGCTGCAGGGTCTGTCACAGAGACAGGGCCAGGCTGCAGGGTCTGTCACAGGGACAGGGCCAGGCTGTAGGGTCTGTCACAGGAGCAGGGCCAGGCTGCAGGGTCTGTCACAGAGACAGGGCCAGGCTGCAGGGTCTGTCACAGGGACAAGGCCAGGCTGCAGGTTCTGTCACAGGGAGCGGGCCAGGCTGCAGGGTCTGTCACAGGAGCAGGGCCAGGCTGCAGGGTCTGTCACAGGGACAGGGCCAGGCTGCAGTGTCTGTGACAGGGACAGGGCCAGGTTGCAGGGTCTGGTACAGGAGCAGGGCAAGGCTGCAGGGTCTGGAACAGGAGCAGGGCCAGGCTGCAGGGTCTGGAACAGGAGCAGGGCCAGGCTGCAGGGTCTGTCACAGGGACAGGGCCAGGCTGCAGGGTCTGTCACAGGAGCAGGGCCAGGCTGCAGGATCTGGAACAGGAGCAGGGCCAGGCTGCAGGGTCTGTCACAGGGACAGCGCAGGCTCTAGGGTCTGTCACAGGGACAGTGCCAGGCTTCAGGGTCTGTCACAGGGACAGGGCCAGGCTGCAGGGTCTGTCACGGAGACAGGGCCAGGCTGCAGGGTCTGTCACAGAGACAGGGCCAGGCTGCAGGGTCTGTCACAGAGACAGGGCCAGGCTGCAGGGTCTGTCACAGGGACAGGGCCAGGCTGCAGGTTCTGTCACAGGGAGCGGGCCAGGCTGCAGAGTCTGTCACAGGAGCAGGGCCAGGCTGCAGGGTCTGTGACAGGGACAGGGCCAGGTTGCAGGGTCTGGAACAGGAGCAGGGCCAGGCTGCAGGGTCTGGAACAGGAGCAGGGCCAGGCTGCAGGGTCTGTGACAGGGACAGGGCCAGGCTGCAGGGTCTGTCACAGGAGCAGGGCCAGGCTGCAGGGTCTGTCACAGAGACAGGGCCAGGCTGCAGGGTCTGTCACAGGGACAGGGCCAGGCTGCAGGTTCTCTCACAGGGAGCGGGCCAGGCTGCAGGGTCTGTCACAGGAGCAGGGCCAGGCTGCAGGGTCTGTCACAGGGACAGGGCCAGGCTGCAGTGTCTGTGACAGGGACAGGGCCAGGTTGCAGGGTCTGGTACAGGAGCAGGGCCAGGTTGCAGGGTCTGGTACAGGAGCAGGGCCAGGCTGCAGGGTCTGGAACAGGAGCAGGGCCAGGCTGCAGGGTCTGTCACAGGGACAGGGCCAGGCTGCAGGGTCTGTCACAGGAGCAGGGCCAGGCTGCAGGGTCTGTCACAGGAGCAGGGCCAGGCTGCAGGGTCTGTCACAGGAGCAGGGCCAGGCTGCAGGGTCTGTCACAGGGACAGTGCCAGGCTTCAGGGTCTGTCACAGGGACAGGGCCAGGCTGCAGGGTCTGTCACGGAGACAGGGCCAGGCTGCAGGGTCTGTCACAGGGACAGGGCCAGGCTGCAGGGTCTGTCACAGGGACAGGGCCAGGCTGCAGGGTCTGTCTCGGAGACAGGGCTTGACTGCAGCGTCTGTCACAGGAGTAGGGCCAGGCTGCAGGGTCTGGTACAGCGACAGGGCCAGGCTGCAGGGTCTGTCACAGGAGCAGGGCCAGGCTGCAGCGTCTGTCACAGGAGCAGGGCCAGGCTGCAGCGTCTGTCACAGGGACAGGGCCAGGCTGCAGGTTCACTCACAGGGAGCGGGCCAGGCTGCAGGGTCTGTCACAGGAGCAGGGCCAGGCTGCAGGGTCTGTCACAGGGACAGGGCCAGGCTGCAGTGTCTGTGACAGGGACAGGGCCAGGTTGCAGGGTCTGGTACAGGAGCAGGGCCAGGTTGCAGGGTCTGGTACAGGAGCAGGGCCAGGCTGCAGGGTCTGGAACAGGAGCAGGGCCAGGCTGCAGGGTCTGTCACAGGGACAGGGCCAGGCTGCAGGGTCTGTCACAGGAGCAGGGCCAGGCTGCAGGGTCTGTCACAGGAGCAGGGCCAGGCTGCAGGGTCTGTCACAGGAGCAGGGCCAGGCTGCAGGGTCTGTCACAGGGACAGTGCCAGGCTTCAGGGTCTGTCACAGGGACAGGGCCAGGCTGCAGGGTCTGTCACGGAGACAGGGCCAGGCTGCAGGGTCTGTCACAGGGACAGGGCCAGGCTGCAGGGTCTGTCACAGGGACAGGGCCAGGCTGCAGGGTCTGTCTCGGAGACAGGGCTTGACTGCAGCGTCTGTCACAGGAGTAGGGCCAGGCTGCAGGGTCTGGTACAGCGACAGGGCCAGGCTGCAGGGTCTGTCACAGGAGCAGGGCCAGGCTGCAGCGTCTGTCACAGGAGCAGGGCCAGGCTGCAGCGTCTGTCACAGGAGCAGGGCCAGGCTGCAAGGTCTGTCACAGGGACAGGGCCAGGCTGCAGGGTCTGTCACAGGGACAGGGCCAGGCTGCAGGGTCTGTCTCGGAGACAGGGCTTGACTGAACCGTCTGTCACAGGAGTAGGGCCAGGCTGCAGGGTCTGGTACAGCGACAGGGCCAGGCTGCAGGGTCTGTCACAGGAGCAGGGCCAGGCTGCAGGGTCTGTCACAGGAGCAGGGCCAGGCTGCAGGGTCTGTCACAGGGACCGGGCCAGGATTCAGGGTCTGTCACAGGGACAGGGCCAGGCTATAGGGTCTGTCACAGGGACAGGGCCAGACTGCAGTGTCTGTCACAGAGACAGGGCCAGGCTGCTGGGTCTGTCACAGAGACAGGGCCAGGCTGCAGGGTCTGTCAAAGGGACAGGGCCAGGCTGCAGTGTCTGTCACAGGGACAGGGCCAGGCTGCAGGGTCTGTCACGGAGACAGGGCCAGGCTGCAGGGCCCGGTACAGAGACAGGGCCAGGCTGCAGGGTCTGTCACAGAGACAGGGCCAGGCTGCAGGGTCTGTCACAGGGACAGGGCCAGGCTGTAGGGTCTGTCACAGGAGCAGGGCCAGGCTGCAGGGTCTGTCACAGAGACAGGGCCAGGCTGCAGGGTCTGTCACAGGGACAAGGCCAGGCTGCAGGTTCTGTCACAGGGAGCGGGCCAGGCTGCAGGGTCTGTCACAGGAGCAGGGCCAGGCTGCAGGGTCTGTCACAGGGACAGGGCCAGGCTGCAGTGTCTGTGACAGGGACAGGGCCAGGTTGCAGGGTCTGGTACAGGAGCAGGGCAAGGCTGCAGAGTCTGGAACAGGAGCAGGGCCAGGCTGCAGGGTCTGGAACAGGAGCAGGGCCAGGCTGCAGGGTCTGTCACAGGGACAGGGCCAGGCTGCAGGGTCTGTCACAGGAGCAGGGCCAGGCTGCAGGATCTGGAACAGGAGCAGGGCCAGGCTGCAGGGTCTGTCACAGGGACAGCGCAGGCTCTAGGGTCTGTCACAGGGACAGTGCCAGGCTTCAGGGTCTGTCACAGGGACAGGGCCAGGCTGCAGGGTCTGTCACGGAGACAGGGCCAGGCTGCAGGGTCTGTCACAGAGACAGGGCCAGGCTGCAGGGTCTGTCACAGAGACAGGGCCAGGCTGCAGGGTCTGTCACAGGGACAGGGCCAGGCTGCAGGTTCTGTCACAGGGAGCGGGCCAGGCTGCAGAGTCTGTCACAGGAGCAGGGCCAGGCTGCAGGGTCTGTCACAGGGACAGGGCCAGGCTGCAGTGTCTGTGACAGGGACAGGGCCAGGTTGCAGGGTCTGGAACAGGAGCAGGGCCAGGCTGCAGGGTCTGGAACAGGAGCAGGGCCAGGCTGCAGGGTCTGTGACAGGGACAGGGCCAGGCTGCAGGGTCTGTCACAGGAGCAGGGCCAGGCTGCAGGGTCTGTCACAGAGACAGGGCCAGGCTGCAGGGTCTGTCACAGGGACAGGGCCAGGCTGCAGGTTCTCTCACAGGGAGCGGGCCAGGCTGCAGGGTCTGTCACAGGAGCAGGGCCAGGCTGCAGGGTCTGTCACAGGGACAGGGCCAGGCTGCAGTGTCTGTGACAGGGACAGGGCCAGGTTGCAGGGTCTGGTACAGGAGCAGGGCCAGGCTGCAGGGTCTGGAACAGGAGCAGGGCCAGGCTGCAGGGTCTGTCACAGGGACAGGGCCAGGCTGCAGGGTCTGTCACAGGAGCAGGGCCAGGCTGCAGGGTCTGTCACAGGAGCAGGGCCAGGCTGCAGGGTCTGTCACAGGAGCAGGGCCAGGCTGCAGGGTCTGTCACAGGGACAGTGCCAGGCTTCAGGGTCTGTCACAGGGACAGGGCCAGGCTGCAGGGTCTGTCACGGAGACAGGGCCAGGCTGCAGGGTCTGTCACAGGGACAGGGCCAGGCTGCAGGGTCTGTCACAGGGACAGGGCCAGGCTGCAGGGTCTGTCTCGGAGACAGGGCTTGACTGCAGCGTCTGTCACAGGAGTAGGGCCAGGCTGCAGGGTCTGGTACAGCGACAGGGCCAGGCTGCAGGGTCTGTCACAGGAGCAGGGCCAGGCTGCAGCGTCTGTCACAGGAGCAGGGCCAGGCTGCAGCGTCTGTCACAGGAGCAGGGCCAGGCTGCAAGGTCTGTCACAGGGACAGGGCCAGGCTGCAGGGTCGGTCACAGGGACAGGGCCAGGCTGCAGGGTCTGTCTCGGAGACAGGGCTTGACTGAACCGTCTGTCACAGGAGTAGGGCCAGGCTGCAGGGTCTGGTACAGCGACAGGGCCAGGCTGCAGGGTCTGTCACAGGAGCAGGGCCAGGCTGCAGGGTCTGTCACAGGAGCAGGGCCAGGCTGCAGGGTCTGTCACAGGGACCGGGCCAGGATTCAGGGTCTGTCACAGGGACAGGGCCAGGCTATAGGGTCTGTCACAGGGACAGGGCCAGACTGCAGTGTCTGTCACAGAGACAGGGCCAGGCTGCTGGGTCTGTCACAGAGACAGGGCCAGGCTGCAGGGCCTGTCACAGGGACAGGGCCAGGATGCAGAGTCTGTCACAGGGAGCGGGCCAGGCTGCAGGGTCTGTCACAGGAGCAGGGCCAGGCTGCAGGGTCTGTCACAGGGACAGGGCCAGGCTGCACGGTCTGTCACAGGGACAGGGCCAGGCTGCAGTGTCTGTCACAGGGACAGGGCCAGGCTGCAGGGCCTGTCACAGAGACAGGGCCAGGCTGCAGGGTCTGTCACAGGAGCAGGGCCAGGCTGCAGGGTCTGTGACAGGAGTAGGGCCAGGCTGCAGGGTCTGTCACAGGGACAGGGCCATGCTGCAGGGTCTGTCACAGTAGCAGGGCCAGGCGGCATGCTCTGTCACAGAGACAGGGCCATGCTGCAGGGTCTGTCACAGGAGCAGGCCCAGGCTGCAGGCTCTGTCACAGGGACAGGGCCAGGCTATAGGGTCTGTCAGAGGGACAGGGCCAGGCTGCAGGGTCTGTCAAAGGAGCAGGGCCAGGCTGCAGGGTCTCCCCCAGGGACAGGGCCAGACTGCAGTGTCTGTCACAGAGACAGGGCCAGGCTGCAGGGCCTGTCACAGGGACAGGGCCAGGATGCAGAGTCTGGTACAGGAGCAGGGCCAGGCTGCAGGGTCTGGTACAGAGACAGGACCAGGCTGCAGGGTCTGGTTACAGGGAGAGGGCCAGGCTGCAGGGTCTGTCACAGGGACAGTGCCAGGCTGCAGGGCCTGTCACAGCGACAGGGCCAGGCTGCAGGGTCTGTCACAGGAGCAGGGCCAGGCTGCAGGTTCTGTCACAGGGACAGGGCCAGGCTGCAGGGTCTGTCACAGGGACAGGGCCAGGCTGCAGTGTCTGTCACAGGAGCAGGGCCAGGCTGCAGTGTCTGTCACAGGGACAGGGCCAGGCTGCAGGGTCTGTCACAGGAGCAGGGCCAGGCTGCAGGGTCTGTCACAGGGACAGGGCCAGGCTGCAGCGTCTGTCACAGGGACAAGGCCAGGCGGCAGGGTCTGTCACAGGGACAGGGTCAGGCTGCAGGGTCTGTCACAGGTACAGGGACAGGCTGCAGGGTCTGTCACAGGGACAGGGCCAGGCTGCAGGGTCTGTATCAGGGACACGGCCAGGCTGCAGTGTCTGTCACAGGAGCAGTGCCAGGCTGCAAGGTCTGTCACAGGAGCAGGGCCCGGCTGCAGGGTCTGTCACAGGGACAGGGCCAGGCTGCAGGTTCTGTCACAGGGACAGGGCCAGGCTGCAGGGTCTGTCACAGGAGCAGGGCCAGGCTGCAGGGTCTGTCACAGGGACAGGGCCAGGCTGCAGGGTCTGTCACAGGGACAGGGCCAGGCTGCAGGGTGTGTCACAGGAGCAGGGGCAGGCTGCAGGATCTGTCACAGGAGCAGGACCAGGCTGCAGGATCTGTCACAGGGACAGGGCCAGGCTGCAGGATCTGTCACAGGGACAGGACCACGCTGCAGGGTCTGTCACAAGGACAGGGCCAGGCTGCAGGGTCTGTCACAGGGACAGGGCCAGGCTGCAGGGTCCGGTACAGGAGCAGGGCCAGGCTGCAGGGTCTGTCACAGGCACAGGGCCAGGCTGCAGTGTCTGTCACAGGGACAGGGCCAGGCTGCAGTGTCTGTGACAGGAGTAGGGCCAGGTTGCAGGGTCTGTCAAAGGGATAGGGCCAGGCTGCAGGGTCTGTGACAGGAGTAGGGCCAGGCTGCAGGGTCTGTCACAGGGACAGGGCCATGCTGCAGGGTCTGTCACAGTAGCAGGGCCAGGCGGCATGCTCTGTCACAGAGACAGGGCCATGCTGCAGGGTCTGTCACAGGAGCAGGGCCAGGCTGCAGGCTCTGTCACAGGGACAGGGCCAGGCTGCAGGGTCTGTCACCGGAGCAGGGCCAGGCTGCTGAGTCTGTCACAGGGACAGGGCCAGGCTGCAGGGTCTGTCACAGAGACAGGGCCAGGCTGCAGGGTGTGTCAAAGGAGCAGGGCCAGGCTGCAGGGTCTCCCCCAGGGACAGGGCCAGACTGCAGTGTCTGTCACAGAGACAGGGCCAGGCTGCAGGGCCTGTCACAGGGACAGGGCCAGGATGCAGAGTCTGGTACAGGAGCAGGGCCAGGCTGCAGGGTCTGGTACAGAGACAGGACCAGGCTGCAGGGTCTGGTTACAGGGAGAGGGCCAGGCTGCAGGGTCTGTCACAGGGACAGTGCCAGGCTGCAGGGCCTGTCACAGCGACAGGGCCAGGCTGCAGGGTCTGTCACAGGAGCAGGGCCAGGCTGCAGGTTCTGTCACAGGGACAGGGCCAGGCTGCAGGGTCTGTCACAGGGACAGGGCCAGGCTGCAGGGTCTGTCACAGGAGCAGGGCCAGGCTGCAGTGTCTGTCACAGGGACAGGGCCAGGCTGCAGGGTCTGTCACAGGAGCAGGGCCAGGCTGCAGGGTCTGTCACAGGGACAGGGCCAGGCTGCAGCGTCTGTCACAGGGACAAGGCCAGGCGGCAGGGTCTGTCACAGGGACAGGGTCAGGCTGCAGGGTCTGTCACAGGTACAGGGCCAGGCTGCAGGGTCTGTCACAGGGACAGGGCCAGGCTGCAGGGTCTGTATCAGGGACACGGCCAGGTTGCAGTGTCTGTCACAGGAGCAGTGCCAGGCTGCAAGGTCTGTCACAGGGACAGGGCCAGGCTGCAGGGTCTGTCACAGGAGCAGGGCCAGGCTGCAGGGTCTGTCACAGGGACAGGGCCAGGCTGCAGGGTCTGTCACAGGGACAGGGCCAGGCTGCAGGGTCTGTCACAGGAGCAGGGCCAGGCTGCAGTGTCTGTCACAGGGACAGGGCCAGGCTGCAGGGTCTGTCACTGGAGCAGGGCCAGGCTGCAGGGTCTGTCACAGGGACAGGGCCAGGCTGCAGGGTCTGTCACAGGGACAGGGCCAGGCTGCAGGGTGTGTCACAGGAGCAGATGCAAGCTGCAGGATCTGTCACAGGAGCAGGACCAGGCTGCAGGATCTGTCACAGGGACAGGGCCAGGCTGCAGGATCTGTCACAGGGACAGGACCAGGCTGCAGGGTCTGTCACAAGGACAGGGCCAGGCTGCAGGGTCTGTCACAGGGACAGGGCCAGGCTGCAGGGTCTGGTACAGGAGCAGGGCCAGGCTGCAGGGTCTGTCACAGGGACAGGGCCAGGCTGCAGGGTCTGTCACAGGGACAGGGCCAGGCTGCAGTGTCTGTGACAGGAGTAGGGCCAGGCTGCAGGGTCTGTCAAAGGGATAGGGCCAGGCTTCAGGGTCTGTCACAGGGACAGGGCCAGGCTGCAGGGTCTGTCACAGGACCAGGGCCAGCCTGCAGGGTCTGGAACAGGAGCAGGGCCTGGCTGCATGCTCTGTCACAGGGACAGGGCCATGCTGCAGGGTCTGTCACAGGAGCAGGGCCAGGCTGCAGGGTCTGTCACAGCGACAGGGCCAGGCTGCAGGCTCTGTCACAGGAACAGGGCCAGGCTGCATGGTCAGTCACAGGGACAGGTCCAGGCTGCAGGGTCTCCCCCAGGAGCAGGGTTAGGCAGCAGGGTCTCCCCCAGGAGCAGCGCCAGGCAGCAGGTTCTGTCACAGGGACAGGGCCAGGCTGCAGGGTCTGTCACAGGGACAGGGCCAGGCTGCAGGGTCTGTCACAGGAGCAGGGCCAGGCTGCAGGGTCTGTCACAGGGACAGGGCCAGGCTGCAGGGTCTGTCACAGGAGCAGGGCCAGGCTGCAGGGTCTGTCACAGGGACAGGGCCAGGCTGCAGGATCTGTCACAGGGACAAGGCCAGGCTGCAGGGTCTGTCACAGGGACAGGGCCAGGCTGCAGGGTCTGTCACAGGTACAGGGCCAAGCTGCAGGGTCTGTCACAGGGACAGGGCCAGGCTGCAGCGTCTGTATCAGGGACAGGATCGGCTGCAGGATCTGTCACAGGGACAGGGCCAGGCTGCAGGGTCTGTCACAGGAGCAGGGCCAGGCTGCAGGGTCTGTCACAGGGACAGGGCCAGGCTGCAGGGTCTGTCACAGGGACAGGGCCAGGCTGCAGGGTCTGTCACAGGAGCAGGGCCAGGCTGCAGTGTCTGTCACAGGGACAGGGCCAGGCTGCAGTGTCTGTCACAGGAGCAGGGCCAGGGTGCAGGGTCTGTCACAGGGACAGGGCCAGGCTGCAGGGTCTGTCACAGGAGCAGGGCCAGGCTGCAGGGTCTGTCACAGGAGCAGGGCCAGGCTGCAGGGTCTGTCACAGAGACAGGGCCAGGCTGCAGGGCCTGTCACAGGGACAGGGCCAGGATGCAGAGTCTGGTACAGGAGCAGGGCCAGGCTGCAGGGTCTGGTACAGGGACAGGACCAGGCTGCAGGGAATGGTTACAGGGAGAGGGCCAGGTTGCAGGGTCTCTCACAGGGACAGTGCCAGGCTGCAGGGTCTGGTACAGGAGCAGGGCCAGGTGTAGGGACTGTCACAGGAGCAGGGCCAGGCTGCAGGGTCTGGTACAGGAGCAGGGCCAGGCTGCAGGGTCTGTCACAGGAACCGGGCCAGGCTGCAGGGTCTGTCACAGGAGTAGGGCCAGGCTGCAGGGTCTGTCACAGGGAAAGGGCCATGCTGCAGGGTCTGTCAGTGGAGCAGGGCCAGGCTGCATGCTCTGTCACAGAGACAGGGCCATGCTGCAGGGTCTGTCACAGGAGCAGGGCCAGGCTGCAGGCTCTGTCACAGGGACAGGGCCAGGCTGCAGCGTCTGTCATGGAGACAGGGCCTGACTGCAGGGTCTGTCACAGGGACAGGGCCAGGCTGCAGGGTCTGTCACAGGAGCAGGGCCAGGTTGCAGGGTCTGTCACAGGGACAGGGCCAGGCTGCAGGGTCTGTCACAGGAGCAGGGCCAGGCTGCAGGGTCTGTCACAGGGACAGGGCCAGGCTGCAGCGTCTGTCACAGGGACAAGGCCAGGCGGCAGGGTCTGTCACAGGGACAGGGTCAGGCTGCAGGGTCTGTCACAGGTACAGGGCCAGGCTGCAGGGTCTGTCACAGGGACAGGGCCAGGCTGCAGGGTCTGTATCAGGGACACGGCCAGGCTGCAGTGTCTGTCACAGGAGCAGTGCCAGGCTGCAAGGTCTGTCACAGGGACAGGGCCAGGCTGCAGGGTCTGTCACAGGAGCAGGGCCAGGCTGCAGGGTCTGTCACAGGGACAGGGCCAGGCTGCAGGGTCTGTCACAGGAGCAGGGCCAGGCTGCAGTGTCTGTCACAGGGACAGGGCCAGGCTGCAGGGTCTGTCACTGGAGCAGGGCCACGCTGCAGGGTCTGTCACAGGGACAGGGCCAGGCTGCAGGGTCTGTCACAGGGACAGGGCCAGGCTGCAGGGTGTGTCACAGGAGCAGATGCAGGCTGCAGGATCTGTCACAGGAGCAGGACCAGGCTGCAGGATCTGTCACAGGGACAGGGCCAGGCTGCAGGATCTGTCACAGGGACAGGACCAGGCTGCAGGGTCTGTCACAAGGACAGGGCCAGGCTGCAGGGTCTGTCACAGGGACAGGGCCAGGCTGCAGGGTCTGGTACAGGAGCAGGGCCAGGCTGCAGGGTCTGTCACAGGGACAGGGCCAGGCTGCAGGGTCTGTCACTGGGACAGGGCCAGGCTGCAGTGTCTGTGACAGGAGTAGGGCCAGGCTGCAGGGTCTGTCAAAGGGATAGGGACAGGCTTCAGGGTCTGTCACAGGGACAGGGCCAGGCTGCAGGGTCTGTCACAGGAGCAGGGCCAGCCTGCAGGGTCTGGAACAGGAGCAGAGCCAGGCTGCAGGGTCTGTCACAGGGACGGGCCACGCTGCAGGGTCTGTCACAGGGACAGGGCCATGCTGCAGGGTCTATCACAGGAGCAGGGCCAGGCTGCATGCTTTGTCACAGGGACAGGGCCATGCTGCAGGGTCTGTCACAGGAGCAGGGCCAGGCTGCAGGGTCTGTCACAGCGACAGGGCCAGGCTGCAGGCTCTGTCACAGGAACAGGGCCAGGCTGCATGGTCAGTCACAGGGACAGGTCCAGGCTGCAGGGTCTCCCCCAGGAGCAGGGCCAGGCAGCAGGGTCTCCCCCAGGAGCAGCGCCAGGCAGCAGGGTCTGTCACAGGGACAGGGCCAGGCTGCAGGGTCTGTCACAGGGACAGGGCCAGGCTGCAGGGTCTGTCACAGGAGCAGGGCCAGGCTGCAGGGTCTGTCACAGGGACAGGGCCAGGCTGCAGGGTCTGTCACAGGAGCAGGGCCAGGCTGCAGGGTCTGTCACAGGGACTGGGCCAGGCTGCAGGATCTGTCACAGGGACAAGGCCAGGCTGCAGGGTCTGTCACAGGGACAGGGCCAGGCTGCAGGGTCTGTCACAGGTACAGGGCCAGGCTGCAGGGTCTGTCACAGGGACAGGGCCAGGCTGCAGGGTCTGTATCAGGGACAGGATCGGCTGCAGGATCTGTCACAGGGACAGGGCCAGGCTGCAGGGTCTGTCACAGGAGCAGGGCCAGGCTGCAGGGTCTGTCACAGGGACAGGGCCAGGCTGCAGGGTCTGTCACAGGGACAGGGCCAGGCTGCAGGGTCTGTCACAGGAGCAGGGCCAGGCTGCAGTGTCTGTCACAGTGACAGGGCCAGGCTGCAGTGTCTGTCACAGGAGCAGCGCCAGGCTGCAGGGTCTGTCACAGGGACAAGGCCAGGCGGCAGGGTCTGTCACAGGGACAGGGCCAGGCTGCAGGGTCAGTCACAGGTACAGGGCCAGGCTGCAGGGTCTGTCACAGGGACAGGGCCAGGCTGCAGGGTCTGTATCAGGGACACGGCCAGGCTGCAGTGTCTGTCACAGGAGTAGGGCCAGGCTGCAGGGTCTGTCACAGGGACAGGGCCAGGCTGCAGGGTCTGTCACAGGAGCAGGGCCAGGCTGCAGGGTCTGGAACAGGAGCAGAGCCAGGCTGCAGGGTCTGTCACAGGGACGGGCCACGCTGCAGGGTCTGTCACAGGGACAGGGCCATGCTGCAGGGTCTATCACAGGAGCAGGGCCAGGCTGCATGCTTTGTCACAGGGACAGGGCCATGCTGCAGGGTCTGTCACAGGAGCAGGGCCAGGCTGCAGGGTCTGTCACAGCGACAGGGCCAGGCTGCAGGCTCTGTCACAGGAACAGGGCCAGGCTGCATGGTCAGTCACAGAGACAGGTCCAGGCTGCAGGGTCTCCCCCAGGAGCAGGGCCAGGCAGCAGGGTCTCCCCCAGGAGCAGCGCCAGGCAGCAGGGTCTGTCACAGGGACAGGGCCAGGCTGCAGGGTCTGTCACAGGGACAGGGCCAGGCTGCAGGGTCTGTCACAGGAGCAGGGCCAGGCTGCAGGGTCTGTCACAGGGACAGGGCCAGGCTGCAGGGTCTGTCACAGGAGCAGGGCCAGGCTGCAGGGTCTGTCACAGGGACAGGGCCAGGCTGCAGGATCTGTCACAGGGACAAGGCCAGGCTGCAGGGTCTGTCACAGGGACAGGGCCAGGCTGCAGGGTCTGTCACAGGTACAGGGCCAGGCTGCAGGGTCTGTCACAGGGACAGGGCCAGGCTGCAGGGTCTGTATCAGGGACAGGATCGGCTGCAGGATCTGTCACAGGGACAGGGCCAGGCTGCAGGGTCTGTCACAGGAGCAGGGCCAGGCTGCAGGGTCTGTCACAGGGACAGGGCCAGGCTGCAGGGTCTGTCACAGGGACAGGGCCAGGCTGCAGGGTCTGTCACAGGAGCAGGGCCAGGCTGCAGTGTCTGTCACAGTGACAGGGCCAGGCTGCAGTGTCTGTCACAGGAGCAGGGCCAGGCTGCAGGGTCTGTCACAGGGACAGGGCCAGGCTGCAGGGTCTGTCACAGGGACAAGGCCAGGCGGCAGGGTCTGTCACAGGGACAGGGCCAGGCTGCAGGGTCAGTCACAGGTACAGGGCCAGGCTGCAGGGTCTGTCACAGGGACAGGGCCAGGCTGCAGGGTCTGTCACAGGGACAGGGCCAGGCTGCAGGGTGTGTCACAGGAGCAGGGGCAGGCTGCAGGATCTGTCACAGGAGCAGGACCAGGCTGCAGGATCTGTCACAGGGACAGGACCAGGCTGCAGGGTCTGTCACAGGGACAGGGCCAGGCTGCAGGGTCTGTCACAGGGACAGGGCCAGGCGGCAGGGTCTGGTACAGGAGCAGGGCCAGGCTGCAGGGTCTGTCACAGGGACGGGCCACGCTGCAGGGTCTGTCCCAGGGACAGGGCCATGCTGCAGGGTCTATCACAGGAGCAGGGCCAGGCCGCATGCTCTGTCACAGGGACAGGGCCATGCTGCAGGGTCTGTCACAGGAGCAGGGCCAGGTTGCAGGCTCTGTCACAGGGACAGGGCCAGGCTGCAGGGTCTGTTACAGTAGCAGGGCCAGGCTGCAGAGTCTGTCACAGGGACAGGGCCAGACTGCAGTGTCTGTCACAGAGACAGGGCCAGGCTGCAGGGTCTGTCACAGAGACAGGGCCAGGCTGCAGGGCCTGTCACAGGGACAGGGCCAGGCTGCAGGGTCTGTCACAGGAGCAGGGCCAGACTGCAGGGTCTGGTACAGGGACAGGGCCAGGCTGCAGGGTCTGTCACAGGAGCAGGGCCAGGCTGCAGGGTCTGTCACAGAGACAGGGCCAGGCTGCAGGGCCTGTCACAGGGACAGGGCCAGGATGCAGAGTCTGGTACAGGAGCAGGGCCAGGCTGCAGGGTCTGGTACAGGGACAGGACCAGGCTGCAGGGAATGGTTACAGGGAGAGGGCCAGGTTGCAGGGTCTCTCACAGGGACAGTGCCAGGCTGCAGGGTCTGGTACAGGAGCAGGGCCAGGTGTAGGGACTGTCACAGGAGCAGGGCCAGGCTGCAGGGTCTGTCACAGGGACAGGGCCAGGCTGCAGGGTCTGTCACAGGAGCAGGGCCAGGCTGCAGGGTCTGTCACAGGGACAGGGCCAGGCTGCAGGGTCTGTCACAGGAGCAGGGCCAGGCTGCAGGGTCTGTCACAGGGACTGGGCCAGGCTGCAGGATCTGTCACAGGGACAAGGCCAGGCTGCAGGGTCTGTCACAGGGACAGGGCCAGGCTGCAGGGTCTGTCACAGGTACAGGGCCAGGCTGCAGGGTCTGTCACAGGGACAGGGCCAGGCTGCAGGGTCTGTATCAGGGACAGGATCGGCTGCAGGATCTGTCACAGGGACAGGGCCAGGCTGCAGGGTCTGTCACAGGAGCAGGGCCAGGCTGCAGGGTCTGTCACAGGGACAGGGCCAGGCTGCAGGGTCTGTCACAGGGACAGGGCCAGGCTGCAGGGTCTGTCACAGGAGCAGGGCCAGGCTGCAGTGTCTGTCACAGTGACAGGGCCAGGCTGCAGTGTCTGTCACAGGAGCAGCGCCAGGCTGCAGGGTCTGTCACAGGGACAAGGCCAGGCGGCAGGGTCTGTCACAGGGACAGGGCCAGGCTGCAGGGTCAGTCACAGGTACAGGGCCAGGCTGCAGGGTCTGTCACAGGGACAGGGCCAGGCTGCAGGGTCTGTATCAGGGACACGGCCAGGCTGCAGTGTCTGTCACAGGAGTAGGGCCAGGCTGCAGGGTCTGTCACAGGGACAGGGCCAGGCTGCAGGGTCTGTCACAGGAGCAGGGCCAGGCTGCAGGGTCTGGAACAGGAGCAGAGCCAGGCTGCAGGGTCTGTCACAGGGACGGGCCACGCTGCAGGGTCTGTCACAGGGACAGGGCCATGCTGCAGGGTCTATCACAGGAGCAGGGCCAGGCTGCATGCTTTGTCACAGGGACAGGGCCATGCTGCAGGGTCTGTCACAGGAGCAGGGCCAGGCTGCAGGGTCTGTCACAGCGACAGGGCCAGGCTGCAGGCTCTGTCACAGGAACAGGGCCAGGCTGCATGGTCAGTCACAGAGACAGGTCCAGGCTGCAGGGTCTCCCCCAGGAGCAGGGCCAGGCAGCAGGGTCTCCCCCAGGAGCAGCGCCAGGCAGCAGGGTCTGTCACAGGGACAGGGCCAGGCTGCAGGGTCTGTCACAGGGACAGGGCCAGGCTGCAGGGTCTGTCACAGGAGCAGGGCCAGGCTGCAGGGTCTGTCACAGGGACAGGGCCAGGCTGCAGGGTCTGTCACAGGAGCAGGGCCAGGCTGCAGGGTCTGTCACAGGGACAGGGCCAGGCTGCAGGATCTGTCACAGGGACAAGGCCAGGCTGCAGGGTCTGTCACAGGGACAGGGCCAGGCTGCAGGGTCTGTCACAGGTACAGGGCCAGGCTGCAGGGTCTGTCACAGGGACAGGGCCAGGCTGCAGGGTCTGTATCAGGGACAGGATCGGCTGCAGGATCTGTCACAGGGACAGGGCCAGGCTGCAGGGTCTGTCACAGGAGCAGGGCCAGGCTGCAGGGTCTGTCACAGGGACAGGGCCAGGCTGCAGGGTCTGTCACAGGGACAGGGCCAGGCTGCAGGGTCTGTCACAGGAGCAGGGCCAGGCTGCAGTGTCTGTCACAGTGACAGGGCCAGGCTGCAGTGTCTGTCACAGGAGCAGGGCCAGGCTGCAGGGTCTGTCACAGGGACAGGGCCAGGCTGCAGGGTCTGTCACAGGGACAAGGCCAGGCGGCAGGGTCTGTCACAGGGACAGGGCCAGGCTGCAGGGTCAGTCACAGGTACAGGGCCAGGCTGCAGGGTCTGTCACAGGGACAGGGCCAGGCTGCAGGGTCTGTATCAGGGACACGGCCAGGCTGCAGTGTCTGTCACAGGAGTAGGGCCAGGCTGCAGGGTCTGTCACAGGGACAGGGCCAGGCTGCAGGGTCTGTCACAGGAGCAGGGCCAGGCTGCAGTGTCTGTCACATGACAGGGCCAGGCTGCAGGGTCTGTCACAGGAGCAGGGCCAGGCTGCAGTGTCTGTCACAGGGACAGGGCCAGGCTGCAGGGTCTGTCACTGGAGCAGGGCCAGGCTGCAGGGTCTGTCACAGGGACAGGGCCAGGCTGCAGGGTCTGTCACAGGGACAGGGCCAGGCTGCAGGGTGTGTCACAGGAGCAGGGGCAGGCTGCAGGATCTGTCACAGGAGCAGGACCAGGCTGCAGGATCTGTCACAGGGACAGGACCAGGCTGCAGGGTCTGTCACAGGGACAGGGCCAGGCTGCAGGGTCTGTCACAGGGACAGGGCCAGGCGGCAGGGTCTGGTACAGGAGCAGGGCCAGGCTGCAGGGTCTGTCACAGGGACGGGCCACGCTGCAGGGTCTGTCCCAGGGACAGGGCCATGCTGCAGGGTCTATCACAGGAGCAGGGCCAGGCCGCATGCTCTGTCACAGGGACAGGGCCATGCTGCAGGGTCTGTCACAGGAGCAGGGCCAGGTTGCAGGCTCTGTCACAGGGACAGGGCCAGGCTGCAGGGTCTGTTACAGTAGCAGGGCCAGGCTGCAGAGTCTGTCACAGGGACAGGGCCAGACTGCAGTGTCTGTCACAGAGACAGGGCCAGGCTGCAGGGTCTGTCACAGAGACAGGGCCAGGCTGCAGGGCCTGTCACAGGGACAGGGCCAGGCTGCAGGGTCTGTCACAGGAGCAGGGCCAGACTGCAGGGTCTGGTACAGGGACAGGGCCAGGCTGCAGGGTCTGTCACAGGAGCAGGGCCAGGCTGCAGGGTCTGTCACAGAGACAGGGCCAGGCTGCAGGGCCTGTCACAGGGACAGGGCCAGGATGCAGAGTCTGGTACAGGAGCAGGGCCAGGCTGCAGGGTCTGGTACAGGGACAGGACCAGGCTGCAGGGAATGGTTACAGGGAGAGGGCCAGGTTGCAGGGTCTCTCACAGGGACAGTGCCAGGCTGCAGGGTCTGGTACAGGAGCAGGGCCAGGTGTAGGGACTGTCACAGGAGCAGGGCCAGGCTGCAGGGTCTGGTACAGGAGCAGGGCCAGGCTGCAGGGTCTGGAACAAGAGCAGGGGCAGGCTGCAGGGTCTGTCACAGGGACAGGGCCAGGCTGCAGGGTCTGTCACAGGAGCAGGGCCAGGCTGCAGGGTCTGTCACAGAGACAGGGCCAGGCTGCAGGGTCTGTCACAGGGACAGGGCCAGGCGGCAGGTTCTGTCACAGGGAGGGGTCCAGGCTGCAGGGTCTGTCACAGGAGCAGGGCCAGGCTGCAGGGTCTGTCACAGGGACAGGGCCAGGCTGCAGGGTCTGTCACAGGAGCAGGGCCAGGCTGCAGGGTCTGTCACAGGGACAGGGCCAGGCTGCAGTGTCTGTGACAGGGACAGGGCCAGGTTGCAGGGTCTGGTACAGGAGCAGGGCCAGGCTGCAGGGTCTGGAACAGGAGCAGGGCCAGGCTGCAGGGTCTGGAACAGGAGCAGGGCCAGTTTGCAGGGTCTGTCACAGGGACAGGGCCAGGCTGCAAGGTCTGTCACAGGAGCAGGGCCAGGCTGCAGGGTCTGGAACAGGAGCAGGGCCAGGCTGCAGGGTCTGTCACAGGGACAGGGCCAGGCTGCAGTGTCTGTGACAGGAGTAGGGCCAGGCTGTAGGGTCTGTCAAAGGGATAGGGCCAGGCTTCAGGGTCTGTCACAGGGACAGGGCCAGGCTGCAGGGTCTGTCACAGGGACAGGGCCAGGCTGCAGGGTCTGTCACAGGAGCAGGGCCAGGCTGCAGGGTCTGGTACAGGGACAGGGCCAGGCTGCAGGGTCTGTCACAGGAGCAGGGTCAGCCTGCAGGGTCTGGAACAGGAGCAGGGCCAGGCTGCAGGGTCTGTCACAGGGACGGGCCACGCTGCAGGGTCTGTCACAGGGAGCGGGCCAGGCTGCAGAGTCTGTCACAGGAGCAGGGCCACGCTGCAGGGTCTGTCACAGGTACAGGGCCAGGCTGCAGTGTCTGTGACAGGGACAGGGCCAGGTTGCAGGGTCTGGAACAGGAGCAGGGCCAGGCTGCAGGGTCTGGAACAGGAGCAGGGCCAGGCTGCAGGGTCTGTCACAGGGACAGGGCCAGGCTACAGGGTCTGGAACAGGAGCAGGGCCAGGCTGCAGGGTCTGTCACAGGGACAGGGCCAGGCTGCAGGGTCTGTCACAGGGACAGGGCCAGGCTGCAGGTTCTCTCACAGGGAGCGGGCCAGGCTGCAGGGTCTGTCACAGGAGCAGGGCCAGGCTGCAGGGTCTCTCACAGGGACAGGGCCAGGCTGCAGTGTCTGTGACAGGGACAGGGCCAGGTTGCAGGGTCTGGAACAGGAGCAGGGCCAGGCTGCAGGGTCTGTCTCAGGGACAGGGCCAGGCTGCAGGGTCTGTCACAGGAGCAGGGCCAGGTTGCAGGGTCTGTCACAGGAGCAGGGCCAGGCTGCAGGGTCTGTCACAGGGACAGCGCAGGCTCTAGGGTCTGTCACAGGGACAGTGCCAGGCTTCAGGGTCTGTCACAGGGACAGGGCCAGGCTGCAGGGTCTGTCACGGAGACAGGGCCAGGCTGCAGGGTCTGTCACAGGGACAGGGCCAGGCTGCAGGGTCTGGTACAGCGACAGGGCCAGGCTGCAGGGTCTGTCACAGGAGCAGGGCCAGGCTGCAGCGTCTGTCACAGGAGCAGGGCCAGGCTGCAGCGTCTGTCACAGGAGCAGGGCCAGGCTGCAAGGTCTGTCACAGGGACAGGGCCAGGCGGCAGGGTCTGTCACAGGGACAGGGCCAGGCTGCAGGGTCTGTCTCAGAGACAGGGCTTGACTGAACCGTCTGTCACAGGAGTAGGGCCAGGCTGCAGGGTCTGGTACAGCGACAGGGCCAGGCTGCAGGGTCTGTCACAGGAGCAGGGCCAGGCTGCAGGGTCTGTCACAGGAGGAGGGCCAGGCTGCAGGGTCTGTCACAGGGACCGGGCCAGGTTTCAGGGTCTGTCACAGGGACAGGGCCAGGCTGCAGGGTCTGTCACAGGGACAGGGCCAGACTGCAGTATCTGTCACAGAGACAGGGCCAGGCTGCTGGGTCTGTCACAGAGACAGGGCCAGGCTGCTGGGTCTGTCACAGAGACAGGGCCAGGCTGCAGGGCCTGTCACAGGGACAGGGCCAGAATGCAGAGTCTGGTACAGGAGCAGGGCCAGGCTGCAGGGTCTGTCACAGGGACAGGGCCAGGCTGCACGGTCTGTCACAGGGACAGGGCCAGGCTGCAGTGTCTGTCACAGGGACAGGGCCAGGCTGCAGGGCCTGTCACAGAGACAGGGCCAGGCTGCAGGGTCTGTCACAGGAGCAGGGCCAGGCTGCAGGGTCTGTGACAGGAGTAGGGCCAGGCTGCAGGGTCTGTCACAGGGACAGGGCCATGCTGCAGGGTCTGTCACAGGAGCAGGGCCAGGCGGCATGCTCTGTCACAGAGACAGGTCCATGCTGCAGGGTCTGTCACAGGAGCAGGCCCAGGCTGCAGGCTCTGTCACAGGGACAGGGCCAGGCTGCAGGGTCTGTCACCGGAGCAGGGCCAGGCTGCTGAGTCTGTCACAGGGACAGGGCCAGGCTGCAGGGTCTCTCACAGGGAGCGGGCCAGGCTGCAGGGTCTGTCACAGGAGCAGGGCCAGGCTGCAGGATCTGTGACAGGGACAGGGCCAGGTTGCAGGGTCTGGTACAGGAGCAGGGCCAGGCTGCAGGGTCTGGAACAGGAGCAGGGCCAGTCTGCAGGGTCTGTCACAGGGACAGGGGCAGGCTGCAGGGTCTGTCACAGGAGCAGGGCCAGGCTGCAGGGTCTGTCACAGGAGCAGGGCCAGGCTGCAGGGTCTGTCACAGGGACAGCGCAGGCTCTAGGGTCTGTCACAGGGACAGTGCCAGGCTTCAGGGTCTGTCACAGGGACAGGGCCAGGCTGCAGGGTCTGTCACGGAGACAGGGCCAGGCTGCAGGGTCTGTCACAGGGACAGGGCCAGGCTGCAGGGTCTGTCACAGGGACAGGGCCAGGCTGCAGGGTCTGTCACAGGAGCAGGGCCAGGCTGCAGGGTCTGTCACAGGGACAGGGCCAGGCTGCAGGGTCTGTCACAGGGACAGGGCCAGGCTGCAGGGTCTGTCTCAGAGACAGGGCTTGACTGAACCGTCTGTCACAGGAGTAGGGCCAGGCTGCAGGGTCTGGTACAGCGACAGGGCCAGGCTGCAGGGTCTGTCACAGGAGCAGGGCCAGGCTGCAGGGTCTGTCACAGGAGCAGGGCCAGGCTGCAGGGTCTGTCACAGGGACCGGGCCAGGTTTCAGGGTCTGTCACAGGGACAGGGCCAGGCTGCAGGGTCTGTCACAGGGACAGGGCCAGACTGCAGTGTCTGCCACAGAGACAGGGCCAGGCTGCTGGGTCTGTCACAGAGACAGGGCCAGGCTGCAGGGCCTGTCACAGGGACAGGGCCAGAATGCAGAGTCTGGTACAAGAGCAGGGCCAGGCTGCAGGGTCTGTCACAGGGACAGGGCCAGGCTGCACGGTCTGTCACAGGGACAGGGGCAGGCTGCAGTGTCTGTCACAGGGACAGGGCCAGGCTGCAGGGCCTGTCACAGAGACAGGGCCAGGCTGCAGGGTCTGTCACAGGAGCAGGGCCAGGCTGCAGGGTCTGTGACAGGAGTAGGGCCAGGCTGCAGGGTCTGTCACAGGGACAGGGCCATGCTGCAGGGTCTGTCACAGGAGCAGGGCCAGGCGGCATGCTCTGTCACAGAGACAGGGCCATGCTGCAGGGTCTGTCACAGGAGCAGGCCCAGGCTGCAGGCTCTGTCACAGGGACAGGGCCAGGCTGCAGGGTCTGTCACCGGAGCAGGGCCAGGCTGCTGAGTCTGTCACAGGGACAGGGCCAGGCTGCAGGGTCTGTCACAGAGACAGGGCCAGGCTGCAGGGTCTGTCAAAGGAGCAGGGCCAGGCTGCAGGGTCTCCCCCAGGGACAGGGCCAGACTGCAGTGTCTGTCACAGAGACAGGGCCAGGCTGCAGGGCCTGTCACAGGGACAGGGCCAGGATGCAGAGTCTGGTACAGGAGCAGGGCCAGGCTGCAGGGTCTGGTACAGAGACAGGACCAGGCTGCAGGGTCTGGTTACAGGGAGAGGGCCAGGCTGCAGGGTCTGTCACAGGGACAGTGCCAGGCTGCAGGGCCTGTCACAGCGACAGGGCCAGGCTGCAGGGTCTGTCACAGGAGCAGGGCCAGGCTGCAGGTTCTGTCACAGGGACAGGGCCAGGCTGCAGGGTCTGTCACAGGGACAGGGCCAGGCTGCAGGGTCTGTCACAGGAGCAGGGCCAGGCTGCAGTGTCTGTCACAGGGACAGGGCCAGGCTGCAGGGTCTGTCACAGGAGCAGGGCCAGGCTGCAGGGTCTGTCACAGGGACAGGGCCAGGCTGCAGCGTCTGTCACAGGGACAAGGCCAGGCGGCAGGGTCTGTCACAGGGACAGGGTCAGGCTGCAGGGTCTGTCACAGGTACAGGGCCAGGCTTCAGGGTCTGTCACAGGGACAGGGCCAGGCTGCAGGGTCTGTATCTGGGACTGCCAGGCTGCAGTGTCTGTCACAGGAGCAGTGCCAGGCTGCAGGGTCTGTCACAGGGACAGGGCCAGGCTGCAGGGTCTGTCACAGGAGCAGGGCCAGGCTGCAGGGTCTGTCACAGGGACAGGGCCAGGCTGCAGGGTCTGTCACAGGGACAGGGCCAGGCTGCAGGGTCTGTCACAGGAGCAGGGCCAGGCTGCAGTGTCTGTCACAGGGACAGGGCCAGGCTGCAGGGTCTGTCACTGGAGCAGGGCCAGGCTGCAGGGTCTGTCACAGGGACAGGGCCAGGCTGCAGGGTCTGTCACAGGGACAGGGCCAGGCTGCAGGGTCTGGTACAGGAGCAGGGCCAGGCTGCAGGGTCTGTCACAGGGACAGGGACAGGGCCAGGCTGCAGGGTCTGTCACAGGGACAGGGCCAGGCTGCAGTGTCTGTGACAGGAGTAGGGCCAGGCTGCAGGGTCTGTCAAAGGGATAGGGCTAGGCTTCAGGGTCTGTCACAGTGACAGGGCCAGGCTGCAGGGTCTGTCACAGGAGCAGGGCCAGCCTGCAGGGTCTGGAACAGGAGCAGGGCCAGGCTGCAGGGTCTGTCACAGGGACGGGCCACGCTGCAGGGTCTGTCACAGGGACAGGGCCATGCTGCAGGGTCTATCACAGGAGCAGGGCCAGGCTGCATGCTCTGTCACAGGGACAGGGCCATGCTGCAGGGTCTGTCACAGGAGCAGGGCCAGGCTGCAGGGTCTGTCACAGGAGCAGGGCCAGGCTGCAGGGTCTGTCACAGGGACAGGGCCAGGCTGCAGGCTCTGTCACAGGAACAGGGCCAGACTGCATGGTCAGTCACAGGGACAGGTCCAGGCTGCAGGGTCTCCCCCAGGAGCAGGGCCAGGCAGCAGAGTCTCCCCCAGGAGCAGCGCCAGGCAGCAGGGTCTGTCACAGGGACAGGGCCAGGCTGCAGGGTCTGTCACAGGGACAGGGCCAGGCTGCAGGGTCTGTCACAGGAGCAGGGCCAGGCTGCTAGGTCTGTCACAGGGACAGGGCCAGGCTGCAGGGTCTGTCACAGGAGCAGGGCCAGGCGGCAGGGTCAGTCACAGGGACAGGGCCAGGCTGCAGGGTCTGTCACAGGGACAGGGCCAGGCTGCAGGGTCTGTCACAGGTACAGGGCCAGGCTGCAGGGTCTGTCACAGGGACAGGGCCAGGCTGCAGGGTCTGTATCAGGGACAGGATCGGCTGCAGGGTCTGTCACAGGGACAGGGCCAGGCTGCAGGGTCTGTCACAGGAGCAGGGCCAGGCTGCAGGGTCTGTCACAGGGAGCGGGACAGGCTGCAGGGTCTGTCACAGGAGCAGGGCCAGGCTGCAGGGTCTGTCACAGGGACAGGGCCAGGCTGCAGGGTCTGTCACAGGAGCAGGGCCAGGCTGCAGTGTCTGTCACAGGGACAGGGCCAGGCTGCAGGGTCTGTCACAGGAGCAGGGCCAGGCTGCAGGGTCTGTCACAGGGACAGTGCCAGGCTGCAGGGTCTGTCACAGGGACAAGGCCAGGCGGCAGGGTCTGTCACAGGGACAGGGCCAGGCTGCAGGGTCTGTCACAGGTACAGGGCCAGGCTGCAGGGTCTGTCACAGGGACAGGGCCAGGCTGCAGGGTCTGTATCAGGGACACGGCCAGGCTGCAGGGTCTGTCACAGGGACAGGGCCAGGCTGCAGGGTCTGTCACAGGAGCAGGGCCAGGCTGCAGTGTCTGTCACAGGGACAGGGCCAGGCTGCAGGGTCTGTCACTGGAGCAGGCCAGGCAGCAGGGTCTGTCACAGGGACAGGGCCAGGCTGCAGGGTCTGTCACAGGGACAGGGCCAGGCTGCAGGGTGTGTCACAGGAGCAGGGGCAGGCTGCAGGATCTGTCACAGGAGCAGGACCAGGCTGCAGGGTCTGTCACAGGGACAGGGCCAGGCTGCAGGATCTGTCACAGGGACAGGGCCAGGCTGCAGGATCTGTCACAGGGACAGGACCAGGCTGTAGGGTCTGTCACAGGGACAGGGCCAGGCTGCAGGGTCTGTCACAGGGACAGGGCCAGGCGGCAGGGTCTGGTACAGGAGCAGGGCCAGGCTGCAGGGTCTGTCACAGGGACAGGGCCAGGCTGCAGGGTCTGTCACAGGGACAGGGCCAGGCTGCAGTGTCTGTGACAGGAGTAGGGCCAGGCTGCAGGGTCTGTCAAAGGGATAGGGCCAGGCTTCAGGGTCTGTCACAGGGACAGGGCCAGGCTGCAGGGTCTGTCACAGGAGCAGGGCCAGCCTGCAGGGTCTGGAACAGGAGCAGGGCCAGGCTGCAGGGTCTGTCACAGGGACGGGCCACGCTGCAGGGTCTGTCCCAGGGACAGGGCCATGCTGCAGGGTCTATCACAGGAGCAGGGCCAGGCTGCATGCTCTGTCACAGGGACAGGGCCATGCTGCAGGGTCTGTCACTGGAGCAGGGCCAGGTTGCAGGCTCTGTCACAGGGACAGGGCCAGGCTGCAGGGTCTGTTACAGTAGCAGGGCCAGGCTGCAGAGTCTGTCACAGGGACAGGGCCAGACTGCAGTGTCTGTCACAGAGACAGGGCCAGACTGCAGTGTCTGTCACAGAGAAAGGGCCAGGCTGCAGGGTCTGTCACAGGGACAGGGCCAGGCTGCAGGGCCTGTCACAGGGACAGGGCCAGGCTGCAGGGTCTGTCACAGGAGCAGGGCCAGACTGCAGGGTCTGGTACAGGGACAGGGACAGGCTGCAGGGTCTGTCACAGGAGCAGGGCCAGGCTGCAGGGCCTGTCACAGGGACAGGGCCAGGATGCAGAGTCTGGTACAGGAGCAGGGCCAGGCTGCAGGGTCTGGTACAGGGACAGGACCAGGCTGCAGGGAATGGTTACAGTGAGAGGGCCAGGTTGCAGGGTCTCTCACAGGGACAGTGCCAGGCTGCAGGGTCTGGTACAGGAGCAGGGCCAGGTGTAGGGACTGTCACAGGAGCAGGGCCAGGCTGCAGGGTCTGGTACAGGAGCAGGGCCAGGCTGCAGGGTCTGTCACAGGAACCGGGCCAGGCTGCAGGGTCTGTCACAGGGAAAGGGCCATGCTGCAGGGTCTGTCAGTGGAGCAGGGCCAGGCTGCATGCTCTGTCACAGAGACAGGGCCATGCTGCAGGGTCTGTCACAGGAGCAGGGCCAGGCTGCAGGCTCTGTCACAGGGACAGGGCCAGGCTGCAGCGTCTGCCATGGAGACAGGGCCTGACTGCAGGGTCTGTCACAGGGACAGGGCCAGGCTGCAGGGTCTGTCACAGAAGCAGGGCCAGGTTGCAGGGTCTGTCACAGGAGCAGGGCCAGGCTGCAGGGTCTGTCACAGGGACAGGGCCAGGCTGCAGGGTCTGTCACAGGGACAGGGCCAGGCTGCAGGGTCTGTCACAGGGACAGGGCCAGGCTGCAGTGTCTGTCACAGGGACAGGGCCAGGCTGCAGGGTCTGTCACAGGGACAGGGCCAGGCTGCAGGGTCTGTCACGGAGACAGGGCCAGGCTGCAGGGCCTGGTACAGAGACAGGGCCAGGCTGCAGGGTCTGTCACAGAGACAGGGCCAGGCTGCAGGGTCTGTCACAGAGACAGGGCCAGGCTGCAGGGTCTGTCACAGAGACAGGGCCAGGCTGCAGGGTCTGTCACAGAGACAGGGCCAGGCTGCAGGGTCTGTCACAGAGACAGGGCCAGGCTGCAGGGTCTGTCACAGGGACAGGGCCAGGCTGCAGGTTCTGTCACAGGGAGCGGGCCAGGCTGCAGGGTCTGTCACAGGAGCAGGGCCAGGCTGCAGGGTCTGTCACAGGGACAGGGCCAGGCTGCAGTGTCTGTGACAGGGACAGGGCCAGGTTGCAGGGTCTGGTACAGGAGCAGGGCCAGGCTGCAGGGTCTGGAACAGGAGCAGGGCCAGGCTGCAGGGTCTGTCACAGGGAGAGGGCCAGGCTGCAGGGTCTGTCACAGGAGCAGGGCCAGGCTGCAGGTTCTGTCACAGAGACAGGGCCAGGCTGCAGGGTCTGTCACAGGGACAGGGCCAGGCTGCAGGTTCTGTCACAGGGAGCGGTCCAGGCTGCAGGGTCTTTCACAGGAGCAGGGCCAGGCTGCAGGTTCTGTCACAGGGACAGGGCCAGGCTGCAGGGTCTGGTACAGGAGCAGGGCCAGGCTGCAGGGTCTGTCACAGGAACCGGGCAAGGCTGCAGGGTCTGTCACAGGGACAGGGCCATGTTGCAGGGCCTGTCACAGGAGCAGGGCCAGGCTGCAGGCTCTGTCGCAGAGACAGGGCCAGGTTGCAGGGTCTGGTACAGGAGCAGGGCGAGGCTGCAGGGCCTGTCACAGTGACAGGGCCAGGCTGCAGGGACTCTCACTGGAGCAGGGCCAGGCTGCAGGATCTGTCACAGGGACAGGGCCATGCTGCAGGGTCTGTCACAGGGACAGGGCCAGGCTGCAGGGTGTGTCACAGGAGCAGGGGCAGGCTGCAGGATCTGTCACAGGAGCAGGACCAGGCTGCAGGGTCTGTCACAGGGACAGGGCCAGGCTGCAGGGTCTGTCACAGGAGCAGGGCCAGGCTGCAGGGTCTGTCACAGGGACAGGGCCAGGCTGCAGGGTCTGTCACAGGAGCAGGGCCAGGCTGCAGTGTCTGTCACAGGGACAGGGCCAGGCTGCAGGGTCTGTCACTGGAGCAGGGCCAGGCTGCAGGGTCTGTCACAGGGACAGGGCCAGGCTGCAGGGTCTGTCACAGGGACAGGGCCAGGCTGCAGGTTCTGTCACAGGGACAGGGCCAGGCTGCAGTGTGTGTCACAGGAGCAGGGGCAGGCTGCAGGATCTGTCACAGGAGCAGGACCAGGCTGCAGGGTCTGTCACAGGGACCAGGCCAGGCTGCAGGATCTGTCACAGGGACAGGGCCAGGCTGCAGGATCTGTCACAGGGACAGGACCAGGCTGCAGGGTCTGTCACAGGGACAGGGCCAGGCTGCAGGGTCTGTCACAGGGACAGGGCCAGGCGGCAGGGTCTGGTACAGGAGCAGGGCCAGGCTGCAGGGTCTGTCACAGGGACAGGGCCAGGCTGCAGGGTCTGTCACAGGGACAGGGCCAGGCTGCAGTGTCTGTGACAGGAGTAGGGCCAGGCTGCAGGGTCTGTCAAAGGGATAGGGCCAGGCTTCAGGGTCTGTCACAGGGACAGGGCCAGGCTGCAGGGTCTGTCACAGGAGCAGGGCCAGCCTGCAGGGTCTGGAACAGGAGCAGGGCCAGGCTGCAGGGTCTGTCACAGGGACGGGCCACGCTGCAGGGTCTGTCCCAGGGACAGGGCCATGCTGCAGGGTCTATCACAGGAGCAGGGCCAGGCTGCATGCTCTGTCACAGGGACAGGGCCATGCTGCAGGGTCTGTCACTGGAGCAGGGCCAGGTTGCAGGCTCTGTCACAGGGACAGGGCCAGGCTGCAGGGTCTGTTACAGTAGCAGGGCCAGGCTGCAGAGTCTGTCACAGGGACAGGGCCAGACTGCAGTGTCTGTCACAGAGACAGGGCCAGGCTGCAGGGTCTGTCACAGAGACAGGGCCAGGCTGCAGGGCCTGTCACAGGGACAGGGCCAGGCTGCAGGGTCTGTCACAGGAGCAGGGCCAGACTGCAGGGTCTGGTACAGGGACAGGGCCAGGCTGCAGGGTCTGTCACAGGAGCAGGGCCAGGCTGCAGGGTCTGTCACAGAGACAGGGCCAGGCTGCAGGGCCTGTCACAGGGACAGGGCCAGGATGCAGAGTCTGGTACAGGAGCAGGGCCAGGCTGCAGGGTCTGGTACAGGGACAGGACCAGGCTGCAGGGAATGGTTACAGGGAGAGGGCCAGGTTGCAGGGTCTCTCACAGGGACAGTGCCAGGCTGCAGGGTCTGGTACAGGAGCAGGGCCAGGTGTAGGGACTGTCACAGGAGCAGGGCCAGGCTGCAGGGTCTGGTACAGGAGCAGGGCCAGGCTGCAGGGTCTGTCACAGGAACCGGGCCAGGCTGCAGGGTCTGTCACAGGGAAAGGGCCATGCTGCAGGGTCTGTCAGTGGAGCAGGGCCAGGCTGCATGCTCTGTCACAGAGACAGGGCCATGCTGCAGGGTCTGTCACAGGAGCAGGGCCAGGCTGCAGGCTCTGTCACAGGGACAGGGCCAGGCTGCAGCGTCTGTCATGGAGACAGGGCCTGACTGCAGGGTCTGTCACAGGGACAGGGCCAGGCTGCAGGGTCTGTCACAGAAGCAGGGCCAGGTTGCAGGGTCTGTCACAGGAGCAGGGCCAGGCTGCAGGGTCTGTCACAGGGACAGGGCCAGGCTGCAGGGTCTGTCACAGGGACAGGGCCAGGCTGCAGTGTCTGTCACAGGGACAGGGCCAGGCTGCAGGGTCTGTCACAGGGACAGGGCCAGGCTGCAGGGTCTGTCACGGAGACAGGGCCAGGCTGCAGGGTCTGTCACAGAGACAGGGCCAGGCTGCAGGGTCTGTCACAGAGACAGGGCCAGGCTGCAGGGTCTGTCACAGAGACAGGGCCAGGCTGCAGGGTCTGTCACAGAGACAGGGCCAGGCTGCAGGGTCTGTCACAGAGACAGGGCCAGGCTGCAGGGTCTGTCACAGGGACAGGGCCAGGCTGCAGGTTCTGTCACAGGGAGCGGGCCAGGCTGCAGGGTCTGTCACAGGAGCAGGGCCAGGCTGCAGGGTCTGTCACAGGGACAGGGCCAGGCTGCAGTGTCTGTGACAGGGACAGGGCCAGGTTGCAGGGTCTGGTACAGGAGCAGGGCCAGGCTGCAGGGTCTGGAACAGGAGCAGGGCCAGGCTGCAGGGTCTGTCACAGGGACAGGGCCAGGCTGCAGGGTCTGTCACAGGGACAGGGCCAGGCTGCAGGTTCTGTCACAGGGAGCGGTCCAGGCTGCAGGGTCTTTCACAGGAGCAGGGCCAGGCTGCAGGTTCTGTCACAGGGACAGGGCCAGGCTGCAGGGTCTGGTACAGGAGCAGGGCCAGGCTGCAGGGTCTGTCACAGGAACCAGGCAAGGCTGCAGGGTCTGTCACAGGGACAGGGCCATGTTGCAGGGCCTGTCACAGGAGCAGGGCCAGGCTGCAGGCTCTGTCGCAGAGACAGGGCCAGGTTGCAGGGTCTGGTACAGGAGCAGGGCGAGGCTGCAGGGCCTGTCACAGGGACAGGGCCAGGCTGCAGGGACTCTCACTGGAGCAGGGCCAGGCTGCAGGATCTGTCACAGGGACAGGGCCATGCTGCAGGGTCTGTCACAGGAGCAGGGCCAGGCTGCAGGGTCTGTCACCGAGACAGGGCCAGGCTGCAGGGTCTGTCACAGGGACAGGGCCAGGCTGCAGGGTCTGTCACAGGGAGCGGGCCAGGCTGCAGGGTCTGTCACAGGAGCAGGGCCAGGCTGCAGGGTCTGTCACAGGGAAAGGGCCATGCTGCAGGGTCTGTCAGTGGAGCAGGGCCAGGCTGCATGCTCTGTCACAGAGACAGGGCCATGCTGCAGGGTCTGTCACAGGAGCAGGGCCAGGCTGCAGGCTCTGTCACAGGGACAGGGCCAGGCTGCAGCGTCTGTCATGGAGACAGGGCCTGACTGCAGGGTCTGTCACAGGGACAGGGCCAGGCTGCAGGGTCTGTCACAGAAGCAGGGCCAGGTTGCAGGGTCTGTCACAGGAGCAGGGCCAGGCTGCAGGGTCTGTCACAGGGACAGGGCCAGGCTGCAGGGTCTGTCACAGGGACAGGGCCAGGCTGCAGTGTCTGTCACAGGGACAGGGCCAGGCTGCAGGGTCTGTCACGGAGACAGGGCCAGGCTGCAGGGCCTGGTACAGAGACAGGGCCAGGCTGCAGGGTCTGTCACAGAGACAGGGCCAGGCTGCAGGGTCTGTCACAGAGACAGGGCCAGGCTGCAGGGTCTGTCACAGAGACAGGGCCGGGCTGCAGGGTCTGTCACAGAGACAGGGCCAGGCTGCAGGGTCTGTCACAGGGACAGGGCCAGGCTGCAGGTTCTGTCACAGGGAGCGGGCCAGGCTGCAGGGTCTGTCACAGGGACAGGGCCAGGCTGCAGTGTCTGTGACAGGGACAGGGCCAGGTTGCAGGGTCTGGTACAGGAGCAGGGCCAGGCTGCAGGGTCTGGAACAGGAGCAGGGCCAGGCTGCAGGGTCTGTCACAGGGACAGGGCCAGGCTGCAGGGTCTGTCACAGGAGCAGGGCCAGGCTGCAGGGTCTGTCACAGAGACAGGGCCAGGCTGCAGGGTCTGTCACAGGGACAGGGCCAGGCTGCAGGTTCTGTCACAGGGAGCGGTCCAGGCTGCAGGGTCTTTCACAGGAGCAGGGCCAGGCTGCAGGTTCTGTCACAGGGACAGGGCCAGGCTGCAGGGTCTGGTACAGGAGCAGGGCCAGGCTGCAGGGTCTGTCACAGGAACCGGGCAAGGCTGCAGGGTCTGTCACAGGGACAGGTCCATGTTGCAGGGCCTGTCACAGGAGCAGGGCCAGGCTGCAGGCTCTGTCGCAGAGACAGGGCCAGGTTGCAGGGTCTGGTACAGGAGCAGGGCGAGGCTGCAGGGCCTGTCACAGGGACAGGGCCAGGCTGCAGGGACTCTCACTGGAGCAGGGCCAGGCTGCAGGATCTGTCACAGGGACAGGGCCATGCTGCAGGGTCTGTCACAGGAGCAGGGCCAGGCTGCAGGGTCTGTCACCGAGACAGGGCCAGGCTGCAGGGTCTGTCACAGGGACAGGGCCAGGCTGCAGGGTCTGTCACAGGGACAGGGCCAGGCTGCAGGGTCTGTCACAGGGAGCGGGCCAGGCTGCAGGGTCTGTCACAGGAGCAGGGCCAGGCTGCAGGGTCTGTCACAGGGAAAGGGCCATGCTGCAGGGTCTGTCAGTGGAGCAGGGCCAGGCTGCATGCTCTGTCACAGAGACAGGGCCATGCTGCAGGGTCTGTCACAGGAGCAGGGCCAGGCTGCAGGCTCTGTCACAGGGACAGGGCCAGGCTGCAGCGTCTGTCATGGAGACAGGGCCTGACTGCAGGGTCTGTCACAGGGACAGGGCCAGGCTGCAGGGTCTGTCACAGAAGCAGGGCCAGGTTGCAGGGTCTGTCACAGGAGCAGGGCCAGGCTGCAGGGTCTGTCACAGGGACAGGGCCAGGCTGCAGGGTCTGTCACAGGGACAGGGCCAGGCTGCAGGGTCTGTCACAGGGACAGGGCCAGGCTGCAGTGTCTGTCACAGGGACAGGGCCAGGCTGCAGGGTCTGTCACAGGGACAGGGCCAGGCTGCAGGGTCTGTCACGGAGACAGGGCCAGGCTGCAGGGCCTGGTACAGAGACAGGGCCAGGCTGCAGGGTCTGTCACAGAGACAGGGCCAGGCTGCAGGGTCTGTCACAGAGACAGGGCCAGGCTGCAGGGTCTGTCACAGAGACAGGGCCGGGCTGCAGGGTCTGTCACAGAGACAGGGCCAGGCTGCAGGGTCTGTCACAGGGACAGGGCCAGGCTGCAGGTTCTGTCACAGGGAGCGGGCCAGGCTGCAGGGTCTGTCACAGGGACAGGGCCAGGCTGCAGTGTCTGTGACAGGGACAGGGCCAGGTTGCAGGGTCTGGTACAGGAGCAGGGCCAGGCTGCAGGGTCGGGAACAGGAGCAGGGCCAGGCTGCAGGGTCTGTCACAGGGACAGGGCCAGGCTGCAGGGTCTGTCACAGGAGCAGGGCCAGGCTGCAGGGTCTGTCACAGAGACAGGGCCAGGCTGCAGGGTCTGTCACAGGGACAGGGCCAGGCTGCAGGTTCTGTCACAGGGAGCGGTCCAGGCTGCAGGGTCTTTCACAGGAGCAGGGCCAGGCTGCAGGTTCTGTCACAGGGACAGGGCCAGGCTGCAGGGTCTGGTACAGGAGCAGGGCCAGGCTGCAGGGTCTGTCACAGGGACAGTGCCAGGCTGCAGGGTCTGTCACAGGGACAAGGCCAGGCGGCAGGGTCTGTCACAGGGACAGGGCCAGGCTGCAGGGTCTGTCACAGGTACAGGGCCAGGCTGCAGGGTCTGTCACAGGGACAGGGCCAGGCTGCAGGGTCTGTATCAGGGACACGGCCAGGCTGCAGGGTCTGTCACAGGGACAGGGCCAGGCTGCAGGGTCTGTCACAGGAGCAGGGCCAGGCTGCAGTGTCTGTCACAGGGACAGGGCCAGGCTGCAGGGTCTGTCACTGGAGCAGGCCAGGCAGCAGGGTCTGTCACAGGGACAGGGCCAGGCTGCAGGGTCTGTCACAGGGACAGGGCCAGGCTGCAGGGTGTGTCACAGGAGCAGGGGCAGGCTGCAGGATCTGTCACAGGAGCAGGACCAGGCTGCAGGGTCTGTCACAGGGACAGGGCCAGGCTGCAGGATCTGTCACAGGGACAGGGCCAGGCTGCAGGATCTGTCACAGGGACAGGACCATGCTGTAGGGTCTGTCACAGGGACAGGGCCAGGCTGCAGGGTCTGTCACAGGGACAGGGCCAGGCTGCAGGGTCTGGTACAGGAGCAGGGCCAGGCTGCAGGATCTGTCACAGGGACAGGGCCAGGCTGCAGGATCTGTCACAGGGACAGGACCATGCTGTAGGGTCTGTCACAGGAGCAGGGCCAGGCTGCAGGGTCTGTCACAGGGACAGGGCCAGGCTGCAGGGTCTGGTACAGGAGCAGGGCCAGGCTGCAGGGTCTGTCACAGGGACAGGGCCAGGCTGCAGGGTCTGTCACAGGGACAGGGCCAGGCTGCAGTGTCTGTGACAGGAGTAGGGCCAGGCTGCAGGTTCTGTCAAAGGGATAGGGCCAGGCTTCAGGGTCTGTCACAGGGACAGGGCCAGGCTGCAGGGTCTGTCACAGGAGCAGGGCCAGCCTGCAGGGTCTGGAACAGGAGCAGGGCCAGGCTGCAGGGTCTGTCACAGGGACGGGCCACGCTGCAGGGTCTGTCCCAGGGACAGGGCCATGCTGCAGGGTCTATCACAGGAGCAGGGCCAGGCTGCATGCTCTGTCACAGGGACAGGGCCATGCTGCAGGGTCTGTCACTGGAGCAGGGCCAGGTTGCAGGCTCTGTCACAGGGACAGGGCCAGGCTGCAGGGTCTGTTACAGTAGCAGGGCCAGGCTGCAGAGTCTGTCACAGGGACAGGGCCAGACTGCAGTGTCTGTCACAGAGACAGGGCCAGACTGCAGTCTCTGTCACAGAGACAGGGCCAGGCTGCAGGGTCTGTCACAGGGACAGGGCCAGGCTGCAGGGCCTGTCACAGGGACAGGGCCAGGCTGCAGGGTCTGTCACAGGAGCAGGGCCAGACTGCAGGGTCTGGTACAGGGACAGGGACAGGCTGCAGGGTCTGTCACATGAGCAGGGCCAGGCTGCAGGGCCTGTCACAGGGACAGGGCCAGGATGCAGAGTCTGGTACAGGAGCAGGGCCAGGCTGCAGGGTCTGGTACAGGGACAGGACCAGGCTGCAGGGAATGGTTACAGTGAGAGGGCCAGGTTGCAGGGTCTCTCACAGGGACAGTGCCAGGCTGCAGGGTCTGGTACAGGAGCAGGGCCAGGTGTAGGGACTGTCACAGGAGCAGGGCCAGGCTGCAGGGTCTGGTACAGGAGCAGGGCCAGGCTGCAGGGTCTGTCACAGGAACCGGGCCAGGCTGCAGGGTCTGTCACAGGGAAAGGGCCATGCTGCAGGGTCTGTCAGTGGAGCAGGGCCAGGCTGCATGCTCTGTCACAGAGACAGGGCCATGCTGCAGGGTCTGTCACAGGAGCAGGGCCAGGCTGCAGGCTCTGTCACAGGGACAGGGCCAGGCTGCAGCGTCTGCCATGGAGACAGGGCCTGACTGCAGGGTCTGTCACAGGGACAGGGCCAGGCTGCAGGGTCTGTCACAGAAGCAGGGCCAGGTTGCAGGGTCTGTCACAGGAGCAGGGCCAGGCTGCAGGGTCTGTCACAGGGACAGGGCCAGGCTGCAGGGTCTGTCACAGGGACAGGGCCAGGCTGCAGGGTCTGTCACAGGGACAGGGCCAGGCTGCAGTGTCTGTCACAGGGACAGGGCCAGGCTGCAGGGTCTGTCACAGGGACAGGGCCAGGCTGCAGGGTCTGTCACGGAGACAGGGCCAGGCTGCAGGGCCTGGTACAGAGACAGGGCCAGGCTGCAGGGTCTGTCACAGGGACAGGGCCAGGCTGCAGGTTCTGTCACAGGGAGCGGGCCAGGCTGCAGGGTCTGTCACAGGAGCAGGGCCAGGCTGCAGGGTCTGTCACAGGGACAGGGCCAGGCTGCAGGGTCTGTCACAGGAGCAGGGCCAGGCTGCAGGGTCTGTCACAGGGACAGGGCCAGGCTGCAGTGTCTGTGACAGGGACAGGGCCAGGTTGCAGGGTCTGGTACAGGAGCAGGGCCAGGCTGCAGGGTCTGGAACAGGAGCAGGGCCAGGCTGCAGGGTCTGTCACAGGGAGAGGGCCAGGCTGCAGGGTCTGTCACAGGAGCAGGGCCAGGCTGCAGGTTCTGTCACAGAGACAGGGCCAGGCTGCAGGGTCTGTCACAGGGACAGGGCCAGGCTGCAGGTTCTGTCACAGGGAGCGGTCCAGGCTGCAGGGTCTTTCACAGGAGCAGGGCCAGGCTGCAGGTTCTGTCACAGGGACAGGGCCAGGCTGCAGGGTCTGGTACAGGAGCAGGGCCAGGCTGCAGGGTCTGTCACAGGAACCGGGCAAGGCTGCATGCTCTGTCACAGGGACAGGGCCATGTTGCAGGGCCTGTCACAGGAGCAGGGCCAGGCTGCAGGCTCTGTCGCAGAGACAGGGCCAGGTTGCAGGGTCTGGTACAGGAGCAGGGCGAGGCTGCAGGGCCTGTCACAGTGACAGGGCCAGGCTGCAGGGACTCTCACTGGAGCAGGGCCAGGCTGCAGGATCTGTCACAGGGACAGGGCCATGCTGCAGGGTCTGTCACAGGGACAGGGCCAGGCTGCAGGGTGTGTCACAGGAGCAGGGGCAGGCTGCAGGATCTGTCACAGGAGCAGGACCAGGCTGCAGGGTCTGTCACAGGGACAGGGCCAGGCTGCAGGGTCTGTCACAGGAGCAGGGCCAGGCTGCAGGGTCTGTCACAGGGACAGGGCCAGGCTGCAGGGTCTGTCACAGGAGCAGGGCCAGGCTGCAGTGTCTGTCACAGGGACAGGGCCAGGCTGCAGGGTCTGTCACTGGAGCAGGGCCAGGCTGCAGGGTCTGTCACAAGGACAGGGCCAGGCTGCAGGTTCTGTCACAGTGACAGGGCCAGGCTGCAGGATCTGTCACAGGAGCAGGACCAGGCTGCAGGGTCTGTCACAGGGACAGGGCCAGGCTGCAGGATCTGTCACAGGGACAGGGCCAGGCTGCAGGATCTGTCACAGGGACAGGACCAGGCTGCAGGGTCTGTCACAGGGACAGGGCCAGGCTGCAGGGTCTGTCACAGGGACAGGGCCAGGCGGCAGGGTCTGGTACAGGAGCAGGGCCAGGCTGCAGGGTCTGTCACAGGGACAGGGCCAGGCTGCAGGGTCTGTCACAGGGACAGGGCCAGGCTGCAGTGTCTGTGACAGGAGTAGGGCCAGGCTGCAGGGTCTGTCAAAGGGATAGGGCCAGGCTTCAGGGTCTGTCACAGGGACAGGGCCAGGCTGCAGGGTCTGTCACAGGAGCAGGGCCAGCCTGCAGGGTCTGGAACAGGAGCAGGGCCAGGCTGCAGGGTCTGTCACAGGGACGGGCCACGCTGCAGGGTCTGTCCCAGGGACAGGGCCATGCTGCAGGGTCTATCACAGGAGCAGGGCCAGGCTGCATGCTCTGTCACAGGGACAGGGCCATGCTGCAGGGTCTGTCACTGGAGCAGGGCCAGGTTGCAGGCTCTGTCACAGGGACAGGGCCAGGCTGCAGGGTCTGTTACAGTAGCAGGGCCAGGCTGCAGAGTCTGTCACAGGGACAGGGCCAGACTGCAGTGTCTGTCACAGAGACAGGGCCAGGCTGCAGGGTCTGTCACAGAGACAGGGCCAGGCTGCAGGGCCTGTCACAGGGACAGGGCCAGGCTGCAGGGTCTGTCACAGGAGCAGGGCCAGACTGCAGGGTCTGGTACAGGGACAGGGCCAGGCTGCAGGGTCTGTCACAGGAGCAGGGCCAGGCTGCAGGGTCTGTCACAGAGACAGGGCCAGGCTGCAGGGCCTGTCACAGGGACAGGGCCAGGATGCAGAGTCTGGTACAGGAGCAGGGCCAGGCTGCAGGGTCTGGTACAGGGACAGGACCAGGCTGCAGGGAATGGTTACAGGGAGAGGGCCAGGTTGCAGGGTCTCTCACAGGGACAGTGCCAGGCTGCAGGGTCTGGTACAGGAGCAGGGCCAGGTGTAGGGACTGTCACAGGAGCAGGGCCAGGCTGCAGGGTCTGGTACAGGAGCAGGGCCAGGCTGCAGGGTCTGTCACAGGAACCGGGCCAGGCTGCAGGGTCTGTCACAGGGAAAGGGCCATGCTGCAGGGTCTGTCAGTGGAGCAGGGCCAGGCTGCATGCTCTGTCACAGAGACAGGGCCATGCTGCAGGGTCTGTCACAGGAGCAGGGCCAGGCTGCAGGCTCTGTCACAGGGACAGGGCCAGGCTGCAGCGTCTGTCATGGAGACAGGGCCTGACTGCAGGGTCTGTCACAGGGACAGGGCCAGGCTGCAGGGTCTGTCACAGAAGCAGGGCCAGGTTGCAGGGTCTGTCACAGGAGCAGGGCCAGGCTGCAGGGTCTGTCACAGGGACAGGGCCAGGCTGCAGGGTCTGTCACAGGGACAGGGCCAGGCTGCAGTGTCTGTCACAGGGACAGGGCCAGGCTGCAGGGTCTGTCACAGGGACAGGGCCAGGCTGCAGGGTCTGTCACGGAGACAGGGCCAGGCTGCAGGGCCTGGTACAGAGACAGGGCCAGGCTGCAGGGTCTGTCACAGAGACAGGGCCAGGCTGCAGGGTCTGTCACAGAGACAGGGCCAGGCTGCAGGGTCTGTCACAGAGACAGGGCCAGGCTGCAGGGTCTGTCACAGAGACAGGGCCAGGCTGCAGGGTCTGTCACAGGGACAGGGCCAGGCTGCAGGTTCTGTCACAGGGAGCGGGCCAGGCTGCAGGGTCTGTCACAGGAGCAGGGCCAGGCTGCAGGGTCTGTCACAGGGACAGGGCCAGGCTGCAGTGTCTGTGACAGGGACAGGGCCAGGTTGCAGGGTCTGGTACAGGAGCAGGGCCAGGCTGCAGGGTCTGGAACAGGAGCAGGGCCAGGCTGCAGGGTCTGTCACAGGGACAGGGCCAGGCTGCAGGGTCTGTCACAGGAGCAGGGCCAGGCTGCAGGGTCTGTCACAGAGACAGGGCCAGGCTGCAGGGTCTGTCACAGGGACAGGGCCAGGCTGCAGGTTCTGTCACAGGGAGCGGTCCAGGCTGCAGGGTCTTTCACAGGAGCAGGGCCAGGCTGCAGGTTCTGTCACAGGGACAGGGCCAGGCTGCAGGGTCTGGTACAGGAGCAGGGCCAGGCTGCAGGGTCTGTCACAGGAACCAGGCAAGGCTGCAGGGTCTGTCACAGGGACAGGGCCATGTTGCAGGGCCTGTCACAGGAGCAGGGCCAGGCTGCAGGCTCTGTCGCAGAGACAGGGCCAGGTTGCAGGGTCTGGTACAGGAGCAGGGCGAGGCTGCAGGGCCTGTCACAGGGACAGGGCCAGGCTGCAGGGACTCTCACTGGAGCAGGGCCAGGCTGCAGGATCTGTCACAGGGACAGGGCCATGCTGCAGGGTCTGTCACAGGAGCAGGGCCAGGCTGCAGGGTCTGTCACCGAGACAGGGCCAGGCTGCAGGGTCTGTCACAGGGACAGGGCCAGGCTGCAGGGTCTGTCACAGGGACAGGGCCAGGCTGCAGGGTCTGTCACAGGGAGCGGGCCAGGCTGCAGGGTCTGTCACAGGAGCAGGGCCAGGCTGCAGGGTCTGTCACAGGGAAAGGGCCATGCTGCAGGGTCTGTCAGTGGAGCAGGGCCAGGTTGCATGCTCTGTCACAGAGACAGGGCCATGCTGCAGGGTCTGTCACAGGAGCAGGGCCAGGCTGCAGGCTCTGTCACAGGGACAGGGCCAGGCTGCAGCGTCTGTCATGGAGACAGGGCCTGACTGCAGGGTCTGTCACAGGGACAGGGCCAGGCTGCAGGGTCTGTCACAGAAGCAGGGCCAGGTTGCAGGGTCTGTCACAGGAGCAGGGCCAGGCTGCAGGGTCTGTCACAGGGACAGGGCCAGGCTGCAGGGTCTGTCACAGGGACAGGGCCAGGCTGCAGTGTCTGTCACAGGGACAGGGCCAGGCTGCAGGGTCTGTCACAGGGACAGGGCCAGGCTGCAGGGTCTGTCACGGAGACAGGGCCAGGCTGCAGGGCCTGGTACAGAGACAGGGCCAGGCTGCAGGGTCTGTCACAGAGACAGGGCCAGGCTGCAGGGTCTGTCACAGAGACAGGGCCAGGCTGCAGGGTCTGTCACAGAGACAGGGCCGGGCTGCAGGGTCTGTCACAGAGACAGGGCCAGGCTGCAGGGTCTGTCACAGGGACAGGGCCAGGCTGCAGGTTCTGTCACAGGGAGCGGGCCAGGCTGCAGGGTCTGTCACAGGGACAGGGCCAGGCTGCAGTGTCTGTGACAGGGACAGGGCCAGGTTGCAGGGTCTGGTACAGGAGCAGGGCCAGGCTGCAGGGTCTGGAACAGGAGCAGGGCCAGGCTGCAGGGTGTGTCACAGGGACAGGGCCAGGCTGCAGGGTCTGTCACAGGAGCAGGGCCAGGCTGCAGGGTCTGTCACAGAGACAGGGCCAGGCTGCAGGGTCTGTCACAGGGACAGGGCCAGGCTGCAGGTTCTGTCACAGGGAGCGGTCCAGGCTGCAGGGTCTTTCACAGGAGCAGGGCCAGGCTGCAGGTTCTGTCACAGGGACAGGGCCAGGCTGCAGGGTCTGGTACAGGAGCAGGGCCAGGCTGCAGGGTCTGTCACAGGAACCGGGCAAGGCTGCAGGGTCTGTCACAGGGACAGGGCCATGTTGCAGGGCCTGTCACAGGAGCAGGGCCAGGCTGCAGGCTCTGTCGCAGAGACAGGGCCAGGTTGCAGGGTCTGGTACAGGAGCAGGGCGAGGCTGCAGGGCCTGTCACAGGGACAGGGCCAGGCTGCAGGGACTCTCACTGGAGCAGGGCCAGGCTGCAGGATCTGTCACAGGGACAGGGCCATGCTGCAGGGTCTGTCACAGGAGCAGGGCCAGGCTGCAGGGTCTGTCACCGAGACAGGGCCAGGCTGCAGGGTCTGTCACAGGGACAGGGCCAGGCTGCAGGGTCTGTCACAGGGACAGGGCCAGGCTGCAGGGTCTGTCACAGGGAGCGGGCCAGGCTGCAGGGTCTGTCACAGGAGCAGGGCCAGGCTGCAGGGTCTGTCACAGGGAAAGGGCCATGCTGCAGGGCCTGTCAGTGGAGCAGGGCCAGGCTGCATGCTCTGTCACAGAGACAGGGCCATGCTGCAGGGTCTGTCACAGGAGCAGGGCCAGGCTGCAGGCTCTGTCACAGGGACAGGGCCAGGCTGCAGCGTCTGTCATGGAGACAGGGCCTGACTGCAGGGTCTGTCACAGGGACAGGGCCAGGCTGCAGGGTCTGTCACAGAAGCAGGGCCAGGTTGCAGGGTCTGTCACAGGAGCAGGGCCAGGCTGCAGGGTCTGTCACAGGGACAGGGCCAGGCTGCAGGGTCTGTCACAGGGACAGGGCCAGGCTGCAGTGTCTGTCACAGGGACAGGGCCAGGCTGCAGGGTCTGTCACAGGGACAGGGTCAGGCTGCAGGGTCTGTCACGGAGACAGGGCCAGGCTGCAGGGCCTGGTACAGAGACAGGGCCAGGCTGCAGGGTCTGTCACAGAGACAGGGCCAGGCTGCAGGGTCTGTCACAGAGACAGGGCCAGGCTGCAGGGTCTGTCACAGAGACAGGGCCGGGCTGCAGGGTCTGTCACAGAGACAGGGCCAGGCTGCAGGGTCTGTCACAGGGACAGGGCCAGGCTGCAGGTTCTGTCACAGGGAGCGGGCCAGGCTGCAGGGTCTGTCACAGGGACAGGGCCAGGCTGCAGTGTCTGTGACAGGGACAGGGCCAGGTTGCAGGGTCTGGTACAGGAGCAGGGCCAGGCTGCAGGGTCTGGAACAGGAGCAGGGCCAGGCTGCAGGGTCTGTCACAGGGACAGGGCCAGGCTGCAGGGTCTGTCACAGGAGCAGGGCCAGGCTGCAGGGTCTGTCACAGAGACAGGGCCAGGCTGCAGGGTCTGTCACAGGGACAGGGCCAGGCTGCAGGTTCTGTCACAGGGAGCGGTCCAGGCTGCAGGGTCTTTCACAGGAGCAGGGCCAGGCTGCAGGTTCTGTCACAGGGACAGGGCCAGGCTGCAGGGTCTGGTACAGGAGCAGGGCCAGGCTGCAGGGTCTGTCACAGGAACCGGGCAAGGCTGCAGGGTCTGTCACAGGGACAGGGCCATGTTGCAGGGCCTGTCACAGGAGCAGGGCCAGGCTGCAGGCTCTGTCGCAGAGACAGGGCCAGGTTGCAGGGTCTGGTACAGGAGCAGGGCGAGGCTGCAGGGCCTGTCACAGGGACAGGGCCAGGCTGCAGGGACTCTCACTGGAGCAGGGCCAGGCTGCAGGATCTGTCACAGGGACAGGGCCATGCTGCAGGGTCTGTCACAGGAGCAGGGCCAGGCTGCAGGGTCTGTCACCGAGACAGGGCCAGGCTGCAGGGTCTGTCACAGGGACAGGGCCAGGCTGCAGGGTCTGTCACAGGGACAGGGCCAGGCTGCAGGGTCTGTCACAGAGACAGGGCCAGGCCGCAGAGTCTGTCACAGAGACAGGGCCAGGCTGCATGGTGTCCCCCAGGGACAGGGCCAGATTGCAGTGTCTGTCACAGAGACAGGGGCAGGCTGCAGGGTCTGTCACAGAGACAGGGCCAGGTTGCAGCGTCTGTCACAGGGACAGGGCCAGGATGCAGAGTCTGGTACAGGAGCAGGGCCAAGCTGCAGGGTCTGGTACAGGGACAGGACCAGGCTGCAGGGTCAGGTTACAGGGAGAGGGCCAGGCTGCAGGGTCTGTCACAGGGACAGTGCCAGGTTGCAGGGTCTTTCACAGGAGCAGGGCCAGGCTGCAGGTTCTGGTACAGGGACAGGGCCAGGCTGCAGGGTCTGTCACAGGAGCAGGGCCAGACTGCAGGGTCTGGTACAGGGACAGGGCAGGCTCTAGGGACTGTCACAGGGACAGGGCCAGGCTGCAGAGTCTGTCACAGGGACAGGGCCAGGCTGCAGGGTCTGTCACAGGAAAGGGCCAGGCTGCAGGGACTGTCACAGGAGCAGGCCCAGGCTGCAGGGTCTGGAACAGGAGCAGGGCCAGGCTGCAGGGTCTGTCACAGGAGCAGGGCCAGGCTGCAGGGTCTGTCACAGGGACAGGGCCATGCTGCAGGGTCTGTCATTGGAGCAGGGCCAGGCTGCACGCTCTTTCACAGAGACAGGGCCATGCTGCAGGGTCTGTCACAGGAGCAGGGCCAGGCTGCATGGTCTCCCCCAGGGACAGGGCCAGACTGCAGTGTCTGTCACAGAGACAGGGCCAGGCTGCAGGGTCTGTCACAGAGACAGGGCCAGGCTGCAGGGTCTGTTTACAGGGAGAGGGCCAGGTTGCAGGGTCTGTCACAGGGACAGTGCCAGGTTGCAGGTTCTGGTACAGGAACGGGGCCAGGCTGCAGGGACTGTGACAGGTGCAGGGCCAGGATGCAGAGTCTGGTACAGGAGCAGAGCCAGGCTGCGGGGTCTGGTACAGGGACAGGACCAGGCTGCAGGGTCTGGTTACAGGGAGAGGGCCAGGTTGCAGGGTCTGTCACAGGGACAGTGCCAGGTTGCAGGGTCTGGTACAGGAGCAGGGACAGGCTGCAGGGACTGTCACAGGAGCAGGGCCAGGCTGCAGGGTCTGGAACAGGAGCAGGGCCAGGCTGCATGCTTTGTCACAGAGACAGGGCCATGCTGCAGGGTCTGTCACAGGAGCAGGGCTAGGCTGCATGCTCTGTCACAGGGACAGGGCCAGGCAGCAGATTCTGTCACAGGGACAGGGACAGGCTGCAGGGTCTGTCACAGAGACAGGGCCAGGCTGCACAGTCTGTCACAGAGACAGGGCCAGGCTGCAGGGTCTGTCACAGGAGCAGGGCCAGGCTGCATGTTCTCCCTCAGGGACAGGGCCAGACTGCAGTGTCTGTCTCAGAGACAGGGCCATGCTGCAGGGTCTGGTACAGGTGCAGGGCCAGGCAGCAGGGTCTGTCACAGGAGCAGGGCCAGGCTGCAGGTTCTGGTACAGGGACAGGGCCAGGCTGCAGGGTCTGTCACAGGGACAGGGCCAGGCTGCATGGTCTTGTACAAGAGCAGGGCCAGGCTGCAGAGTCTGGTACAGGGACAGGGCCAGGCTGCAGGGCCTGTCACAGGGATAGGGACAGGATGCAGAGTCTGGTACAGGAGCAGGTCCAGGCTGCAGTGTCTGGTACAGGGACAGGACCAGGCTGCAGGGTCTGTCACAGGAGCAGGGCCAGGCTGCAGGGTCTGGTACAGGGACAGGGCCAGGCTGCAGGGTCTGTCACAGGGACAGGGCCAGGCTGCAGTGTCTGGTACAGGAGCAGGGCCAGGCTGCATGCTCTGTCATAGAGACAGGGCCATGCTGCAGGTTGTGTCACAGGAGCAGGGCTAGGCTGCAGGCTCTGTCACAGCGACAGGGCCAGGCAGCAGTGTCTGTCACAGGGACAGGGCCAGGCTGCAGGGTCTGTCACAGAGACAGGGCCAGGCTGCAGGGTCTGTCACAGAGACAGGGCCAGGCTGCAGGGTCTGTCACAGGAGCAGGGCCAGGCTGCAGGGTCTGGTACAGGGACAGGGCCAGGCTGCAGGGTGTGTCACAGGAGCAGGGCTAGGCTGCAGGCTCTGTCACAGGGACAGGGCCAGGCAGCAGTGTCTGTCACAGGGACAGGGCCAGGCTGCAGGGTCTGTCACAGAGACAGGGCCAGGCTGCAGGGTCTGTCACAGAGACAGGGCCAGGCTGCAGGGTCTGGTACAGGAGCAGGGCCAGGCTGCAGGGTCTGTCACAGCGACAGGGCCAGGCTGCAGGATCTGTCACAGGGACAGTGCCAGGTTGCAGGGTCTGGTACAGGAGCGGGGCCAGGCTGCAGGGACTGTGACAGGTGCAGGGCCAGGATGCAGAGTCTGGTACAGGAGCAGGGCCAGGCTGCAGGGTCTGGTACAGGGACAGGACCAGGCTGCAGGGTCTGGTTACAGGGAGAGGGCCAGGTTGCAGGGTCTGTCACAGGGACAGTGCCAGGTTGCAGGGTCTGGTACAGGAGCAGGGACAGGCTGCAGGGACTGTCACAGGAGCAGGGCCAGGCTGCATGCTCTGTCACAGGGACAGGGCCAGGCAGCAGATTCTGTCACAGGGACAGGGACAGGCTGCAGGGTCTGTCACAGAGACAGGGCCAGGCTGCACGGTCTGTCACAGAGACAGGGCCAGGCTGCAGGGTCTGTCACAGGAGCAGGGCCAGGCTGCATGTTCTCCCTCAGGGACAGGGCCAGACTGCAGTGTCTGTCTCAGAGACAGGGCCATGCTGCAGGGTCTGGTACAGGAGCAGGGCCAGGCAGCAGGGTCTGTCACAGGAGCAGGGCCAGGCTGCAGGTTCTGGTACAGGGACAGGGCCAGGCTGCAGGGTCTGTCACAGGGACAGGGCAGGCTGCATGGTCTTGCACAAGAGCAGGGCCAGGCTGCAGAGTCTGGTACAGGGACAGGGCCAGGCTGCAGGGCCTGTCACAGGGATAGGGACAGGATGCAGAGTCTGGTACAGGAGCAGGTCCAGGCTGCAGTGTCTGGTACAGGGACAGGACCAGGCTGCAGGGTCTGTCACAGGAGCAGGGCCAGGCTGCAGGGTCTGGTACAGGGACAGGGCCAGGCTGCAGGGTCTGTCACAGGGACAGGGCCAGGCTGCAGGGTCTGGTACAGGAGCAGGGCCAGGCTGCATGCTCTGTCATAGAGACAGGGCCATGCTGCAGGGTGTGTCACAGGAGCAGGGCCAGGCTGCAGGGTCTGTCACCGAGACAGGGCCAGGCTGCAGGGTCTGTCACAGGGACAGGGCCAGGCTGCAGGGTCTGTCACAGGGACAGGGCCAGGCTGCAGGGTCTGTCACAGGGAGCGGGCCAGGCTGCAGGGTCTGTCACAGGAGCAGGGCCAGGCTGCAGGGTCTGTCACAGGGAAAGGGCCATGCTGCAGGGCCTGTCAGTGGAGCAGGGCCAGGCTGCATGCTCTGTCACAGAGACAGGGCCATGCTGCAGGGTCTGTCACAGGAGCAGGGCCAGGCTGCAGGCTCTGTCACAGGGACAGGGCCAGGCTGCAGCGTCTGTCATGGAGACAGGGCCTGACTGCAGGGTCTGTCACAGGGACAGGGCCAGGCTGCAGGGTCTGTCACAGAAGCAGGGCCAGGTTGCAGGGTCTGTCACAGGAGCAGGGCCAGGCTGCAGGGTCTGTCACAGGGACAGGGCCAGGCTGCAGGGTCTGTCACAGGGACAGGGCCAGGCTGCAGTGTCTGTCACAGGGACAGGGCCAGGCTGCAGGGTCTGTCACAGGGACAGGGTCAGGCTGCAGGGTCTGTCACGGAGACAGGGCCAGGCTGCAGGGCCTGGTACAGAGACAGGGCCAGGCTGCAGGGTCTGTCACAGAGACAGGGCCAGGCTGCAGGGTCTGTCACAGAGACAGGGCCAGGCTGCAGGGTCTGTCACAGAGACAGGGCCGGGCTGCAGGGTCTGTCACAGAGACAGGGCCAGGCTGCAGGGTCTGTCACAGGGACAGGGCCAGGCTGCAGGTTCTGTCACAGGGAGCGGGCCAGGCTGCAGGGTCTGTCACAGGGACAGGGCCAGGCTGCAGTGTCTGTGACAGGGACAGGGCCAGGTTGCAGGGTCTGGTACAGGAGCAGGGCCAGGCTGCAGGGTCTGGAACAGGAGCAGGGCCAGGCTGCAGGGTCTGTCACAGGGACAGGGCCAGGCTGCAGGGTCTGTCACAGGAGCAGGGCCAGGCTGCAGGGTCTGTCACAGAGACAGGGCCAGGCTGCAGGGTCTGTCACAGGGACAGGGCCAGGCTGCAGGTTCTGTCACAGGGAGCGGTCCAGGCTGCAGGGTCTTTCACAGGAGCAGGGCCAGGCTGCAGGTTCTGTCACAGGGACAGGGCCAGGCTGCAGGGTCTGGTACAGGAGCAGGGCCAGGCTGCAGGGTCTGTCACAGGAACCGGGCAAGGCTGCAGGGTCTGTCACAGGGACAGGGCCATGTTGCAGGGCCTGTCACAGGAGCAGGGCCAGGCTGCAGGCTCTGTCGCAGAGACAGGGCCAGGTTGCAGGGTCTGGTACAGGAGCAGGGCGAGGCTGCAGGGCCTGTCACAGGGACAGGGCCAGGCTGCAGGGACTCTCACTGGAGCAGGGCCAGGCTGCAGGATCTGTCACAGGGACAGGGCCATGCTGCAGGGTCTGTCACAGGAGCAGGGCCAGGCTGCAGGGTCTGTCACCGAGACAGGGCCAGGCTGCAGGGTCTGTCACAGGGACAGGGCCAGGCTGCAGGGTCTGTCACAGGGACAGGGCCAGGCTGCAGGGTCTGTCACAGAGACAGGGCCAGGCCGCAGAGTCTGTCACAGAGACAGGGCCAGGCTGCATGGTGTCCCCCAGGGACAGGGCCAGATTGCAGTGTCTGTCACAGAGACAGGGGCAGGCTGCAGGGTCTGTCACAGAGACAGGGCCAGGTTGCAGCGTCTGTCACAGGGACAGGGCCAGGATGCAGAGTCTGGTACAGGAGCAGGGCCAAGCTGCAGGGTCTGGTACAGGGACAGGACCAGGCTGCAGGGTCAGGTTACAGGGAGAGGGCCAGGCTGCAGGGTCTGTCACAGGGACAGTGCCAGGTTGCAGGGTCTTTCACAGGAGCAGGGCCAGGCTGCAGGTTCTGGTACAGGGACAGGGCCAGGCTGCAGGGTCTGTCACAGGAGCAGGGCCAGACTGCAGGGTCTGGTACAGGGACAGGGCAGGCTCTAGGGACTGTCACAGGGACAGGGCCAGGCTGCAGAGTCTGTCACAGGGACAGGGCCAGGCTGCAGGGTCTGTCACAGGAAAGGGCCAGGCTGCAGGGACTGTCACAGGAGCAGGCCCAGGCTGCAGGGTCTGGAACAGGAGCAGGGCCAGGCTGCAGGGTCTGTCACAGGAGCAGGGCCAGGCTGCAGGGTCTGTCACAGGGACAGGGCCATGCTGCAGGGTCTGTCATTGGAGCAGGGCCAGGCTGCACGCTCTTTCACAGAGACAGGGCCATGCTGCAGGGTCTGTCACAGGAGCAGGGCCAGGCTGCATGGTCTCCCCCAGGGACAGGGCCAGACTGCAGTGTCTGTCACAGAGACAGGGCCAGGCTGCAGGGTCTGTCACAGAGACAGGGCCAGGCTGCAGGGTCTGTTTACAGGGAGAGGGCCAGGTTGCAGGGTCTGTCACAGGGACAGTGCCAGGTTGCAGGTTCTGGTACAGGAACGGGGCCAGGCTGCAGGGACTGTGACAGGTGCAGGGCCAGGATGCAGAGTCTGGTACAGGAGCAGAGCCAGGCTGCGGGGTCTGGTACAGGGACAGGACCAGGCTGCAGGGTCTGGTTACAGGGAGAGGGCCAGGTTGCAGGGTCTGTCACAGGGACAGTGCCAGGTTGCAGGGTCTGGTACAGGAGCAGGGACAGGCTGCAGGGACTGTCACAGGAGCAGGGCCAGGCTGCAGGGTCTGGAACAGGAGCAGGGCCAGGCTGCATGCTTTGTCACAGAGACAGGGCCATGCTGCAGGGTCTGTCACAGGAGCAGGGCTAGGCTGCATGCTCTGTCACAGGGACAGGGCCAGGCAGCAGATTCTGTCACAGGGACAGGGACAGGCTGCAGGGTCTGTCACAGAGACAGGGCCAGGCTGCACAGTCTGTCACAGAGACAGGGCCAGGCTGCAGGGTCTGTCACAGGAGCAGGGCCAGGCTGCATGTTCTCCCTCAGGGACAGGGCCAGACTGCAGTGTCTGTCTCAGAGACAGGGCCATGCTGCAGGGTCTGGTACAGGTGCAGGGCCAGGCAGCAGGGTCTGTCACAGGAGCAGGGCCAGGCTGCAGGTTCTGGTACAGGGACAGGGCCAGGCTGCAGGGTCTGTCACAGGGACAGGGCCAGGCTGCATGGTCTTGTACAAGAGCAGGGCCAGGCTGCAGAGTCTGGTACAGGGACAGGGCCAGGCTGCAGGGCCTGTCACAGGGATAGGGACAGGATGCAGAGTCTGGTACAGGAGCAGGTCCAGGCTGCAGTGTCTGGTACAGGGACAGGACCAGGCTGCAGGGTCTGTCACAGGAGCAGGGCCAGGCTGCAGGGTCTGGTACAGGGACAGGGCCAGGCTGCAGGGTCTGTCACAGGGACAGGGCCAGGCTGCAGTGTCTGGTACAGGAGCAGGGCCAGGCTGCATGCTCTGTCATAGAGACAGGGCCATGCTGCAGGTTGTGTCACAGGAGCAGGGCTAGGCTGCAGGCTCTGTCACAGCGACAGGGCCAGGCAGCAGTGTCTGTCACAGGGACAGGGCCAGGCTGCAGGGTCTGTCACAGAGACAGGGCCAGGCTGCAGGGTCTGTCACAGAGACAGGGCCAGGCTGCAGGGTCTGTCACAGGAGCAGGGCCAGGCTGCAGGGTCTGGTACAGGGACAGGGCCAGGCTGCAGGGTGTGTCACAGGAGCAGGGCTAGGCTGCAGGCTCTGTCACAGGGACAGGGCCAGGCAGCAGTGTCTGTCACAGGGACAGGGCCAGGCTGCAGGGTCTGTCACAGAGACAGGGCCAGGCTGCAGGGTCTGTCACAGAGACAGGGCCAGGCTGCAGGGTCTGGTACAGGAGCAGGGCCAGGCTGCAGGGTCTGTCACAGCGACAGGGCCAGGCTGCAGGATCTGTCACAGGGACAGTGCCAGGTTGCAGGGTCTGGTACAGGAGCGGGGCCAGGCTGCAGGGACTGTGACAGGTGCAGGGCCAGGATGCAGAGTCTGGTACAGGAGCAGGGCCAGGCTGCAGGGTCTGGTACAGGGACAGGACCAGGCTGCAGGGTCTGGTTACAGGGAGAGGGCCAGGTTGCAGGGTCTGTCACAGGGACAGTGCCAGGTTGCAGGGTCTGGTACAGGAGCAGGGACAGGCTGCAGGGACTGTCACAGGAGCAGGGCCAGGCTGCATGCTCTGTCACAGGGACAGGGCCAGGCAGCAGATTCTGTCACAGGGACAGGGACAGGCTGCAGGGTCTGTCACAGAGACAGGGCCAGGCTGCACGGTCTGTCACAGAGACAGGGCCAGGCTGCAGGGTCTGTCACAGGAGCAGGGCCAGGCTGCATGTTCTCCCTCAGGGACAGGGCCAGACTGCAGTGTCTGTCTCAGAGACAGGGCCATGCTGCAGGGTCTGGTACAGGAGCAGGGCCAGGCAGCAGGGTCTGTCACAGGAGCAGGGCCAGGCTGCAGGTTCTGGTACAGGGACAGGGCCAGGCTGCAGGGTCTGTCACAGGGACAGGGCAGGCTGCATGGTCTTGCACAAGAGCAGGGCCAGGCTGCAGAGTCTGGTACAGGGACAGGGCCAGGCTGCAGGGCCTGTCACAGGGATAGGGACAGGATGCAGAGTCTGGTACAGGAGCAGGTCCAGGCTGCAGTGTCTGGTACAGGGACAGGACCAGGCTGCAGGGTCTGTCACAGGAGCAGGGCCAGGCTGCAGGGTCTGGTACAGGGACAGGGCCAGGCTGCAGGGTCTGTCACAGGGACAGGGCCAGGCTGCAGGGTCTGGTACAGGAGCAGGGCCAGGCTGCATGCTCTGTCATAGAGACAGGGCCATGCTGCAGGGTGTGTCACAGGAGCAGGGCTAGGCTGCAGGCTCTGTCACAGGGACAGGGCCAGGCTGCAGTGTCTGTCACAGGGACAGGGCCAGGCTGCAGGGTCTGTCACAGAGACAGGGCCAGGCTGCAGGGTCTGTCACAGAGACAGGGCCAGGCTGCAGGGTCTGTCACAGAGACAGGGCCAGGCTGCAGGGTCTGTCACAGGAGCAGGGCCAGGCTGCAGGGTCTGGTACAGGGACAGGGCCAGGCTGCAGGGTGTGTCACAGGAGCAGGGCTAGGCTGCAGGCTCTGTCACAGGGACAGGGCCAGCAGCAGTGTCTGTCACAGGGACAGGGCCAGGCTGCAGGGTCTGTCACAGAGACAGGGCCAGGCTGCAGGGTCTGTCACAGGGACAGGGCCAGGCTGCAGGGTCTCTCACTGGTGCAGGGTCAGGCTGCAGGGTCTGGTACAGGAGCAGGGCCAGGCTGCAGGGTCTGTCACAGGGACAGGGCCAGGTTGCAGGATCTGTCACAGGGACAGGGCCAGGCTGCAGGGTCTCTCACTGGTGCAGGGCCAGGCTGCAGGGTCTGTCACAGGGACAGGGCCATGCTGCAGGGTCTGTCACTGGAGCAGGGCCAGGCTCCATGCTCTGTCACAGAGACAGGGCCATGCTGCAGGGTCTGTCACAGGAGCAGGGCCAGGCTGCAGGCTCTGTCACAGGGACAGGGCCAGGCTGCAGGGTCTGTCACAAGTGCAGGGCCAGGCTGCAGGGACTGTCACGGAGACAGGGCCAGGCTGCAGCGTCTGTCACAGGGACAGGGCCAGGCTGCAGGGTCTCCCCCAGGGTCAGGGCCAGACTGCAGGGTCTGTCACAGAGACAGGACCAGGCTGCAGCGTCTCTCCCAGGAGCAGGGCCAGGCTACAGCGTCTGTCCCAGGAGCAGGGCCAGGCTGCATGGTCTATCACAGGGAGAGTGCCAGGCTGCAGGGTCTGTCACGGAGACAGGGCCAGGCTGCAGCGTCTGTCACGGACAGGGCCAGGCTGCAGGGTCTCCCCCAGGGACAGGGCCAGACTGCAGGGACTGTCACAGGAGCAGGGCCAGGCTGCAGGGACTGTCACAGGAGCAGGGCCAGGCTGCAGGGTCTGTAATAGGAGCAGGGCCAGGCTGCAGGGTCTGTCACAGGAACCGGACCAGGTTGCAGGGTCTGTCACAGGGACAGGGCCATGCTGCAGCGTCTGTCACTGGAGCAGGGCCAGGCTGCAGGGTCTGGTACAGGGACAGGGCCAGGCTGCAGGGTCTGGTTACAGGGAGAGGGCCAGGCTGCAGAGTCTGTCAGAGGGACAGTGCCAGGTTGCAGGGTCTGGTACAGGAGCTGGTCCAGGCTGCAGGGCCTGTCACAGTGACAGGGCCAGGCTGCAGGGACTGTCACAGGAGCAGGCCCAGGCTGCAGGGTCTGGAACAGGAGCAGGGCCAGACTGCAGGGTCTGGTACAGGGACAGGGCAGGCTCTAGGGACTGTCACAGGGACAGGGCCAGGCTGCAGAGTCTGTCACAGGGACAGGGCCAGGCTGCAGGGTCTGTCACAGGGACAGGGCCAGGCTGCAGGGACTGTCACAGGAGCAGGCCCAGGCTGCAGGGTCTGGAACAGGAGCAGGGCCAGGCTGCAGGGTCTGGAACAGGAGCAGGGCCAGACTGCAGGGTCTGGTACAGGGACAGGGCAGGCTCTAGGGACTGTCACAGGGACAGGGCCAGGCTGCAGAGTCTGTCACAGGGACAGGGCCAGGCTGCAGGGTCTGTCACAGGGACAGGGCCAGGCTGCAGGGACTGTCACAGGAGCAGGCCCAGGCTGCAGGGTCTGGAACAGGAGCAGGGCCAGGCTGCAGGGTCTGTCACAGGAACCGGGCCAGGCTGCAGGGTCTGTCACAGGGACAGGGCCATGCTGCAGGGTCTGTCACTGGAGCAGGGCCAGGCTGCACGCTCTTTCACAGAGACAGGGCCATGCTGCAGGGTCTGTCACAGGAGCAGGGCCAGGCTGCATGGTCTCCCCCAGGGACAGGGCCAGACTGCAGTGTCTGTCACAGAGACAGGGCCAGGCTGCAGGGTCTGTCACAGAGACAGGGCCAGGCTGCAGGGTCTGTTTACAGGGAGAGGGCCAGGTTGCAGGGTCTGTCACAGGGACAGTGCCAGGTTGCAGGTTCTGGTACAGGAACGGGGCCAGGCTGCAGGGACTGTGACAGGTGCAGGGCCAGGATGCAGAGTCTGGTACAGGAGCAGAGCCAGGCTGCAGGGTCTGGTACAGGGACAGGACCAGGCTGCAGGGTCTGGTTACAGGGAGAGGGCCAGGTTGCAGGGTCTGTCACAGGGACAGTGCCAGGTTGCAGGGTCTGGTACAGGAGCAGGGACAGGCTGCAGGGACTGTCACAGGAGCAGGGCCAGGCTGCAGGGTCTGGAACAGGAGCAGGGCCAGGCTGCATGCTTTGTCACAGAGACAGGGCCATGCTGCAGGGTCTGTCACAGGAGCAGGGCTAGGCTGCATGCTCTGTCACAGGGACAGGGCCAGGCAGCAGATTCTGTCACAGGGACAGGGACAGGCTGCAGGGTCTGTCACAGAGACAGGGCCAGGCTGCACGGTCTGTCACAGAGACAGGGCCAGGCTGCAGGGTCTGTCACAGGAGCAGGGCCAGGCTGCATGTTCTCCCTCAGGGACAGGGCCAGACTGCAGTGTCTGTCTCAGAGACAGGGCCATGCTGCAGGGTCTGGTACAGGTGCAGGGCCAGGCAGCAGGGTCTGTCACAGGAGCAGGGCCAGGCTGCAGGTTCTGGTACAGGGACAGGGCCAGGCTGCAGGGTCTGTCACAGGGACAGGGCCAGGCTGCATGGTCTTGTACAAGAGCAGGGCCAGGCTGCAGAGTCTGGTACAGGGACAAGGCCAGGCTGCAGGGCCTGTCACAGGGATAGGGACAGGATGCAGAGTCTGGTACAGGAGCAGGTCCAGGCTGCAGTGTCTGGTACAGGGACAGGACCAGGCTGCAGGGTCTGTCACAGGAGCAGGGCCAGGCTGCAGGGTCTGGTACAGGGACAGGGCCAGGCTGCAGGGTCTGTCACAGGGACAGGGCCAGGCTGCAGGGTCTGGTACAGGAGCAGGGCCAGGCTGCATGCTCTGTCATAGAGACAGGGCCATGCTGCAGGGTGTCTCACAGGAGCAGGGCTAGGCTGCAGGCTCTGTCACAGGGACAGGGCCAGGCAGCAGTGTCTGTCACAGGGACAGGGCCAGGCTGCAGGGTCTGTCACAGAGACAGGGCCAGGCTGCAGGGTCTGTCACAGAGACAGGGCCAGGCTGCAGGGTCTGTCACAGGAGCAGGGCCAGGCTGCAGGGTCTGGTACAGGGACAGGGCCAGGCTGCAGGGTGTGTCACAGGAGCAGGGCTAGGCTGCAGGCTCTGTCACAGGGACAGGGCCAGGCAGCAGTGTCTGTCACAGGGACAGGGCCAGGCTGCAGGGTCTGTCACAGAGACAGGGCCAGGCTGCAGGGTCTGTCACAGGAGCAGGGCCAGGCTGCAGGGTCTGGTACAGGAGCAGGGCCAGGCTGCAGGGTCTGTCACAGCGACAGGGCCAGGCTGCAGGATCTGTCACAGGGACAGTGCCAGGTTGCAGGGTCTGGTACAGGAGCGGGGCCAGGCTGCAGGGACTGTGACAGGTGCAGGGCCAGGATGCAGAGTCTGGTACAGGAGCAGGGCCAGGCTGCAGGGTCTGGTACAGGGACAGGACCAGGCTGCAGGGTCTGGTTACAGGGAGAGGGCCAGGTTGCAGGGTCTGTCACAGGGACAGTGCCAGGTTGCAGGGTCTGGTACAGGAGCAGGGACAGGCTGCAGGGACTGTCACAGGAGCAGGGCCAGGCTGCAGGGTCTGGAACAGGAGCAGGGCCAGGCTGCATGCTCTGTCACAGGGACAGGGCCAGGCAGCAGATTCTGTCACAGGGACAGGGACAGGCTGCAGGGTCTGTCACAGAGACAGGGCCAGGCTGCACGGTCTGTCACAGAGACAGGGCCAGGCTGCAGGGTCTGTCACAGGAGCAGGGCCAGGCTGCATGTTCTCCCTCAGGGACAGGGCCAGACTGCAGTGTCTGTCTCAGAGACAGGGCCATGCTGCAGGGTCTGGTACAGGAACAGGGCCAGGCAGCAGGGTCTGTCACAGGAGCAGGGCCAGGCTGCAGGTTCTGGTACAGGGACAGGGCCAGGCTGCAGGGTCTGTCACAGGGACAGGACCAGGCTGCAGGGTCTGTCACAGAGACAGGGCCAGGCTGCAGGGTCTGTCACAGAGACAGGGCCAGGCTGCAGGGTCTGTCACAGGAGCAGGGCCAGGCTGCAGGGTCTGGTACAGGGACAGGGCCAGGCTGCAGGGTGTGTCACAGGAGCAGGGCTAGGCTGCAGGCTCTGTCACAGGGACAGGGCCAGCAGCAGTGTCTGTCACAGGGACAGGGCCAGGCTGCAGGGTCTGTCACAGAGACAGGGCCAGGCTGCAGGATCTGTCACAGGAGCAGGGCCAGGCTGCAGGTTCTGGTACAGGGACAGGGCCAGGCTGCAGGGTCTGTCACAGGGACAGGGCAGGCTGCATGGTCTTGCACAAGAGCAGGGCCAGGCTGCAGAGTCTGGTACAGGGACAGGGCCAGTCTGCAGGGCCTGTCACAGGGATAGGGACAGGATGCAGAGTCTGGTACAGGAGCAGGTCCAGGCTGCAGTGTCTGGTACAGGGACAGGACCAGGCTGCAGGGTCTGTCACAGGAGCAGGGCCAGGCTGCAGGGTCTGGTACAGGGACAGGGCCAGGCTGCAGGGTCTGTCACAGGGACAGGGCCAGGCTGCAGGGTCTGGTACAGGAGCAGGGCCAGGCTGCATGCTCTGTCATAGAGACAGGGCCATGCTGCAGGGTGTGTCACAGGAGCAGGGCTAGGCTGCAGGCTCTGTCACAGGGACAGGGCCAGGCTGCAGTGTCTGTCACAGGGACAGGGCCAGGCTGCAGGGTCTGTCACAGAGACAGGGCCAGGCTGCAGGGTCTGTCACAGAGACAGGGCCAGGCTGCAGGGTCTGTCACAGAGACAGGGCCAGGCTGCAGGGTCTGTCACAGAGACAGGGCCAGGCTGCAGGGTCTGTCACAGAGACAGGGCCAGGCTGCAGGGTCTGTCACAGGAGCAGGGCCAGGCTGCAGGGTCTGGTACAGGGACAGGGCCAGGCTGCAGGGTGTGTCACAGGAGCAGGGCTAGGCTGCAGGCTCTGTCACAGGGACAGGGCCAGCAGCAGTGTCTGTCACAGGGACAGGGCCAGGCTGCAGGGTCTGTCACAGAGACAGGGCCAGGCTGCAGGGTCTGTCACAGGAGCAGGGTCAGGCTGCAGGGTCTGGTACAGGAGCAGGGCCAGGCTGCAGGGTCTGTCACAGGGACAGGGCCAGGTTGCAGGATCTGTCACAGGGACAGGGCCAGGCTGCAGGGTCTCTCACTGGTGCAGGGCCAGGCTGCAGGGTCTGTCACAGGGACAGGGCCATGCTGCAGGGTCTGTCACTGGAGCAGGGCCAGGCTCCATGCTCTGTCACAGAGACAGGGCCATGCTGCAGGGTCTGTCACAGGAGCAGGGCCAGGCTGCAGGCTCTGTCACAGGGACAGGGCCAGGCTGCAGGGTCTGTCACAAGAGCAGGGCCAGGCTGCAGGGACTGTCACGGAGACAGGGCCAGGCTGCAGCGTCTGTCACAGGGACAGGGCCAGGCTGCAGGGTCTCCCCCAGGGTCAGGGCCAGACTGCAGGGTCTGTCACAGAGACAGGACCAGGCTGCAGCGTCTCTCCCAGGAGCAGGGCCAGGCTACAGCGTCTGTCCCAGGAGCAGGGCCAGGCTGCATGGTCTATCACAGGGAGAGTGCCAGGCTGCAGGGTCTGTCACGGAGACAGGGCTAGGCTGCAGCGTCTGTCACGGACAGGGCCAGGCTGCAGGGTCTCCCCCAGGGACAGGGCCAGACTGCAGGGACTGTCACAGGAGCAGGGCCAGGCTGCAGGGACTGTCACATGAGCAGGGCCAGGCTGCAGGGTCTGTAATAGGAGCAGGGCCAGGCTGCAGGGTCTGTCACAGGAACCGGGCCAGGTTGCAGGGTCTGTCACAGGGACAGGGCCATGCTGCAGCGTCTGTCACTGGAGCAGGGCCAGGCTGCAGGGTCTGGTACAGGGACAGGGCCAGGCTGCAGGGTCTGGTTACAGGGAGAGGGCCAGGCTGCAGAGTCTGTCACAGGGACAGTGCCAGGTTGCAGGGTCTGGTACAGGAGCTGGGCCAGGCTGCAGGGCCTGTCACAGTGACAGGGCCAGGCTGCAGGGTCTGGTACAGTAGCAGGGCCAGGCTGCAGGGTCTGTCACAGGAACAGGGCCAGGCTGCAGGTTCTGGTACAAGGACAGGGCCAGGCTGCAGGGTCTGTCACAGGAACAGGGCCAGGCTGCAGGTTCTGGTACAAGGACAGGGCCAGGCTGCAGGGTGTGTCACACGAGCAGGGCCAGACTGCAGGGACTGGTACAGGGACAGGGTCAGGCTGCAGGGTCTGTCACATGGACAGGGCCAGGCTGCAGAGTCTGGTACAGGAGCAGGGCCAGGCTGCAGGGTCTGTTACAGGGACAGGGCCAGGCTGCAGGGTCTGTCACAGGGACAGGGCCAGGCTGCAGGGTCTGTCACAGGGACCGGGCCAGGCTGCAGGGTCTCTCACAGGAGCAGGGCCAGGCTGCAGGGTCTGTCACAGGGACAGGGCCAGGCTGCAGTGTCTGTCACAGGGACAGGTCCAGGCTGCAGGGTCTGTCACAGGAGCAGAGCCAGGCTGCAGGGTCTGTCACAGGAACCGGGCCAGGCTGCAGGGTCTGTCACAGGGACAGGGACATGCTGCAGGGTCTGTCATTGGAGCAGGGCCAGGCTGCAGGGTCTGTCACAGGAGCAGGGCCAGGCTGCAGGGTCTGTCACAGGAGCAGGGCCAGGCTGCATGTTCTCCCCCAGGGACAGGGCCAGACTGCAGTGTCTGTCACAGAGACAGGGCCAGGCTGCAGGGTCTGTCACAGCGACAGGGCCAGGCTGCATGGTCTGGTACAGGAGCAGGGGCAGGCTGCAGGGTCTGTCACAGGGACAGGGCCAGGCTGCAGGGTCTGTCACAGGGACAGGGCCAGGCTTCAGGGTCTGTCCCAGGGACAGGGCCAGGCTGCAGGTTCTGTCACATGGACAGGGCCAGGCTGCAGGGTCTGTCACAGAGACAGGGCCAGGCTGCAGGGTCTGTCACAGAGACAGGGCCAGGCTGCAGGGTCTGGTACAGGATCAAGGCCAGGCTGCAGGGTCTGTCACAGGGACAGGGCCTTGCTGCATGGTCTGTCACAGGAGCAGGGCCAGGCTGCAGGCTCTGTCATAGGGACAGGGCCAGGCTGGAGGGTCTGTCAGAGGAGCAGGGCCAGGCTGCAGAGTCTGTCACAGGGACAGGGCCAGGCTGCAGGGTCTGTCACAGAGACATGGCCAGGCTGCAGGGTCTGTCACAGGAGCAGGGCCAGGCTGCATGGTCTCCCCCAGGGACAGGGCCAGACTGCAGTGTCTGTCACAGAGACAGTGCCAGGCTGCAGTGTCTGTCACAGAGACAGGGCCAGGCTGCAGGGTCTGTCACAGAGACAGGGCCAGGCTGCAGGGTCTGTCACAGAGACAGGGCCAGGCTGCAGGGTCTGTCACAGAGACAGGGCCAGGCTGCAGGGTATGTCACAGAGACAGGGCCAGGCTGCAGGGTCTATCACAGCAGCAGGGCAAGGCTGCAGGGTCTCCCCCAGGGACAGGGCCAGACTGCAGTGTCTGTCACAGAGACAGGGCCAGGCTGCAGGTTCTGTCACAGAGACAGGGCCAGGCTGCAGGGCCTGTCACAGGGACAGGGCCAGGATGCAGAGTCTGGTACAGGAGCAGGGCCAGGCTGCAGGGTCTGGTACAGGGACAGGACCAGGCTGCAGGGTCTGGTTACAGGGAGAGGGCCAGGCTGCAGGGTCTGTCACAGGGACAGTGCCAGATTGCAGGGTCTGGTACAGGAGCAGGGCCAGGCTGCAGGGTCTCCCCCAGGGACAGGGCCAGACTGCAGTGTCTGTCACAGAGACAGTGCCAGGCTGCAGTGTCTGTCACAGAGACAGGGCCAGGCTGCAGGGTCTGTCACAGAGACAGGGCCAGGCTGCAGGGTCTGTCACAGGAGCAGGGCCAGGCTGCAGGGTATGGTACAGGAGCAGGGCCAGGCTGCAGGGTCTCCCCCAGGGACAGGGCCAGACTGCAGTGTCTGTCACAGAGACAGTGCCAGGCTGCAGTGTCTGTCACAGAGACAGGGCCAGGCTGCAGGGTCTGTCACAGAGACAGGGCCAGGCTGCAGGGTCTGTCACAGAGACAGGGCCAGGCTGCAGGGTCTGTCACAGAGACAGGGCCAGGCTGCAGGGTCTGTCACAGGAGCAGGGCCAGGATGCAGGGTCTGTCACAGAGACAGGGCCAGTCTGCAGGGTCTATCACTGCAGCAGGGCCAGGCTGCAAGGTCTCCCCCAGGGACAGGGCCAGGCTGCAGGGTCTGGTACAGGGACAGGACCAGGCTGCAGGGTCTGGTTACAGGGAGAGGGCCAGGCTGCAGGGTCTGTCACAGGGACAGTGCCAGATTGCAGGGTCTGGTACAGGAGCAGGGCCAGGCTGCAGGGCCTGTCACAGGGACAGGGCCAGGCTGCAGGGTCTGGTACAGGAGCAGGGCCAGGCTGCAGGATCTGTCACAGGGACAGGACCAGGCTGCAGGGTCTGACACAGGAGCAGGGCCAGGCTGCAGGGTCTGTCACAGGGACAAGGCCAGGCTGCAGGGTCTGACACAGGGACAGGGCCAGGCTGCAGGGTCTGTCACAGGGACAGGGCCAGGCTGCAGGGTCTGTCACAGGGACAGGGCCAGGCTGCAGGGACTGTCACAGGAGCAGAGCCAGGCTGCAGGGTCTGGAACAGGAGCAGGGCCAGGCTGCAGGTTCTGTCACAGGAACCGGGCCAGGCTGCGCTCTGTCACAGAGACAGGGCCATGCTACAGGGTCTGTCACAGGAGCAGGGCCAGGCTGCATGTTCTCCCCCAGGGACAGGGCCAGACTGCAGTGTCTGTCACAGAGACAGGGCCAGGCTGCAGGGTCTGTCACAGCGACAGGGCCAGGCTGCATGGTCTGGTACAGGAGCAGGGGCAGGCTGCAGGGTCTGTCACAGGGACAGGGCCAGGCTGCAGGGTCTGTCACAGGGACAGGGCCAAGCTTCAGGGTCTGTCACAGGGACAGGGCCAGGCTGCAGGTTCTGTCACATGGACAGGGCCAGGCTGCAGGGTCTGTCACAGAGACAGGGCCAGGCTGCAGGGTCTGTCACAGAGACAGGGCCAGGCTGCAGGGTCTGGTACAGGATCAGGGCCAGGCTGCAGGGTCTGTCACAGGGACAGGGCCAGGCTGCAGTGTCTGTCACAGGGACAGGTCCAGGCTGCAGGGTCTGTCACAGGAGCAGAGCCAGGCTGCAGGGTCTGTCACAGGAACCGGGCCAGGCTGCAGGGTCTGTCACAGGGACAGGGACATGCTGCAGGGTCTGTCATTTGAGCAGGGCCAGGCTGCGCTCTGTCACAGAGACAGGGCCATGCTACAGGGTCTGTCACAGGAGCAGGGCCAGGCTGCAGGGTCTGTCACAGGAGCAGGGCCAGGCTGCATGTTCTCCCCCAGGGACAGGGCCAGACTGCAGTGTCTGTCACAGAGACAGGGCCAGGCTGCAGGGTCTGTCACAGCGACAGGGCCAGGCTGCATGGTCTGGTACAGGAGCAGGGGCAGGCTGCAGGGTCTGTCACAGGGACAGGGCCAGGCTGCAGGGTCTGTCACAGGGACAGGGCCAGGCTTCAGGGTCTGTCCCAGGGACAGGGCCAGGCTGCAGGTTCTGTCACATGGACAGGGCCAGGCTGCAGGGTCTGTCACAGAGACAGGGCCAGGCTGCAGGGTCTGTCACAGAGACAGGGCCAGGCTGCAGGGTCTGTCACAGGGACAGGGCCTTGCTGCATGGTCTGTCACAGGAGCAGGGCCAGGCTGCAGGCTCTGTCATAGGGACAGGGCCAGGCTGGTGGGTCTGTCAGAGGAGCAGGGCCAGGCTGCAGAGTCTGTCACAGGGACAGGGCCAGGCTGCAGGGTCTGTCACAGAGACATGGCCAGGCTGCAGGGTCTGTCACAGGAGCAGGGCCAGGCTGCATGGTCTCCCCCAGGGACAGGGCCAGACTGCAGTGTCTGTCACAGAGACAGGGCCAGGTTGCAGGCTCTGGTACAGGAGCAGGGCCAGGCTGCAGGCTCTGTCACAGGGACAGGGCCAGGCTGCAGGCTCTGTCACAGGGACAGGGCCAGGCTGCAGGCTCTGTCACAGGGACAGGGCCAGGCTGCAGGGTCTGTCACAGGGACAGGGCCAGGCTGCAGGGTCTGTCACACAGACAGGGCCTGGCTGCAGGGTCTGACACAGAGACAGGGCCAGGTTGCAGGGTCTGTCACAGGAGCAGGGCCAGGCTGCAGGGTCTCCCCCAGGGACAGGGCCAGACTGCAGTGTCTGTCACAGAGACAGTGCCAGGCTGCAGTGTCTGTCACAGAGACAGGGCCAGGCTGCAGGGTCTGTCACAGAGACAGGGCCAGGCTGCAGGGTCTGTCACAGAGACAGGGCCAGGCTGCAGGGTCTGTCACAGAGACAGGGCCAGGCTGCAGGGCCTGTCACAGAGACAGGGCCAGGCTGCAGGGTCTATCACAGCAGCAGGGCAAGGCTGCAGGGTCTCCCCCAGGGACAGGGCCAGACTGCAGTGTCTGTCACAGAGACAGGGCCAGGCTGCAGGTTCTGTCACAGAGACAGGGCCAGGCTGCAGGGCCTGTCACAGGGACAGGGCCAGGATGCAGAGTCTGGTACAGGAGCAGGGCCAGGCTGCAGGGTCTGGTACAGGGACAGGACCAGGCTGCAGGGTCTGGTTACAGGGAGAGGGCCAGGCTGCAGGGTCTGTCACAGGGACAGTGCCAGATTGCAGGGCCTGGTACAGGAGCAGGGCCAGGCTGCAGGGTCTCCCCCAGGGACAGGGCCAGACTGCAGTGTCTGTCACAGAGACAGTGCCAGGCTGCAGTGTCTGTCACAGAGACAGGGCCATTCTGCAGGGTCTGTCACAGAGACAGGGCCAGGCTGCAGGGTCTGTCACAGGAGCAGGGCCAGGCTGCAGGGTATGGTACAGGAGCAGGGCCAGGCTGCAGGGTCTCCCCCAGGGACAGGGCCAGACTGCAGTGTCTGTCACAGAGACAGTGCCAGGCTGCAGTGTCTGTCACAGAGACAGGGCCAGGCTGCAGGGTCTGTCACAGAGACAGGGCCAGGCTGCAGGGTCTGTCACAGAGACAGGGCCAGGCTGCAGGGTCTGTCACAGGAGCAGGGCCAGGCTGCATGTTCTCCCCCAGAGACAGGGCCAGGCTGCAGGGTCTGTCACAGAGACAGGGCCAGGCTGCTGGATCTGTCACAGCGACAGGGCCAGGCTGCATGGTCTGGTACAGGAGCAGGGGCAGGCTGCAGGGTCTGTCACAGGGACAGGGCCAGGCTGCAGGGTCTGTCACAGGGACAGGGCCAGGCTTCAGGGTCTGTCACAGGGACAGGGCCAACCTGCAGGTTCTGTCACATGGACAGGGCCAGGCTGCAGGGTCTGGCACAGAGACAGGGCCAGGCTGCAGGGTCTGTCACAGAGACAGGGCCATGCTGCAGGGTCTGGTACAGGATCAGGGCCAGGCTGCAGGTTCTGGTACAGGGACAGGGCCAGGCTGCAGGGTCTGTCACAGGGACAGGACCAGGCTGCAGGGTCTGTCACAGAGACAGGGCCAGGCTGCAGGGTCTGTCACAGAGACAGGGCCAGGCTGCAGGGTCTGTCACAGGAGCAGGGCCAGGCTGCAGGGTCTGGTACAGGGACAGGGCCAGGCTGCAGGGTGTGTCACAGGAGCAGGGCTAGGCTGCAGGCTCTGTCACAGGGACAGGGCCAGCAGCAGTGTCTGTCACAGGGACAGGGCCAGGCTGCAGGGTCTGTCACAGAGACAGGGCCAGGCTGCAGGATCTGTCACAGGAGCAGGGCCAGGCTGCAGGTTCTGGTACAGGGACAGGGCCAGGCTGCAGGGTCTGTCACAGGGACAGGGCAGGCTGCATGGTCTTGCACAAGAGCAGGGCCAGGCTGCAGAGTCTGGTACAGGGACAGGGCCAGTCTGCAGGGCCTGTCACAGGGATAGGGACAGGATGCAGAGTCTGGTACAGGAGCAGGTCCAGGCTGCAGTGTCTGGTACAGGGACAGGACCAGGCTGCAGGGTCTGTCACAGGAGCAGGGCCAGGCTGCAGGGTCTGGTACAGGGACAGGGCCAGGCTGCAGGGTCTGTCACAGGGACAGGGCCAGGCTGCAGGGTCTGGTACAGGAGCAGGGCCAGGCTGCATGCTCTGTCATAGAGACAGGGCCATGCTGCAGGGTGTGTCACAGGAGCAGGGCTAGGCTGCAGGCTCTGTCACAGGGACAGGGCCAGGCTGCAGTGTCTGTCACAGGGACAGGGCCAGGCTGCAGGGTCTGTCACAGAGACAGGGCCAGGCTGCAGGGTCTGTCACAGAGACAGGGCCAGGCTGCAGGGTCTGTCACAGAGACAGGGCCAGGCTGCAGGGTCTGTCACAGAGACAGGGCCAGGCTGCAGGGTCTGTCACAGAGACAGGGCCAGGCTGCAGGGTCTGTCACAGGAGCAGGGCCAGGCTGCAGGGTCTGGTACAGGGACAGGGCCAGGCTGCAGGGTGTGTCACAGGAGCAGGGCTAGGCTGCAGGCTCTGTCACAGGGACAGGGCCAGCAGCAGTGTCTGTCACAGGGACAGGGCCAGGCTGCAGGGTCTGTCACAGAGACAGGGCCAGGCTGCAGGGTCTGTCACAGGAGCAGGGTCAGGCTGCAGGGTCTGGTACAGGAGCAGGGCCAGGCTGCAGGGTCTGTCACAGGGACAGGGCCAGGTTGCAGGATCTGTCACAGGGACAGGGCCAGGCTGCAGGGTCTCTCACTGGTGCAGGGCCAGGCTGCAGGGTCTGTCACAGGGACAGGGCCATGCTGCAGGGTCTGTCACTGGAGCAGGGCCAGGCTCCATGCTCTGTCACAGAGACAGGGCCATGCTGCAGGGTCTGTCACAGGAGCAGGGCCAGGCTGCAGGCTCTGTCACAGGGACAGGGCCAGGCTGCAGGGTCTGTCACAAGAGCAGGGCCAGGCTGCAGGGACTGTCACGGAGACAGGGCCAGGCTGCAGCGTCTGTCACAGGGACAGGGCCAGGCTGCAGGGTCTCCCCCAGGGTCAGGGCCAGACTGCAGGGTCTGTCACAGAGACAGGACCAGGCTGCAGCGTCTCTCCCAGGAGCAGGGCCAGGCTACAGCGTCTGTCCCAGGAGCAGGGCCAGGCTGCATGGTCTATCACAGGGAGAGTGCCAGGCTGCAGGGTCTGTCACGGAGACAGGGCTAGGCTGCAGCGTCTGTCACGGACAGGGCCAGGCTGCAGGGTCTCCCCCAGGGACAGGGCCAGACTGCAGGGACTGTCACAGGAGCAGGGCCAGGCTGCAGGGACTGTCACATGAGCAGGGCCAGGCTGCAGGGTCTGTAATAGGAGCAGGGCCAGGCTGCAGGGTCTGTCACAGGAACCGGGCCAGGTTGCAGGGTCTGTCACAGGGACAGGGCCATGCTGCAGCGTCTGTCACTGGAGCAGGGCCAGGCTGCAGGGTCTGGTACAGGGACAGGGCCAGGCTGCAGGGTCTGGTTACAGGGAGAGGGCCAGGCTGCAGAGTCTGTCACAGGGACAGTGCCAGGTTGCAGGGTCTGGTACAGGAGCTGGGCCAGGCTGCAGGGCCTGTCACAGTGACAGGGCCAGGCTGCAGGGTCTGGTACAGTAGCAGGGCCAGGCTGCAGGGTCTGTCACAGGAACAGGGCCAGGCTGCAGGTTCTGGTACAAGGACAGGGCCAGGCTGCAGGGTCTGTCACAGGAACAGGGCCAGGCTGCAGGTTCTGGTACAAGGACAGGGCCAGGCTGCAGGGTGTGTCACACGAGCAGGGCCAGACTGCAGGGACTGGTACAGGGACAGGGTCAGGCTGCAGGGTCTGTCACATGGACAGGGCCAGGCTGCAGAGTCTGGTACAGGAGCAGGGCCAGGCTGCAGGGTCTGTTACAGGGACAGGGCCAGGCTGCAGGGTCTGTCACAGGGACAGGGCCAGGCTGCAGGGTCTGTCACAGGGACCGGGCCAGGCTGCAGGGTCTCTCACAGGAGCAGGGCCAGGCTGCAGGGTCTGTCACAGGGACAGGGCCAGGCTGCAGTGTCTGTCACAGGGACAGGTCCAGGCTGCAGGGTCTGTCACAGGAGCAGAGCCAGGCTGCAGGGTCTGTCACAGGAACCGGGCCAGGCTGCAGGGTCTGTCACAGGGACAGGGACATGCTGCAGGGTCTGTCATTGGAGCAGGGCCAGGCTGCAGGGTCTGTCACAGGAGCAGGGCCAGGCTGCAGGGTCTGTCACAGGAGCAGGGCCAGGCTGCATGTTCTCCCCCAGGGACAGGGCCAGACTGCAGTGTCTGTCACAGAGACAGGGCCAGGCTGCAGGGTCTGTCACAGCGACAGGGCCAGGCTGCATGGTCTGGTACAGGAGCAGGGGCAGGCTGCAGGGTCTGTCACAGGGACAGGGCCAGGCTGCAGGGTCTGTCACAGGGACAGGGCCAGGCTTCAGGGTCTGTCCCAGGGACAGGGCCAGGCTGCAGGTTCTGTCACATGGACAGGGCCAGGCTGCAGGGTCTGTCACAGAGACAGGGCCAGGCTGCAGGGTCTGTCACAGAGACAGGGCCAGGCTGCAGGGTCTGGTACAGGATCAAGGCCAGGCTGCAGGGTCTGTCACAGGGACAGGGCCTTGCTGCATGGTCTGTCACAGGAGCAGGGCCAGGCTGCAGGCTCTGTCATAGGGACAGGGCCAGGCTGGAGGGTCTGTCAGAGGAGCAGGGCCAGGCTGCAGAGTCTGTCACAGGGACAGGGCCAGGCTGCAGGGTCTGTCACAGAGACATGGCCAGGCTGCAGGGTCTGTCACAGGAGCAGGGCCAGGCTGCATGGTCTCCCCCAGGGACAGGGCCAGACTGCAGTGTCTGTCACAGAGACAGTGCCAGGCTGCAGTGTCTGTCACAGAGACAGGGCCAGGCTGCAGGGTCTGTCACAGAGACAGGGCCAGGCTGCAGGGTCTGTCACAGAGACAGGGCCAGGCTGCAGGGTCTGTCACAGAGACAGGGCCAGGCTGCAGGGTATGTCACAGAGACAGGGCCAGGCTGCAGGGTCTATCACAGCAGCAGGGCAAGGCTGCAGGGTCTCCCCCAGGGACAGGGCCAGACTGCAGTGTCTGTCACAGAGACAGGGCCAGGCTGCAGGTTCTGTCACAGAGACAGGGCCAGGCTGCAGGGCCTGTCACAGGGACAGGGCCAGGATGCAGAGTCTGGTACAGGAGCAGGGCCAGGCTGCAGGGTCTGGTACAGGGACAGGACCAGGCTGCAGGGTCTGGTTACAGGGAGAGGGCCAGGCTGCAGGGTCTGTCACAGGGACAGTGCCAGATTGCAGGGTCTGGTACAGGAGCAGGGCCAGGCTGCAGGGTCTCCCCCAGGGACAGGGCCAGACTGCAGTGTCTGTCACAGAGACAGTGCCAGGCTGCAGTGTCTGTCACAGAGACAGGGCCAGGCTGCAGGGTCTGTCACAGAGACAGGGCCAGGCTGCAGGGTCTGTCACAGGAGCAGGGCCAGGCTGCAGGGTATGGTACAGGAGCAGGGCCAGGCTGCAGGGTCTCCCCCAGGGACAGGGCCAGACTGCAGTGTCTGTCACAGAGACAGTGCCAGGCTGCAGTGTCTGTCACAGAGACAGGGCCAGGCTGCAGGGTCTGTCACAGAGACAGGGCCAGGCTGCAGGGTCTGTCACAGAGACAGGGCCAGGCTGCAGGGTCTGTCACAGAGACAGGGCCAGGCTGCAGGGTCTGTCACAGGAGCAGGGCCAGGATGCAGGGTCTGTCACAGAGACAGGGCCAGTCTGCAGGGTCTATCACTGCAGCAGGGCCAGGCTGCAAGGTCTCCCCCAGGGACAGGGCCAGGCTGCAGGGTCTGGTACAGGGACAGGACCAGGCTGCAGGGTCTGGTTACAGGGAGAGGGCCAGGCTGCAGGGTCTGTCACAGGGACAGTGCCAGATTGCAGGGTCTGGTACAGGAGCAGGGCCAGGCTGCAGGGCCTGTCACAGGGACAGGGCCAGGCTGCAGGGTCTGGTACAGGAGCAGGGCCAGGCTGCAGGATCTGTCACAGGGACAGGACCAGGCTGCAGGGTCTGACACAGGAGCAGGGCCAGGCTGCAGGGTCTGTCACAGGGACAAGGCCAGGCTGCAGGGTCTGACACAGGGACAGGGCCAGGCTGCAGGGTCTGTCACAGGGACAGGGCCAGGCTGCAGGGTCTGTCACAGGGACAGGGCCAGGCTGCAGGGACTGTCACAGGAGCAGAGCCAGGCTGCAGGGTCTGGAACAGGAGCAGGGCCAGGCTGCAGGTTCTGTCACAGGAACCGGGCCAGGCTGCGCTCTGTCACAGAGACAGGGCCATGCTACAGGGTCTGTCACAGGAGCAGGGCCAGGCTGCATGTTCTCCCCCAGGGACAGGGCCAGACTGCAGTGTCTGTCACAGAGACAGGGCCAGGCTGCAGGGTCTGTCACAGCGACAGGGCCAGGCTGCATGGTCTGGTACAGGAGCAGGGGCAGGCTGCAGGGTCTGTCACAGGGACAGGGCCAGGCTGCAGGGTCTGTCACAGGGACAGGGCCAAGCTTCAGGGTCTGTCACAGGGACAGGGCCAGGCTGCAGGTTCTGTCACATGGACAGGGCCAGGCTGCAGGGTCTGTCACAGAGACAGGGCCAGGCTGCAGGGTCTGTCACAGAGACAGGGCCAGGCTGCAGGGTCTGGTACAGGATCAGGGCCAGGCTGCAGGGTCTGTCACAGGGACAGGGCCAGGCTGCAGTGTCTGTCACAGGGACAGGTCCAGGCTGCAGGGTCTGTCACAGGAGCAGAGCCAGGCTGCAGGGTCTGTCACAGGAACCGGGCCAGGCTGCAGGGTCTGTCACAGGGACAGGGACATGCTGCAGGGTCTGTCATTTGAGCAGGGCCAGGCTGCGCTCTGTCACAGAGACAGGGCCATGCTACAGGGTCTGTCACAGGAGCAGGGCCAGGCTGCAGGGTCTGTCACAGGAGCAGGGCCAGGCTGCATGTTCTCCCCCAGGGACAGGGCCAGACTGCAGTGTCTGTCACAGAGACAGGGCCAGGCTGCAGGGTCTGTCACAGCGACAGGGCCAGGCTGCATGGTCTGGTACAGGAGCAGGGGCAGGCTGCAGGGTCTGTCACAGGGACAGGGCCAGGCTGCAGGGTCTGTCACAGGGACAGGGCCAGGCTTCAGGGTCTGTCCCAGGGACAGGGCCAGGCTGCAGGTTCTGTCACATGGACAGGGCCAGGCTGCAGGGTCTGTCACAGAGACAGGGCCAGGCTGCAGGGTCTGTCACAGAGACAGGGCCAGGCTGCAGGGTCTGTCACAGGGACAGGGCCTTGCTGCATGGTCTGTCACAGGAGCAGGGCCAGGCTGCAGGCTCTGTCATAGGGACAGGGCCAGGCTGGTGGGTCTGTCAGAGGAGCAGGGCCAGGCTGCAGAGTCTGTCACAGGGACAGGGCCAGGCTGCAGGGTCTGTCACAGAGACATGGCCAGGCTGCAGGGTCTGTCACAGGAGCAGGGCCAGGCTGCATGGTCTCCCCCAGGGACAGGGCCAGACTGCAGTGTCTGTCACAGAGACAGGGCCAGGTTGCAGGCTCTGGTACAGGAGCAGGGCCAGGCTGCAGGCTCTGTCACAGGGACAGGGCCAGGCTGCAGGCTCTGTCACAGGGACAGGGCCAGGCTGCAGGCTCTGTCACAGGGACAGGGCCAGGCTGCAGGGTCTGTCACAGGGACAGGGCCAGGCTGCAGGGTCTGTCACACAGACAGGGCCTGGCTGCAGGGTCTGACACAGAGACAGGGCCAGGTTGCAGGGTCTGTCACAGGAGCAGGGCCAGGCTGCAGGGTCTCCCCCAGGGACAGGGCCAGACTGCAGTGTCTGTCACAGAGACAGTGCCAGGCTGCAGTGTCTGTCACAGAGACAGGGCCAGGCTGCAGGGTCTGTCACAGAGACAGGGCCAGGCTGCAGGGTCTGTCACAGAGACAGGGCCAGGCTGCAGGGCCTGTCACAGAGACAGGGCCAGGCTGCAGGGTCTATCACAGCAGCAGGGCAAGGCTGCAGGGTCTCCCCCAGGGACAGGGCCAGACTGCAGTGTCTGTCACAGAGACAGGGCCAGGCTGCAGGTTCTGTCACAGAGACAGGGCCAGGCTGCAGGGCCTGTCACAGGGACAGGGCCAGGATGCAGAGTCTGGTACAGGAGCAGGGCCAGGCTGCAGGGTCTGGTACAGGGACAGGACCAGGCTGCAGGGTCTGGTTACAGGGAGAGGGCCAGGCTGCAGGGTCTGTCACAGGGACAGTGCCAGATTGCAGGGCCTGGTACAGGAGCAGGGCCAGGCTGCAGGGTCTCCCCCAGGGACAGGGCCAGACTGCAGTGTCTGTCACAGAGACAGTGCCAGGCTGCAGTGTCTGTCACAGAGACAGGGCCATTCTGCAGGGTCTGTCACAGAGACAGGGCCAGGCTGCAGGGTCTGTCACAGGAGCAGGGCCAGGCTGCAGGGTATGGTACAGGAGCAGGGCCAGGCTGCAGGGTCTCCCCCAGGGACAGGGCCAGACTGCAGTGTCTGTCACAGAGACAGTGCCAGGCTGCAGTGTCTGTCACAGAGACAGGGCCAGGCTGCAGGGTCTGTCACAGAGACAGGGCCAGGCTGCAGGGTCTGTCACAGAGACAGGGCCAGGCTGCAGGGTCTGTCACAGGAGCAGGGCCAGGCTGCATGTTCTCCCCCAGAGACAGGGCCAGGCTGCAGGGTCTGTCACAGAGACAGGGCCAGGCTGCTGGATCTGTCACAGCGACAGGGCCAGGCTGCATGGTCTGGTACAGGAGCAGGGGCAGGCTGCAGGGTCTGTCACAGGGACAGGGCCAGGCTGCAGGGTCTGTCACAGGGACAGGGCCAGGCTTCAGGGTCTGTCACAGGGACAGGGCCAACCTGCAGGTTCTGTCACATGGACAGGGCCAGGCTGCAGGGTCTGGCACAGAGACAGGGCCAGGCTGCAGGGTCTGTCACAGAGACAGGGCCATGCTGCAGGGTCTGGTACAGGATCAGGGCCAGGCTGCAGGGTCTGTCACAGGGACAGAGCCTTGCTGCATGGTCTGTCACAGGAGCAGGGCCAGGCTGCAGGCTCTGTCACAGGGACAGGGCCAGGCTGCAGGGTCTGTCACAGGAGCAGGGCCAGGCTGCAGAGTCTGTCACAGGGACAGGGCCAGGCTGCAGGGTCTGTCACAGAGACATGGCCAGGCTGCAGGGTCTGTCACAGGAGCAGGGCCAGGCTGCATGGTCTCCCCCAGGGACAGGGCCAGACTGCAGTGTCTGTCACAGAGACAGGGCCAGGTTGCAGGCTCTGGTACAGGAGCAGGGCCAGGCTGCAGGCTCTATCACAGGGACAGGGCCAGGCTGCAGGGTCTGTCACAGGGACAGGGCCAGGCTACAGGGTCTGTAACAGGGACAGGGCCAGGCTGCAGGGTCTGTCACAGAGACAGGGCCTGGCTGCAGGGTCTGTCACAGAGACAGGGCCAGGTTGCAGGGTCTGTCACAGGAGCAGGGCCAGGCTGCAGGGTCTCCCCCAGGGACAGGGCCAGACTGCAGTGTCTGTCACAGAGACAGTGCCAGGCTGCAGTGTTTGTCACAGAGACAGGGCCAGGCTGCAGGGTCTGTCATAGAGACAGGGCCAGGCTGCAGGGTCTGTCACAGAGACAGGGTCAGGCTGCAGGGTCTGTCACAGAGACAGGGCCAGGCTGCAGGGTCTGTCACAGAGACAGGGCCAGGCTGCAGGGTCTATCACAGCAGCAGGGCCAGGCTGCAGGGTCTCCCCCAGGGACAGGGCCAGACTGCAGTGTCTGTCACAGAGACAGGGCCAGGCTGCAGGGTCTGTCACAGAGACAGGGCCAGGCTGCAGGGCCTGTCACAGGGACAGGGCCAGGATGCAGAGTCTGGTACAGGAGCAGGGCCAGGCTGCAGGGTCTGGTACAGGGACAGGACCAGGCTGCAGGGTCTGGTTACAGGGAGAGGGCCAGGATGCAGGGTCTGTCACAGGGACAGTGCCAGATTGCAGGGTCTGGTACAGGAGCAGGGCCAGGCTGCAGGGCCTGTCACAGGGACAGGGCCAGGCTGCAGGGTCTGTCACAGGAGCAGGGCCAGGCTGCAGGGTCTGGTACAGGAGCAGGGCCAGGCTGCAGGGTCTGTCACAGGGACAAGGCCAGGCTGCAGGGACTGTCACAGGGACAGGGCCAGGCTGCAGGGACTGTCACAGGGACAGGGCCAGGCTGCAGGGACTGTCACAGGAGCAGAGCCAGGCTGCAGGGTCTGGAACAGGAGCAGGGCCAGGCTGCAGGTTCTGTCACAGGAACCGGGCCAGGCTGCAGGGTCTGTCACAGGGACAGGGCCATGCTGCAGGGTCTGTCACAGGCGCAGGGCCAGGCTGCAGGCTCTTTCACAGAGACAGGGCCAGGCTGCAGGGTCTCGTACAGGAGCAGGGCCAGGCTGCAGGGTCTGTCACAGGAGCAGGGCCAGGCTGCATGGTCTCCCCCAGGTACAGGGCCAGGCTGCAGTGTCTGTCACAGGGACCGGACCAGGCTGCAGGGTCTGTCACAGGAGCAGGGCCAGGCTGCATGGTCTCCCCCAGGGACAGGGCCAGACTGCAGTGTCTGTCACAGAGACAGGGCCAGGTTGCAGGCTCTGGTACAGGGACAGGGCCAGGCTGCAGGCTCTGTCACAGGGACAGGGCCAGGCTGCAGGGTCTGTCACAGGGACAGGGCCAGGCTGCAGGGTCTGTCACAGAGACAGTGCCAGGCTGCAGTGTCTGTCACAGAGACAGGGCCAGGCTGCAGGGTCTGTCACAGAGACAGGGCCAGGCTGCAGGGTCTGTCACAGAGACAGGGCCAGGCTGCAGGGTCTGTCACAGAGACAGGCCAGGCTGCTGGATCTGTCACAGAGACAGGGCCAGGCTGCAGGGTCTATCACAGCAGCAGGGCCAGGCTGCAGGGTCTCCCTCAGGGACAGGGCCAGACTGCAGTGTCTGTCACAGAGACAGGGCCAGGCTGCAGGGTCTGTCACAGAGACAGGGCCAGGCTGCAGGGCCTGTCACAGGGACAGGGCCAGGATGCAGAGTCTGGGACAGGAGCAGGGCCAGGCTGCAGGGTCTGGTACAGGGACAGGACCAGGCTGCAGGGTCTGGTTACAGGGAGAGGGCCAGGCTGCAGGGTCTGTCACAGGGACAGTGCCAGATTGCAGGGTCTGGTACAGGAGCAGGGCCAGGCTGCAGGGCCTGTCACAGGGACAGGGCCAGGCTGCAGGGTCTGGTACAGGAGCAGGGCCAGGCTGCAGTGTCTGTCACAGGGACAGGGCCAGGCTGCAGGGACTGTCACAGGAGCAGAGCCAGGCTGCAGGGTCTGGAACAGGAGCAGGGCCAGGCTGCAGGTTCTGTCACAGGAACCGGGCCAGGCTGCAGGGTCTGTCACAGGGACAGGGCCATGCTGCAGGGTCTGTCACAGGAGCAGGGCCAGGCTGCAGGCTCTTTCACAGAGACAGGGCCAGGCTGCAGGGTCTCGTACAGGAGCAGGGCCAGGCTGCAGGGTCTGTCACAGGAGCAGGGCCAGGCTGCATGGTCTCCCCCAGGGACAGGGCCAGACTGCAGTGTCTGTCACAGAGACAGGGCCAGGTTGCAGGCTCTGGTACAGGAGCAGGGCCAGGCTGCAGGCTCTGTCACAGGGACAGGGCCAGGCTGCAGGGTCTGTCACAGGGACAGGGCCAGGCTACAGGGTCTGTCACAGGGACAGGGCCAGGCTGCAGGGTCTGTCACAGAGACAGGGCCTGGCTGCAGGGTCTGTCACAGAGACAGGGCCAGGTTGCAGGGTCTGTCACAGGAGCAGGGCCAGGCTGCAGTGTCTCCCCCAGGGACAGGGCCAGACTGCAGTGTCTGTCACAGAGACAGTGCCAGGCTGCAGTGTCTGTCACAGAGACAGGGCCAGGCTGCAGGGTCTGTCACAGAGACAGGGCCAGGCTGCAGGGTCTGTCACAGAGACAGGGCCAGGCTGCAGGGTCTGTCACAGAGACAGGGCCAGGCTGCAGGGTCTGTCACAGTGACAGGGCCAGGCTGCAGGGTCTATCACAGCAGCAGGGCCAGGCTGCAGGGTCTCCCCCAGGGACAGGGCCAGACTGCAGTGTCTGTCACAGAGACAGGGCCAGGCTGCAGGGTCTGTCACAGAGACAGGGCCAGGCTGCAGGGCCTGTCACAGGGACAGGGCCAGCATGCAGAGTCTGGTACAGGAGCAGGGCCAGGCTGCAGGGTCTGTCACAGGGACAGTGCCAGATTGCAGGGTCTGGTACAGGAGCAGGGCCAGGCTGCAGGGCCTGTCACAGGGACAGGGCCAGGCTGCAGGGTCTGGTACAGGAGCAGGGCCAGGCTGCAGGGTCTGTCACAGGGACAAGGCCAGGCTGCAGGGTCTGACACAGGAGCAGGGCCAGGCTGCAGGGACTGTCACAGGAACCGGGCCAGGCTGCAGGGTCTGTCACAGGGACAGGGCCATGCTGCAGGGTCTGTCACAGGAGCAGGGCCAGGCTGCAGGCTCTTTCACAGAGACAGGGCCAGGCTGCAGGGTCTCGTACAGGAGCAGGGCCAGGCTGCAGGGTCTGTCACAGGAGCAGGGCCAGGCTGCATGGTCTCCCCCAGGTACAGGGCCAGGCTGCAGTGTCTGTCACAGGGACCGGACCAGGCTGCAGGGTCTGTCACAGAGACATGGCCAGGCTGCAGGGTCTGTCACAGGAGCAGGGCCAGGCTGCATGGTCTCCCCCGGGGACAGGGCCAGACTGCAGTGTCTGTCACAGAGACAGGGCCAGGTTGCAGGCTCTGGTACAGGAGCAGGGCCAGGCTGCAGGCTCTGTCACAGGGGCAGGGGCAGGCTGCAGGCTCTGTCACAGGGACAGGGCCAGGCTGCAGGGTCTGTCACAGGGACAGGGCCAGGCTGCAGGGTCTGTCACAGAGACAGGGCCTGGCTGCAGGGTCTGTCACAGAGACAGGGCCAGGTTGCAGGGTCTGTCACAGGAGCAGGGCCAGGCTGCAGGGTCTCCCCCAGGGACAGGGCCAGACTGCAGTGTCTGTCACAGAGACAGTGCCAGGCTGCAGTGTCTGTCACAGAGACAGGGCCAGGCTGCAGGGTCTGTCACAGAGACAGGGCCAGGCTGCAGGGTCTGTCACAGAGACAGGGCCAGGCTGCAGGGTCTGTCACAGAGACAGGGCCAGGCTGCAGGGTCTGTCACAGAGACAGGGCCAGGCTGCAGGGTCTATCACAGCAGCAGGGCCAGGCTGCAGGGTCTCCCTCAGGGACAGGGCCAGACTGCAGTGTCTGTCACAGAGACAGGGCCAGGCTGCAGGGTCTGTCACAGAGACAGGGCCAGGCTGCAGGGCCTGTCACAGGGACAGGGCCAGGATGCAGAGTCTGGTACAGGAGCAGGGCCAGGCTGCAGGGTCTGGTACAGGGACAGGACCAGGCTGCAGGGTCTGGTTACAGGGAGAGGGCCAGGCTGCAGGGTCTGTCACAGGGACAGTGCCAGATTGCAGGGTCTGGTACAGGAGCAGGGCCAGGCTGCAGGGCCTTTCACAGGGACAGGGCCAGGCTGCAGGGTCTGGTACAGGAGCAGGGCCAGGCTGCAGGGTCTGTCACAGGGACAAGGCCAGGCTGCAGGGTCTGACACAGGAGCAGGGCCAGGCTGCAGGGTCTGTCACAGGGACAAGGCCAGGCTGCAGGGTCTGACACAGGGACAGGGCCAGGCTGCAGGGACTGTCACAGGGACAGGGCCAGGCTGCAGGGTCTGTCACAGGGACAGGGCCAGGCTGCAGGGTCTGTCACAGAGACAGGGCCTGGCTGCAGGGTCTGTCACAGAGACAGGGCCAGGTTGCAGGGTCTGTCACAGGAGCAGGGCCAGGCTGCAGGGTCTCCCCCAGGGACAGGGCCAGACTGCAGTGTCTGTCACAGAGACAGTGCCAGGCTGCAGTGTCTGTCACAGAGACAGGGCCAGGCTGCAGGGTCTGTCACAGAGACAGGGCCAGGCTGCAGGGTCTGTCACAGAGACAGGGCCAGGCTGCAGGGTCTGTCACAGAGACAGGGCCAGGCTGCAGGGTCTGTCACAGAGACAGGGCCAGGCTGCAGGGTCTATCACAGCAGCAGGGCCAGGCTGCAGGGTCTCCCTCAGGGACAGGGCCAGACTGCAGTGTCTGTCACAGAGACAGGGCCAGGCTGCAGGGTCTGTCACAGAGACAGGGCCAGGCTGCAGGGCCTGTCACAGGGACAGGGCCAGGATGCAGAGTCTGGTACAGGAGCAGGGCCAGGCTGCAGGGTCTGGTACAGGGACAGGACCAGGCTGCAGGGTCTGGTTACAGGGAGAGGGCCAGGCTGCAGGGTCTGTCACAGGGACAGTGCCAGATTGCAGGGTCTGGTACAGGAGCAGGGCCAGGCTGCAGGGCCTTTCACAGGGACAGGGCCAGGCTGCAGGGTCTGGTACAGGAGCAGGGCCAGGCTGCAGGGTCTGTCACAGGGACAAGGCCAGGCTGCAGGGTCTGACACAGGAGCAGGGCCAGGCTGCAGGGTCTGTCACAGGGACAAGGCCAGGCTGCAGGGTCTGACACAGGGACAGGGCCAGGCTGCAGGGACTGTCACAGGGACAGGGCCAGGCTGCAGGGACTGTCACAGGAGCAGAGCCAGGCTGCAGGGTCTGGAACAGGAGCAGGGCCAGGCTGCAGGTTCTGTCACAGGAACCGGGCCAGGCTGCAGGGTCTGTCACAGGAGCAGGGCCAGGCTGCAGGCTCTTTCACAGAGACAGGGCCTGGCTGCAGGGTCTCGTACAGGAGCAGGGCCAGGCTGCAGGGTCTGTCACAGGAGCAGGGCCAGGCTGCATGGTCTCCCCCAGGTACAGGGCCAGGCTGCAGTGTCTGTCACAGGGACCGGACCAGGCTGCAGGGTCTGTCACAGAGACCGGGCCAGGCTGCAGGGTTTGGTTACAGGGAGAGGGCCAGGTTGCCGGGTCTGTCACTGGGACAGTGCCAGGTTGCAGGGTCTGGTACAGGAGCAGGGCCAGGCTGCAGGGTCTGTCACAGGGACAGGGCCAGTCTGCAGGGACTGGTTACAGGGAGAGGGCCAGGTTGCAGGGTCTGTCACAGGGACAGTGCCAGGTTGCAGAGTCTGGTACAGGAGCAGGGCCAGGCTGCAGGGTCTGGAGCAGGAGCAGGGCCAGGCTGCAGAGTTTGTCACAGGAACCGGGCCAGGCTGCATGCTCTGTCAGAGAGACAGGGCCAGACTGCATTGTCTGTCACAGAGACAGGGCCAGGCAGCATGGTCTTGTACAGGAGCAGGGCCAGGCTGCAGGGTCTGTCACAGGAGCAGGGCCAGGCTGCAGGTTCTGGTACAGGGACAGGGCCAGGCTGCAGGTTCTGTCACATGGACAGGGCCAGGCTGCAGGGTCTGTCACAGGGACAGGGCCAGGCTGCATGGTCTGGTACAGGAGCAGGGCCAGGCTGCAGGGACTGTCACAGGAGCAGGGCCAGGCTGCAGGTTCTGGTACAGGGATAGGGCCAGGCTGCAGGGTCTGTCACAGGGACAGGGCCAGGCTGCAGGGTCTGTCACAGGGACAGGGCCAGGCTGCAGGGTCTGTCACAGGGACAGGGCCAGGATTCAGGTTCTGTCACAGGAGCAGGGCCAGACTGCAGGCTCTGGTACAGGGACAGGGCCAGGCTGCAGGTTCTGTCACATGGACAGGGCCAGGCTGCAGGGTCTGGCACAGAGACAGGGCCAGGCTGCAGGGTCTGTCACAGAGACAGGGCCAGGCTGCAGGGTCTGGTACAGGATCAGGGCCAGGCTGCAGGGTCTGTCACAGGGACAGGGCCTTGCTGCAGGGTCTGTCACAGGAGCAGGGCCAGGCTGCAGGCTCTGTCACAGGGACAGGGCCAGGCTGCAGGGTCTGTCACAGGAGCAGGGCCAGGCTGCAGAGTCTGTCACAGGGACAGGGCCAGGCTGCAGGGTCTGTCACAGAGACATGGCCAGGCTGCAGGGTCTGTCACAGGAGCAGGGCCAGGCTGCATGGTCTCCCCCAGGGACAGGGCCAGACTGCAGTGTCTGTCACAGAGACAGGGCCAGGCTGCAGGGCCTGTCACAGAGACAGGGCCAGGTTGCAGGCTCTGGTACAGGAGCAGGGCCAGGCTGCAGGCTCTGTCACAGGGACAGGGCCAGGCTGCAGGGTCTGTCACCGGAGCAGGGCCAGGCTGCACAGTGTGTCACAGGGACAGGGCCAGTCTGCAGGGTCTGTCACAGAGACAGGGCCTGGCTGCAGGGTCTGTCACAGAGACAGGGCCAGGTTGCAGGGTCTGTCACAGGAGCAGGGCCAGGCTGCAGGGTCTCCCCCAGGGACAGGGCCAGACTGCAGTGTCTGTCACAGAGACAGGGCCAGGCTGCAGGGTCTGTCACAGAGACAGGGCCAGGCTGCAGGGTCTGTCACAGAGACAGGGCCAGGCTGCAGGGTCTGTCACAGAGACAGGGCCAGGCTGCAGGGTCTGTCACAGAGACAGGGCCAGACTGCAGTGTCTGTCACAGAGACAGGGCCAGGCTGCAGGGTCTGTCACAGAGACAGGGCCAGGCTGCAGGGCCTGTCACAGGGACAGGGCCAGGATGCAGAGTCTGGTACAGGAGCAGGGCCAGGCTGCAGGGTCTGATACAGGGACAGGACCAGGCTGCAGGGTCTGGTTACGGGGAGTGTGCCAGGCTGCAGTGTCTGTCACAGGGACAGTGCCAGGTTGCAGGGTCTGGTACAGGAGCAGGGCCAGGCTGCAGGGCCTGTCACAGCGACAGGACCAGGCAGCAGAGTCTGTCACAGGGACAGGGCCAGGCTGCAGGGTCTGTCACAGAGACAGGGCCAGGCTGCAGGGTCTGTCACAGAGACAGGGCCAGGCTGCAGGGTCTGTCACAGGAGCAGGGCCAGGCTGCATGTTCACCCCTAGGGACAGGGCCAGGCTGCAGGGCCTGTCACAGCGACAGGGCCAGGCTGCATGGTCTTGTACAGGAGCAGGGCCAGGCTGCAGGGTCTGTCACAGGAGCAGGGTCAGGCTGCAGGTTCTGGTACAGGGACAGGGCCAGGCTGCAGGTTCTGTCACATGGACAGGGCCAGGCTGCAGGGTCTGTCACAGAGACAGGGCCAGGCTGCAGGGCCTGTCACAGGGACAGGGCCAGGATGCAGAGTCTGGTACAGGAGCAGGTCCAGGCTGCAGGGTCTGGTACAGGGACAGGACCAGGCTGCAGGGTCTGGTTACAGGGAGAGTGCCAGGCTGCAGGGTCTGTCACAGGGACAGTGCCAGGTTGCAGGGTCTTGTACAGGAGCAGGGCCAGGCTGCAGGGTCTGTCACAGGATCAGGCCCAGGCTGCACGTTCTGGTACAGGGACAGGGCCAGGCTGCAGGGTCTGTCACAGGAGCAGGGCCAGACTGCAGGGTCTGGTACAGGAGCAGGGCCAGGCTGCAAGGTCTGTCACAGGGACAGGGCCAGGCTGCTGTGTCTGTCACAGGGACAGGGCCAGGCTGCAGGGTCTCTCACTGGAGCAGGGCCAGGCTGCAGGGTCTGTCACAGGGACAGGGCCAGGCTACAGGGTCTGTCACTGGGACAGGGCCAGGCTGCAGGTTCTGTCACAGGGACAGGGCCAGGCTGCAGGGTCTGTCACAGGGACAGGGCCAGGCTGCAGGGTCTGTCACAGAGACAGGGCCAGGCTGCAGGGTAAGCCAGCAGGGGGCCAATAAGCCCCTCACTTTTCTGATGACTGCCTTGCTGCCCTCCTCGAGGAGGTGGCCACACGGCGGGAGGTGCTGGTCCCCCAGGATGGGATAACGAGGTCCCCTCACCTGCCCAAATGTGCCTGGCAGGAGGTGGCGGAGGTGGTCAGCTCCTGCGATGTGGTGCGGTGCACCTGGTTCCAGTGTCGTAAGCGCTTCAACAACCTGTTGCGTTCTGGAGGGGTGAGCACCATGTTGGCATTGGGCATGTAACCCAGCAGGTAGCCTTAGCCTTTGAGGGCCCCACCCCCCACCAAGTCTTACTGTCCTGACTAAATGAATCATGTTGGGCATTTCTCATATGCTGGGTGGGGAAACAGTTAGTGCCCATGCTTAGATCAGCCTGAGTGGGTCATGAGGAGATGAGTTCTCCCCCACACCATGTGTTGGTCTTAGTTGCACATGACTAGTCTGGGGGCAACCTGCAGGAGATGCAGCTCAGCGCGTACTCAGAACTGCAGCACATGTCCGATTCACCGTGATGAGATTGTGGAAGGGGGCCCTCAAGGTCTCGTGGCCAAGAGCCATCTTGGCACCACGCCTAGTTACGCCTCCTTGCCACGGGAGTTAAGACCGTGTGTTTCTGAAAGTGATGGACGCAGGATGTGTCCAAGGCGGCCGTTGGGGGTGGTTGGGAGCAGGCGTACTACCTTTGTGTGACTGATCAGCAGTAGCGGGGAGAGGAGGCACTGCACGCCGCAGTGGTTGGGGTGAGGTGAACGCCTGCAGAGTTCATGTGCAAATTACTGCAATGAACAGTCTTCTCTGTTTGTCAGGAGAAGAATGCTCACAATGCATCTGAACGTGCGAGGACTGGAGGCGGCCAGGCCCAGCTCATGATGTTAAGCTGCTTCGAGCAGGAGACCCTGGAGCTTGAGAGGCGCCATGTGCCCAGGCCCACTGGTGTCAGTGAGGCTGAGGTGGATGGCCAGGTATTTGAGGCCAAGAGTGACATCCTCTCTGTCTTCCCACCATCCAAAGCACTGACGATTGTTTGAATCATTATTGTTGCAACTTTGCTCATTCACAGACTGATAGAGTCAGACGTCTGGCTCATAGACAAAGGACCCTCAGCCCTTCCAAGATGTGCATGTCAAGCATCTTCCAAAGTCACCTTATCCCATTTCCCAGCATTATCCCCAAGGCATTGTATGCCATGGCATAGTAACTTTACATCCAAATATGTATTACATGTTAGGAGGGTTTCTGCGTCCACCACCCCATCCAGGCAGTGTGTTCCACATTCCCAACACCTTCTGTGTGCAAAAGTTGTTCATCACATCACCTGTCAACCTCATGCCCCTTCCCTTAAATCTATGCCCCCTGGTTACTCAACCCTCCACCAAGGGGAAAAGTTCCTTTCTGTTGACCCTATCTATGTCCCTCATAATGTTATAAACCTCAATAATGTCCCCCCCCAATCTCCTCTGCTCCAGGGGACATAACCCCAGTCTATGCTATGTCTCCTCATAAGTCAACTCTCCAGGCCAGCCAGCACCCTGGTCAGTGACCTCTGCACTCTCTCCACTCCAATCACATCCCTCCCGTGAAGCGCATTTCACAACTGCACACAGAACTATAGCTGTGGCCTAGGCAGTGTTTTCTGCACTTGGAACATGTCCTCCCTGTTCCTATATTTGATTCCTCGGCTAATTAAGGCAAGTATGGCATTTGCCTTCTTGAACACCTTATGTACCTGTCCCGCTACCTTAACGGGCCTGTCAACATGCCCTGCAAGGTCCCTCTGATCCCCCTTACTTCCCAGGGTCCTACCATTCCTCGTGTATTCCCGTATCTTGTTTCTCCTGCCCGGGTGCATCACCTCCCACTTACCCACATAACATTCCATTTGGTATTCCTTAGCCCATCTGCCTAGCCCACCTGAATCCGCCTGTAATGTCAGGGTATCCTCCTCACTATTTGTCACCCCACCAATATGCGTCTCCATAGGTTCTGGAAGGTTGAGCGCATTGTGAGCCAGGGGGAAAGGGATGAAGTGTGTCACTGTGTGGACGCTAACTGATCCACTGTCCTTGCTGTTTTCAGCATCACCAGAACCTGTCCGCCAGGATCAATGCCAGATGCCCCCTCTCACACCTGAGGGCCCTCAAATCTCACCTGCCTCACACCATTTCTGCGAGGCAGGCACCAGCGCAGATACTAACACCTCGGTGGGCATTGCAACATCGGCTAGTGTCCCGAGGCACAGTGGTGAGGGCACTTCACAGTCACTGGAGGAGCTGGCAGAGACAGAGAGTGCCGATGGCACCAGCAGTCGGAGGACTGCAGGGGACCAGGCACATGCTGAGGCGGGGTGTGATGATGTCCCTCTGGAGTTGTCCGCGACGCAGCAGCTGCAGGAAATGTGGCTGGGTATGCGGGAACATCTGGGAGTGATACATGAGGCTGTGCTTCGCTTGGTGTCCATGGTGGAGGAGTCCACGCAGAGCATGAGTGATGCCATGAGCCTCATGTCAGAGCGTCATACTTCCTCCATGGAGCGAGTGGTGACTCTCCTAGAGAGGGGCCTCCAGGAGAACAAGCAGCTTCTCCTGGGGTTACGCTCGGACCTGCAAGCCCTCACAGCGCCAGTGGCCACAGCTGGTCATTGCCAATGTGGGAGGTGGTCTGGGCACCAAGTGTCCCAGCTCGGTGCCCATCCATCTGCGATGAGCAGGGAGGTCTGGGGCGACCTCACGTCAGCGGAGCAGCTGCCTGTCGTATCTGCAGGTTCCTCTCCCGGCGCTCCGGGTGAGGGCACCAGCTCCTCCGCCCCTCTCCCAGTGACCGCTTCACCGGGTGAGGCTGCAATGACTGGGGAGGTGCCAGCTGTGGAACTGGCAGCTCCCTCCCAGGCGGGGCCAGCACAGGCTCCACGAGCCAGAGGACAACCACCAAGGTCATCGAGGCCAACAGGACAGCAGGGTCAGCAGGCTGGCTCAGATACCACTCCGAGCAATGGGGCGGCACCAAGACGTAGTACCCAGAAACGTAAACATATGCACCTTAGGCACACCACGGGTTTCTCACTGGTACTTTTGTGTTGGCCCGAGATTAAGGAATTATTATTTCTTGATGTTTGAAAAATGTTTTGCTTTCATTTAGTTGGACCAAATGGTGGATAAAATTAAATCCAGATGTGTTACCATGACTGGGGGTGTCTCCCTTGTGCTGCATCTGTATGTTTTACAGACATGTCATGAGTGTTTGAGTGGACATTGAAGTTTATGTCCAAAGCCCTTAGTTGCAGCTGATGAAGTGGCAGATATGTGCCACGTATGGAAGTGCCAGGCAAGGCTGGTCCTGCAGATCCATTTGTGTGCAGCTAAGTGAAGGTTCATTGGATTAAAGTCTCCCGGGTGGCCCTATCTCCTTGGTGTAGTCCCGGGTCAGTGTTCAGTCCCTCTTCATTGCCCTGTGCTTCCTCATCCTCAGAATCAGTGCTGGACTCATCGTGTGCAACCGCATCCAGTGTCAATGTCTTCATCGTCCACTGTGTCCCCCCTTTCCAGCGCAAGACTGTGGAGAGGGCAGCATGCAACCACTATCACCAAGACACGATCTGGGGGGTACTGGAGTGCACACCTGAGTGGTCCAGGCATTGGAAGTGCATCTTGAGAAGACCGATGGTTCTCTCCACCACAGCCCTTGTGGAGCCGCGGCTCCTATTGTACCGCTGCCCAGCTTCTGTTCTTGGATGGTGGAGAGGCGTCATGAGCCACCTTCTGAGGGGATAGCCCTTGTCACCCAGCAGCCATCCATCCAGCCGGGCTGGAGCACTGAAGAGCCCCGGCACCTGGGAGTGTCTGAGGATGTAGGTGTCGTGGGAGCTGCCTGGGTACCTTGCACAGACTTGTAGAATCAGCATCCTGTGGTCACACACTATCTGCACGTTCATGGAGTGGAAGCCCTTCCTGTTGACGAAGGCACTGGGCTCACCCGCTGGTGCCTTGATGGCCACATGTGTACAGTCTATAGCACCCTGGACACGGGGGAAGCCAGCAATGGCCGCGAAGCCTCTGGCTCACTGTGTCTGACTTGCCTGGTCCCAGCGGAAGTGGATGAAGGTCAATGCCCGTCTGAACAGAGCATCTGTGACACAAGTGTGGACAGCTGATTGGGAGACACTGCAAAGATCACCCAGCGAGCCCTGGAAGGAGCCAGAAACATAGAAGTTGAAGGCAGCTGTGACCCTCAGAGCTGCTGGCATGGGGTGTCCACCCACACAGTTAGGGGAGATCTCAGGGCCAATCATCTGACAGAAATAGTTGACTGTCTCCCTTGACAGTTGGAGCCTCCTTTGGTACTGCACCTCAGACATATTGAGGTAGCTGCTTTGCCGCCTGTAAACCCTGGCAGCAGGATAGTGGCATCTTCTGCTGCCCCTTCCACCTTGGACAACCTCTTGGCCCTGCATCCCTTGTGTCTGCACCTGGCCTCCCAAAGGTGGCTCCCCTGGAGGCTGATTGTCCAGTCCTGGCCCCCTCCTTATTCTATCCCTCCCTTCCTCCTCAGAGGAGCTGCCTCCAGTGGACATGTCAGAACCCATACCCCCAGGCTAAAGGGAGGCCTCTGGAAAGCTGCAGGCCCGATACAGATTCCTGACTGCAGAGAGCTGAGCTGAAGGTTCATAGTACAGAGAAAGCTGCTGGAATTCATTCTGAACTGCTACAGCTCACACAGGCAAGTTTAAAACACTTTCTGCATTAAATACTCACAGACCAGATTGACAACCCCACTGAGCCCTCTTATCCCGCCCGTGGATGAGTTTCATTAAAAGGTCTCTTACCCGCCTGCCCGTTGTGCCCGTGCGCTAACCTGAAGATCGTATGGGCACCTGAAAATCGCCGTTGATGACGACTTAAGGGCCTTAACTAGCCCGTTAATTAATGGTAGGTGTGCGTCAAACTTCATCGCGCACCCGCCCAGTGACATATCACAATGGCGCGTGGTGATGTCGGGACGCTCGCCCGATGTCACCGTGTGTCATTTTCTGCTTGACGTGCAGGGTCCACATGTCGAGCAGATAATTCTGGCCCAAGGGTTATGGGGGGAAGGCAGGGATGTGGAGTTGAGGATTATCAGATCAGCTATGATCCGATTGAATGGCAGAGCAGACTCGATGGGCTGAATGGCCTACTCCTGCTCCTACAATCTTATCGTCCAATGGGAGAGAAATTGGGGGAGTGTGGTGGGGGGAGAGAAAGTGGAGATATGTGGGGGGGGAGAGAAAATGGGAGAGATACACAAACTGAGGGAGAGGGAAAAGCTGAGAGAAACACAAGCTGGGAGGGAGAGAGGAGTACATACTGGGAGAGAGAGAGGGAAAAACAAACTGGAAAAACAAAAGAGAGCTTCCCTCTGTGACTCTCCCACTCGTCACCTCCCTCCTGCTCGCTGATCCTCTCACCCACCAAGCCTTCCACTCACCGCTTCTCTCCCTCACCCTCCCACTCACTGACCCTTACTCTTGCTTGCCTCTTCCCTCTCCAGAACCCTCAGTCTGAGTGAGGGATCAGGAAAGGGGCGGCAAGAGGAAGGAAGCAAGTGAGGGGCTACAAATGGGAGGCTTGGGGAGGGAAGCAGCAAGTTTTAAGGGTGGTAAATGGGAGGGAGACAGCAAGCAGGAGGGCCGGTGAGTAGGCCACAAGGAGTGAGCCACAAAGCCAATACCACTGTTTTCGATGATACGAGCTGCAGCTACTGTGCAGCGATGGTGGAGGGAGTGAATGTTTAAGGTGCAGGATTGGGCGCCAGTCAAGCGGGCTGCTTTGTCCTGGATGGTGTCCAGCTTCTTGAGTGTCGTTGGAGTCACACTCATCCAGATAAGCGGGGAGTATTCCATCACACTACTGTAGAGTATGGACAAGCATGTGGAGTTAAGAAATGAGTTACTCAATGCAGAATTCCTAGCCTCTGACCACTCTTTTAGCCGTTTTATTTATGTGTTGTTTCAGTTCAGTTTCTGGTCAATGGTAACCCCCAGTGGGGGATTCAGTGATGGTAATGCCATTGAACGTCAAGGGACGGTGGTGAGATTCTCTCTTGGTGGAGATGGTCACTGCCTGGCACTTGTGTGGCGTGAATGTTACTTGCCGCTTGTCAGCCTAAGCCTGGATATTGTCCAGGTCTTGCTGCATTTGGACATGGGCTGCTTCAGTATCTGATATTTTTATCAATGACTCTGCTTAATCAGTTTGTATTTACTTGATGTTTATTGCTGTCAACACTGTTGAAACATCACAAGCATTTTCTTACTTAAACAATACTTATCCTTAAATCTCCTAGTCCTTTGTGCTCTTTGATTTCTAAATTGTTATTACAGCAAAAAAAAGGTCAAGTATTTTGGAGACTGGCAGTGCTAAAACATTCAACTAACGTAAAAGCAACAGTATTGGCAAACAGTCGACAAATGTCACATGAGAAGTACCATGAGTGGTGTCACGTGACTGAATACCATCTCAAATGGCACATGGTCAAATCTCCAGGAATACATCAAATGAGAGATGGCAACTGACTTAAACCCTAAACCTTAAAACCTAAACGCAGATGCTTAGAGAACAGGACTTCTAGTGATTTTTTTGAGACAATGACATTGAGATCACTGTTATTTATACACAAGTTCAGGAGAGATGAAGTTAAATGGTTCAGCACAAAGATCCAAATGTTATGGCTTCTCCACTGTTAGCTCCACGATAATGCTCCCTTGCTGTTGCAATGAATAGTATGAAGTTGCCTGTATTTGTACAGTAGACCAAAGGATGGTCAAGGAAGGAGGCTTTAAGGAGCATCTTAAAGGTTTAGGGAGACCCCTCAGGCCCTCAGCAGGGAAGACATGGCCACCACTGGAGGAGCAAATTAGTGAAGTGTGGAGATGTTGGGAGACTTGAAGGACTGGAGCAGCTTATAGGGATGTGGAGCGACACGGCCGTAGAGGGATTTGAAGATGGCGAGACCTTTAACAGCATGTGAAAAATTGTCAAAGTCCCATTGAAAGAAGTTTGGCCTTTACCCGGGAATGCCAGGACCCCGTCCCCTCCCCCGGTCCTCCCTGCCGCTCGAGTCCCCACTACCTTCAACAGGAAGGGCTGCTTCTGTCAGCTGCAGATGATCCCAGTTAATGCGAAGGTGATTTAAGCAGGCTTTAAACAAGCTGACACATGGACAGCAGGCTGAACTTAAAACCAACATCACAATCCCATCTCAGCCAGAAGCTGGGACTCTCTGAGCGTTGAGAGGCAGTACTTAGATTCCATTGTGTTGCTTTGCATTGTCAAATTGGGGAAATCCCAAATCGCGGCTGAATTAAAACACAAATTAAGAGGCAAGGACCGGAACATGGAAAAGAATGTGGAAGAGCCAGTTTCGGAGCAGTCAGAGGACAATGAGGAGTTAGTCTTTAGTAAAACCAGCCCAGACACATGCCCTGACCCCACCCTTGCACCTGAGAACTTGACCCTCAAACAAAAAATCATATATTATGCAGACCGTGTCTTCTTCTGCTTCATGGTGCTGCTATTTCTAGTGCTCTCACTCGAGGTTATCTATAAGATCTGGTACATCACCAACTGGACTGCAATCTTCAACTTCTTCAGGAATCTGGCAAGATGGCTAACAACTCAAGAAGAGCAGGAGGAGATGACAGAGCTGTGATTCAGCTCTCCAGTCAAGGTAGGTCTTCCAACCTCACACCCAAGTCAGCGGGTTAAAAGGAGAGTTTCACCTTCAACCACAGTCAGACCGCCAGCATTAGCCTTAAAAGCAAAATACTTGCGAATGCTGGAAATCTGAAATAAAGACTGGAAAAGCTCAGCAGGTCTGGCAGCATCCGTGGAGAGAGAAACAGAGTTAAGGTTTCAAGTCTGTATGACTCTCCTTCAGACCTAAATCCATCAGATTTCTACTTCCCTTTGGCTCTGCAATAATAAGAGAAAGTGAGAGAACAGAGCTGAAGAAGAGTCCTATGGATTCGGAACATTAACTCTGTTTCTCTCTTCACAGATGTGCTGAGTGTTTCCAGCATTTTCTGTTTTTATTACAGCATTAATCTTAACACGCTTCACCACCCATTTGTCCTGGAGTTTATTTTCTCACAACGCATGTTATTGAACTCTTCCAACTGAGTTAGTGGCAGCTCTAGATGGACAAGGATTTGAAAAGCTACTGCCCTATTCAGCGAAGCTGTTTTAACTATGTCTCCTGTAATATTCAGACGATCAACTTCTCCTCCCCTCCCTTTCTGAGCAGGTTGTGAACCTTTCAGGTATTCCACGGTAAACACTCCAGTCCGGAATGCTCGGGACCAAATCATTGTCTGGATTAGAGAATGACTTTAGAAAGCCTAACCATGAGCATGGGAACCACAAAATACCACAGATTTGAGTACTTACCGGAAGCCTAAAACAGTGATAAAATATTATAAAGCAGTAAGAGAGGGCAGAATTTGACAGCCCCTTCCGGTGGCCCTGCTGAAGCCAATGGACTTTACACGGCTCTCCACATTTTCTGGCCCTGCCCCCACCATGACCAGGCCTTAAAATTCTGCCCAAAAGCTGGTTTAACTTATCCAGTACTGTAGCTTCCCCGGTTCTGCTCCCAAATTACTGGATTAAAATGATGCTGTGAGTTGCTTGCGTCTGTTCAGAAAATTTCCAGACAAACTGGTGTTTCTGAACAATACGTTTCTGGACTGGAGAGGATATTGTGTATTTAGATTAGTGAGATCATGCCGTGTATAGCTAAATGTCAACAGGCAAGTGATTCGTGTGTGTGTGTGTGTGTGTGTGTGTGTATGTGTGTGCTTTTTACGCGTGGGTGCTCCTGTACGTAGCTGCATGTTTTTATGTGTATATGTTGCTGTGTAATTTGGTCATTGAGTTAGAAAGATCATGTAGAGTTGTGTGTGTGTATTGCTGTACCTTTCTGACTTGTTAGTTCAGGCACCAGATTGTGTGTACGAACATATGAGAAAGGAGGAGTGGGCCATTCAGCCCCTCGAGCCAGCTCCGCCATTTAATAAGATCATGGCTGGTCTGATAGTAACCTGAAAACTGCATCCCACCTACCCCCGATAACCCTTCACCCTCTTGTGTTGCTGTATCTTTCTGACTGTGTTAGTTCAGGCACCAGATTGAGTGTGTGTGTGTGTATTGCTGTATCTTTCTGACTGTGTTAGTTCAGGCACCAGATTGAGTGTGTGTGTGTGTGTATTGCTGTATCTTTCTGACTGTTAGTTCAGGCACCAGATTGAGTGTGTGTGTGTGTGTGTGTGTGTGTATTGCTGTATCTTTCTGACTGTTAGTTCAGGCACCAGATTGAGTGTGTGTGTGTGTATGTGTGTGTATTGCTGTATCTTTCTGACTGTTAGTTCAGGCACCAGATTGAGTGTGTGTGTGTATTGCTGTATCTTTCTGACTGTGTTAGCTCAGGCACCAGATTGAGTGTGTGTGTCTTTGTGTGCATGTGTGTTCAAGAGACTGTGAAATAGTCTGTGGAGGGGGGGGGCGCAGGGGGGGGGGTTTGCTTGACCACAGTGTGGAGTGAGTTGGGAGGAAGTTTTACCTTTGTTTAAATACCGTTGTGACCTTTGTTTCCTGCTCCAGCTGGCTTTCTCCATGACATTCTGACCACATGTTGCAGAGTGAGACCCAAGGTGAAATGTATATTGCAGGCAACACAAGCCTGTACTCCATCTTCAAGCAACCCGATCCTCAGACTGTTGTAGAGATTAACTGGTGTCACCGTCTTCGATTTTGAACCAGAACCTTTTATCTTCTCTTCCACGTGGTTTCACTTGGGTCGCAGACAAGCAGTGAGGTCATTCCTGTTACATACAGGATAGGGCCACCCTCCCACCACCCTCACCACTCTTATCTCAGTCCGTGAACAGAGACGTTCAGAATATGTGTGTTTGCCCAATGTTGTGCTGACTCCTTCACTCTTGCACGAGAATAAAATACCAGTCCTGCTATCAGGAAGTGTGTGAGATTGTTCAGCGATGTTAAGCCAGTTTAAGGCTGATCACAAATGCATCTGGGGTTACCCTGGAATCTTCAGAAAATGAGGAGTGAAGTCTAACGTCCAGGACACTGCTTCCAGCAACCCCGGAAGAAAAAACACCGGGACAACTTGGGGGAGATGGTAGCATTGTGGTAATGTTACTGGACTAATAATCCAGAGCCCAGGCTAATGTTCCCACCACGACGGCTGGTGGAATTTAAATCCATGAATAAAATTTGAATTGAAAAGCGAGTCTGGTAATGGTGACTATCATCGATTGTTGCAAAGACCCATCTGGTTCATGAGTGCCCTTCAGGGGAGAAAATCTGCCATTCCTACCTGGTCTGGCCTATATGTGATTCCAGTATTGTGGCTGCCTCTTAACTGGTCTCTGAAATGACCTAGTAAGACACTAAGTTCAAGGACAATTAGGGATGGGCAACAAATGCCCAGTGACGGCCAAATCCCGTAACAGAATAAATTTTTAAAAAATTTCAAAGCAAGTTCTTTGAACACTTCAGTTGTAAAATTGTTGGGAAGGTTGGTCCTATGTCCTGCCCAGTGCTAACTCACTGTCGAGTGTAATGGAGGGGCCAGGTGTGAAACAAGTGGTGTGCCTGATTCCATCCGGTGCTTTAGATTAAAACTGGTTGCAATATATTGTAAAAAAAAATCATACTAAGCTAGTGAAAACACAGCAAGTTTATACTCAGGCTTTAGTTCAGTTAATGCATTCAGATAATGGTTCAGTACAATATTTAATTAAATTTGATTTTATTATCAGGAAGCAGCATGTTATGTATCTTGGTGCATATCTAATTTTCAGGATTTATTTTCAATGGGACTATTAGACAGCAGGTGAAGAGCAAGGATCTGGAGGTACAGTATCACAAAAGCAGGGACGTGGGTTAATAAGGTCATTTTTAAGAAAGCAAACAAAGCTCTGGGGTCCATTTCAAATGGGGTCAAATTGAAAGGCAGAGAGATTCTGTTGAATTTGTATTGAACCTTGGTTAGATCACACATGGTGTACTATGAACACTTCCATATTAAAAAGGAAATAGAGACACTGGAGAAGATGCAAAAAATGATTTCCTAGAACAGTACCAGCACATGGTATTCTAGATGTGGTCTCACCCCAAAGTCCTACATATTTGCAGAAAGGCATCTTTATTCATGTACTCCAATCCCCTTGCAATAAAGACTAACATGTCATCTGCCTTCCTAATTGCTTGCTATAGCTGCATGCTAACTTTCTGTGTTCCTTGTATGAGTAGACTCAAGTTTTACTGAACATCAGCATATAGAAGTTTCACACCTTTTAAAAAAAAGTGTTTTTTCTAGTCTTGCCACTAAAGTGAATAGCTTCACACTTCCCCACATTATACTGCATCTGTCACCTTCTTGCCCACTCAGTCAACCTGTCTGTATCGCTTTACAGCCTCTTTGTGTCCTCCTCACAGCTTACATTCCCATCTACCTTTATATGCATTACTCTCCATCTCTTCATCTAAGCCATGAGTATAGATTGTAAATAGCTAAGGCCCCAGCACTGATCCTTGTGGCACTCCACTAGTTACAGCCTGACAACTTGAAAATGCCCCATTTATTCCTGATTTCTGCTTCTAATCTGTTAACTGTTTCTCCATCCAATGCTAATTTATCACCGCAACTCCCATGAGTCCTCATATTGTGTATTAACGTATTGTGTGACATCTTATTGAATGTTATTTGGAAATCCAAGTTTACTAAAACTATCCCTTTATCTATCCTACCAGTTAAATCCTCAAAAAAACTTTAATACATTTTTAAAAACATGGTCTCTCTTTCATAAAACCATGTTGATCATATTATGATTTTCTAAGTGCATTGTTAAGACTTCCTTTATAATAGGTTCCAGTATTTGCTCTGTGACTGACATCAAGCTAACTGGCCTCTATTTCCTCCTTTCTTGAATTGCTAACTTCCAAATCTGCTGGGACCATTCTAGAATCTAGGGAATTTTGGAAAATCATAACCTGAGCATCCATATCTCTGCAGCTACCTTGTTCAGACCAGAGGATGTAGGCTATCAGGTCCTGGGGATTTGTCAGATTTTAGTCCTTTAAGTTTTTCCAATACATATTCTCTGCTGATATTAATGACCTTAAGTCCCTCATTCTTATTATCCCTTTGGTTACCCTTTATTTTGGTACTTATTTTGTGTCTTCTGCTGTGAAAACTAACGCAAAATATTTGTTCAATGTCACGGCCATTTCCTTATTCCCCGTGTTAATTTCTCTTCTGGGAAAAGCCTAGATTTTTGTTATCCAAAGCTATGAAGGGACATGGTGCTAAGGCAGGGATATGGGGCAAAGCTAGGTATATGGAATTCAGATCAGCCCTGATCTCATTGAATCCAGATCCAGGTCTTGCTGCATGTGGGCCGAAGGAGTTGTGGATAGTACTGAATACTGCAATCATGAGCGAGCACCCCCACCTCTGACCTTATGTTGGAAGGAAGGTCATTGACTAAAGATGTCTGGGCCTAGGACAGTACCCTAAGAAACTGCAACAGGAATGTGTCGAGGCTGAGGTGAAATGCCTCCAACAACCACAGCCGTCTTCCTTTGGGCTAGGTACGACTCTTACCAGTGGAGAGTTTTACCCCGATTCTTATTGACTCCAGTTCTGCTAGGGTTCCTTGATGCCATACTCGGTTAAATGTTGCCTTGATGTCAGAGGCAGTCACCCTCACCTGACGATAATATAAAGCAAAATACTGCAGACGTTGGAAGTCTGAAATAAAAACCGAAAGTGCTGGAAATACTCAGGTCTGGCAGTATCTGTGGAGACAGAAACAGCCCAACGTTTCGAGTTGACTATAACTGAATTCTGAAGAAGAGTTATATTCAATTTGAAACGTTAGATTTGACCTAAATTTTGGCTCTTGGGTTGAGACACAGAGTTTGCGAACCCGAATCCTGAGAAACAGCCCCGGATAATCCAATCTTCATTTCGGGTGGGAGGAGGGGGTGGTGCATGGGAGTCCTGCCTGCCGGCAGCAGAAACAGTTTGGCCAGTCTGGTATGGAAATGCCAGCCTCAGTGATCAGGCACTTTATCTCAACTGCAAAAAACAGCCGTCTAACTCTCACCTCCTCACACACACCCCAAGGCCCACTCAGGCTGCTAATGGCCCCTCATTGCCTCCATGCCAACCTATGCCCCACCCACCAGTTCCATGGCCCTTTATAGCCCATATGCCAACTTATTGCCAATCCAGCACCCACCCACTCCACTGCCATTTTCCCTTACACCCTCCATGCCAACTCACCCAATATTCACCACGGACAGACATCAGGACCCAAGGAAAAATTAAGTAATATGTATCTATCGATGAATTCACTATTTTTTAAAAATCCCATTGATAACAACCCATTCACAACATTTGAATTCCCTCAACTACTTAATCCTTCATAATAACACACATGTGTACGCATAGTCCACTTCAAAGATTTTACAAGAACTTGGAGCTGTCAATCAAACTGTGAACTGACAGGCACCCCACTGTGATAATGAGAGGTTGTGAAGTCAGTCATGCAGCACTAATCCTATAATGATAACCTTCAGGCTTATGTCAACTGAAATAGCAGGCACTGATTTTTTTAAAAACTCTACAGAGGTTTTTTTTTCAAATATTTAAAGAGCAAGAAATTTAAATGTTATGACAGCTCTCTCACAAATAAGAATCTTAAACTTAAACAAAGCCAATTACAGAGGTATGAGGAGAGAGTAGGCCACGGTTAATTAGGTAAATAGACTAAAAATTATGACGATAAATGAACAGTGGGAACCATTTAAAGAAACAATTCGAAATATTCGGCAAATATACATACATGGGCCGAATGACCTCTTTCAGCAGCGCTTTTCAAGAAAGGAGGGAGAGAGAAAACAGTGAACCACAGGCCAGTAAGACTAACAGCAATATGCTGGAATCCATTATTAAGGAAGTTTTAAAAACGCACTTAGATAAACATGGTTTTAATAAAAGAAAATCCTGTTTTACAAATTTATTGGAGTTTTTGAAGATGTAACTGGTAGGATAGATAGACACGCACCAGAAGATGTAGTGTACCTGGCTTTCCAAAAGGTATTCGATAAGGTGTCACACAAAAGGGTTATAGGTAAGATAAACCCTCGTGGAGTTGGAGATAAAATGCTGCAGGAGTTCCTCAGGGTAGTGTCCTCAGCCCAACCATCTTCAGCTGCTTCCTCAATGACCTTCCTTCCATCATAAGGTCCGAAGTGGGGATGTTCATTGATGAGTGCACAATGTTCAGCACCATTCACAACTCCTCAGATACTGAAGCAGGCCATGTCCATTTGCAGCAAGACCTGGAAAACATTCAGGCTTAGACTGGTAACTGGCAAGTAACATTTGTGCCACATAAGTGCCAGACAATGACTATCTCCAATAAGAGAAAATCTACCCATTTCCCCTTGACAGTCAATGGCATTACCATTACTGAATACCCGACTATCAGCATCCTGGAGGCTAACGTTGACCAGAAACTGAACTGGACCAGCCATATAAATACTGTGTCTACAAGAGCAGGTCAGAGGCTGGGAATCCTGCAGTGAGTAACTCACCTCCTGACTCCCCAAAGCCTGTCCACCATCTACAAGGCACAAGTCAGGAGTGTGATGGAATACTCCCCACTTGCCTGGATGAGTACAGCTCCCACAACATTCTAGAAGCTTGACACCATCCAGGACAAAGTTGCCCACTTGACTGGCACCCCAACCACTACTTTAAACATTCACTCCCTCTACCATGCACAGTGGCAATAGTGTGTACTATATACAAGGTGCACTGCAGCAACTCACCAAAGCTCCTTCCAAACCTGTGACCTCTACCACATAGGAGGACAAGGGCAGCAGCCACATGGGAACACCACCACCTGCAAGCTCCCCTCCAAGCAACGATCCATCCTGACTTGGAAATATACGCTGTTCCTTCACTGTTGCTGGGTCAAAATCCTGGAACTCCCTCCCTAACAGCGCTGTGGGTGTACCTACACCACACGGACAAAATCCTGGAACTCCCTCCATAACAGCACTGTGGGTGTACCTACTCCGCATGGACAAAATCCTGGAACTCCCTCCCTAACAGCACTGTGGGTGTACCTACAGCACACGGACAAAATCCTGGAACTCCCTCCCTAACAGCACTGTGGGTGTACCTACACCACATGGACAAAATCTTGGAACTCCCTCCCTAACAGCACTGTGGGTGTACCTACACCACATGGACAAAATCCTGGAACTCCCTCCCTAACAGCGCTGTGGGTGTACCTACACCACATGGACAAAATCCTGGAACTCCCTCCCTAACAGCACTGTGGGTGTACCTACACCACACGGACAAAATCCTGGAACTCCCTCCCTAACAGCACTGTGGGTGTACCTACACCACATGGACAAAATCCTGGAACTCCCTCCCTAACAGCACTGTGGGTGTACCTACACCGCATGGACAAAATCCTGGAACTCCCTCCCTAACAGCACTGTGAGTGTACCTACACCACACGGACAAAATCCTGGAACTCCCTCCCTAACAGCACTGTGGGTGTACCTACACCGCATGGACAAAATCCTGTGACTCCCTCCCTAACAGCACTGTGGGTGTACCTACACCACATGGACAAAATCCTGGAACTCCCTCCCTAACAGCACTGTGGGTGTACCTACACCACATGGACAAAATCCTGGAACTCCCTCCCTAACAGCACTGTGGGTGTACCTACACCACACAGACAAAATCCTGGAACTCCCTCCCTAACAGCACTGTGGGTGTACCTACACCACACGGACAAAATCCTGGAACTCCCTCCCTAACAGCACTGTGGGTGTACCTACACCACATGGACAAAATCCTGGAACTCCCTCCCTAACAGCACTGTGGGTGTACCTACACCGCATGGACAAAATCCTGGAACTCCCTCCCTAACAGCACTGTGAGTGTACCTACACCACACGGACAAAATCCTGGAACTCCCTCGCTTACAGCGTTGTGCGTGTACCTACACCACACGGACAAAATCCTGGAACTCCCTCCCTAACAGCACTGTGGGTGTACCTACACCACACGGACAAAATCCTGGAACTCCCTCCCTAACAGCACTGTGGGTGTACCTACACCACACAGACAGATTCCAGGAACTCCCTCCCTAACAGCACTGTGGGTGTACCTACACCACACGGACAAAATCCTGGAACTCCCTCCCTATCAGCACTGTGGGTGTACCTACACCACACGGACAGATTCCTGGAACTCCCTCCCTATCAGCACTGTGGGTGTACCTACACCACATGGACAAAATCCTGGAACTCCCTCCCTATCAGCACTGTGGGTGTACCTACACCACACGGACAAAATCCTGGAACTCCCTCCCTAACAGCACTGTGGGTGTACCTACACCACACGGACAAAATCCTGGAACTCCCTCTCTAACAGCACTGTGGGTGTACCTACACCACATGGACTGCAGCGGCTCAAGAAGACGGCTCACCCCCACCTTCTCAAGGGGCAATTAGGGATGGGCAATAAATGCTGGGCCCAGCCAGTGACACCCACATCCTGTGGAAGAATAAAAAATTCTAGCTGTGGCCTAACAAGTGTTTTATAAAGTTCCAGCATATCCTACCAGCCCCTATACTGTATGCCTTGGCTAATAAAGGCAAGTATCCCGAATGTCTTCTTGACTGCTCTATCTACCTGTCCTGTTACCTTCAGGGATCTGTGGACATGCACTCCAAGGTCCCTCTGTTGCCCCTGACACTTCTCAGTATCTTCCCAGTTATTGTGTACTCCCTTGTGTTGTTTAACCTCCCCAAATGCATGACCAGACACTTTTCAGATTGAACTCCATTTGGCACTCTACTGCCCACCTAACCAGTCCATCAATATCTTCCTGCAGGTGACACCTTTCTTCCTCACTATCAACCTCGGGGCGTCATTTGTGTGTGTATGTGTGTATATGTGTGTGTGTGTCTGTTTGTGTGGGTGATCGTGTGTGTCTGAGGCTGTGTGCCTATGTGTGCGTGCGCATGTGTCTGTGTGTGAGCATCTGTGTGTAGTGTGTGTGTGTGTATATGCATGTGTCTGTATGTCTGTCTGTGGCACATGTGTGTATGTGGCGCATGTGTGTGTATTGTATGTGTCTGGGTGTATTTGGTGTATGTGCGTGTCTGTGGTTGTGTGTGTGTCTGTATGTGTGTATGTGGTTGTATGTGTGTCTGTGGGGTGTGTGTCTGTGTGTATGTATGTGAAGGGTGATTGTTTGTCTGTATGTGTGTCTGTGAGGTGTGTGTGTGTCTGTATGTGGAGGGTGAGTGTGTGTGTCTGTATGTGTGTCTGTGGGGTGTGTGTGTGTTTGTGTGTATGTGAAGGGTGAGTGTGTGTGCCTGTATGTGTGTCTGTGAGGTGTGTGTGTCTGCATGTGAAGGGTGAGTGTGTGTGTCTGTATGTGTGTCTGTGGGGTGTGTGTGTGTCTGTGTGTATGTGAAGGGTGAGTGTGTGTGTCTGTATGTGTCTGTGAGGTGTGTGTGTCTGTATGTGAAGGGTGAGTGTGTGTGTCTGTATGTGTGTCTGTGGGAGGTGTGTGTGTGTGTGTGTATATCTGTGTGTGTTTGTATGTGTGTATGTGAAGGGTGAGTGTGTGTGTTTGTATGTGTGTCTGTGGGGTGTGTATGTGTGTCTGTGGGGTGTGTGTATGTGGGGTGTGTGTGTGTGCACCTGTGTATGTGAAGGGTGAGTGTGTGTGTCTGTATTTGTGTCTGTGGGGTGTGTGTGTGTGTCTTGTGTGTATGTGAAGGGTGAGTGTGTGTGTCTGTATGTGTGTCTGTGGTGTGTGTGTGTGTGTGTGCAACTGTGTGTGTGTGTATATCTGTGTGTGCGCACGCCTGTGTGTGTGTGTGCACCTGTCTGTGTGCCTCTGTTTGTAGGTGAGTGTGAGTGTGTTGGCCCAATTAGGGAGCGCTTGTTGCCGTGCTCTTGAACTGGTCCTTTTCAATATCAGCCTTCAATTTAAAGATGTAAATATTGTATTAAAATGAGTCTTTGTATTTTGTACTGAAGGGGTCCTGTTTCAACACTTGCTTAGCATTTGAAAATATGAAAGCTTTGCATGTGAACCTCTGCAAGCGCTGTGCGTAAGTTAAGACTGGTCAGTGCTGCCTGACTGATGGTCACTCCTAGGTCAGCTGCAATGAAAATACTGAAGGATGACAGCAACCCAGGGAGTTTGTAACATAACAGCAATTTTATTAGAAACATTACAAGCTGCACAGTTTTGGCGAGATTCTGATCATATTAAAAAGTGATAGAGGAATGGTCGCCCCATTCCAGTAGCCAGTGTTAGTCTTGCATCTCTCTTTATGCTTAGACATAAAGCAATGTTTCCCATTTTGCCTCAATCCCATTCGAAAAGCTTTGCTCAGAAACTGGGTGATTTTGACCTAGAACCCCTCGAGCCGTTTTGCAGTCAGTCTGTACTGGTAAATGGACAGTATCAAGGGACAGAGAAAACACTGGGTTGGGGAAGAACAAAGCCTTTGGTTCCGGATTGTGCATGGAGATAGTGGGAATGTGGGAAGGAAAAATGCGTAGCCTCATTTCTGATCAATACAAACTAAAAGAACTGCATGCAAAAATATGTACAAGTAGCAATTCAAGATGAAATACTAAAAGCCATGGGGAATCCTAGGCCAGATACAATGAAAATATTGTTTGGTGAGGGCCAGGCGATAATGTTGGATGTGTGGTTATGGGTGGGAGTGACTGTATTGTGAGAGGGAGTGGCTGTATTGTGAGTGGGAGTGGCTGTATTGTGAGAGGGAATGGCTGTATTGTGAGAGGGAGTGGCTGTATTTGAGTGAGAGTGGCTGTATTGTGAGAGGGAGTGGCTGTATTGTGAGAGGGAGTGGCTGTATTGTGAGTGGGAGTGGCTGTATTGTGAGTGGGAGTGGCTGTATTGTGAGAGGGAGTGGCTGTATTGTGAGTGGGAGTGGCTGTATTGTGAGTGGGAGTGGCTGTATTGTGGGTGGGAGTGACTGTATTGTGGGTGGGAGTGACTGTATTGTGGGTGGTTGTGGCTGTATTGTGGGTGGGAGTGGCTGTATTGTGGGTGGGAGTGGCTGTATTGTGGGTGGGAGTGACTGTATTGTGAGTGGGAGTGACTGTATTGTGAGTGGGAGTGGCTGTATTGTGGGTGGGAGTGACTGTATTGTGGGTGGGAGTGGCTGTATTGTGGGTGGGAGTGACTGTATTGTGGGTGGTTGTGGCTGTATTGTGGGTGGGAGTGGCTGTATTGTGGGTGGGAGTGACTGTATTGTGGGTGGGAGTGGCTGTATTGTGGGTGGGAGTGGCTGTATTGTGGGTGAGAGTGGCTGTATTGTGAGTGGGAGTGGCTGTATTGTGGGTGGGAGTGACTGTATTGTGGGTGGTTGTGGCTGTATTGTGGTGGGAGTGGCTGTATTGTGGGTGGGAGTGGCTGTATTGTAGGTGGGAGTGGCTGTATTGTGGTGGGAGTGGCTGTATTGTGGGTGGGAGTGGCTGTAGTGTGGGTGGGAGTGGCTGTATTGTGAGTGGGAGTGGCTGTATTGTGGGTGGGAGTGGCTGTATTGTGAGTGGGAGTAACTGTATTGTGGTGGGAGTGACTGTATTGTGGGTGGGAGTGGCTGTATTGTGGTGGGAGTGGCTGTATTGTGGGTGGGAGTGGCTGTAGTGTGGGTGGGAGTGGCTGTATTGTGAGTGGGAGTGGCTGTATTGTGGGTGGGAGAGGCTGTATTGTGAGTGGGAGTGGCTGTATTGTGGGTGGGAGTGGCTGTATTGTGGGTGGGAGTGACTGTATTGTGGGTGGGAGTGGCTGTATTGGGAGTGGGAGTGGCTGTATTGTGGGTGGGAGTGGCTGTATTGTGGGTGGGAGTGGCTGTATTGTGAGTGGGAGTGGCTGTATTGTGGGTGGGAGTGGCTGTATTGTGAGTGGGAGTGGCTGTATTGTGGGTGGGAGTGACTGTATTGTGGGTGGGAGTGGCTGTATTGTGGGTGGGAGTGACTGTATTGTGGGTGGGAGTGACTGTATTGTGGGTGGGAGTGACTGTATTGTGGGTGGGAGTGGCTGTATTGTGGGTGGGAGTGGCTGTATTGTGGGTGAAAGTGGCTGTATTGTGAGTGGGAGTGGCTGTATTGTGGGTGGGAGTGACTGTATTGTGGGTGGTTGTGGCTGTATTGTGGGTGGTTGTGGCTGTATTGTGGGTGGGAGTGGCTGTAGTGTGGGTGGGAGTGGCTGTATTGTGGGTGGGAGTGGCTGTATTGTAGGTGGGAGTGGCTGTATTGTGGTGGGGGTGGCTGTATTGTGGGTGGGAGTGGCTGTAGTGTGGGTGGGAGTGACTGTATTGTGGGTGGGAGTGGCTGTATTGTGGGTGGGAGTGGCTGTATTGTGAGTGGGAGTGGCTGTATTGTGGGTGGGAGTGGCTGTATTGTGGGTGGGAGTGGCTGTATTGTGGTGGGAGTGGCTGTATTGTGAGTGGGAGTAACTGTATTGTGGTGGGAGTGACTGTATTGTGGGTGGGAGTGACTGTATTGTGGGTGGGAGTGGCTGTATTGTGGTGGGGGTGGCTGTATTGTGGGTGGGAGTGGCTGTAGTGTGGGTGGGAGTGACTGTATTGTGGGTGGGAGTGGCTGTATTGTGGGTGGGAGTGGCTGTATTGTGAGTGGGAGTGGCTGTATTGTGGGTGGGAGTGGCTGTATTGTGGGTGGGAGTGGCTGTATTGTGGTGGGAGTGGCTGTATTGTGAGTGGGAGTAACTGTATTGTGGTGGGAGTGACTGTATTGTGGGTGGGAGTGACTGTATTGTGGGTGGGAGTGACTGTATTGTGGGTGGGAGTGGCTGTATTGTGGGTGGGAGTGGCTGTATTGTGGGTGAAAGTGGCTGTATTGTGAGTGGGAGTGGCTGTATTGTGGGTGGGAGTGACTGTATTGTGGGTGGTTGTGGCTGTATTGTGGGTGGTTGTGGCTGTATTGTGGGTGGGAGTGGCTGTAGTGTGGGTGGGAGTGGCTGTATTGTGGGTGGGAGTGGCTGTATTGTAGGTGGGAGTGGCTGTATTGTGGTGGGGGTGGCTGTATTGTGGGTGGGAGTGGCTGTAGTGTGGGTGGGAGTGACTGTATTGTGGGTGGGAGTGGCTGTATTGTGGGTGGGAGTGGCTGTATTGTGTGTGGGAGTGGCTGTATTGTGTGTGGGAGTGGCTGTATTGTGTGTGGGAGTGACTGTATTGTGGGTGGGAGTGGCTGTATTGTGTGTGGGAGTGGCTGTATTGTGTGTGGGAGTGACTGTATTGTGGGTGGGAGTGGCTGTATTGTGTGTGGGAGTGGCTGTATTGTGGGTGGGAGTGGCTGTATTGTGGGTGGGAGTGGCTGTATTGTGAGTGGGAGTGGCTGTATTGTGAGTGGGAGTGGCTGTATTGTGAGTGGGAGTGGCTGTATTGTGGGTGGGAGTGACTGTATTGTGGGTGGGAGTGGCTGTATTGTGGGTGGGAGTGGCTGTATTGTGAGTGGGAGTGGCTGTATTGTGAGTGGGAGTGGCTGTATTGTGGGTGGGAGTGGGTGTATTGTGAGTGGGAGTGGCTGTATTGTGAGTGGGAGTGGCTGTATTGTGAGTGGGGGGCCAGATATGGTTGGGGAAGCCATATTCAGTTCAGTGCAAGTTCCCATTTCATGTTTTTCTACATGATGCCATCAGTTCTGCAGTACATCACTATCCAAGACTTTGACATAGACGATTCTCCACTGTAAAAACAATCTCTCCTTTGCTTTACAGCCCTTTTAGTCCCCAAGTCCGGTAATGGTTATTCTGCCAAATTTTAAAGTATTTGCTGAATTCACACTGACAATGTTACAGCTACATATTCCAGCACAGTTTCCCCAGAGGCTGGGGGACTGGACAGAGCTGAGACGCACCTTAATTTCTGAAGGTGAATCCTGCAAAGTAGAATTCCAACTATTGCAGCCTTCTTGAAAGGTGCAGGGACATTTTCCACTCTTGCAGTGCAGGATCAGGTGCCCAGGACCAGGTCTTCAGGAAATTCTGTGGCTCCTGGTAATGAACTGTCAGTTGGTCACTCCACACATCCCCCACCCTAACACTCACTGTGGGTAGACAGGGTTCAGCAGGTAGTAGTACACAAGTGGAAAACCTACCCGGTTTCACCAGACTAATAGAGAGTAGCAATGTGCAGGTTTCCATTGATTCCAGCCACTGCTATCAGCTGCCCATCAATAACAGTATCCACAGCCTGTACAGTGTTCCTGCCTAGAGCGATCCCACCAAGGTCCTGTGGAGGGAACACAAATACCAGATTAGCCGCCTTATACTGGCAGTTACAGACTGACAATATTTTTAATTTAAAGGGGATTGCTCCTCAGGTTCTGTCCTCCCTCCTGCCCCCATTTTGTCTCCTTGCTGATCCTGCCCAGATTGTTATCTTCCAGGAGTGACCCGCACCTCTAGAATGATCTCCCATTCTGGGAGGGAACTGGCTACCCCAGGGGTTACCCTCTGCGAGTGCCCTGTGCCTCTGGCAATGTCCCCCTGGTGGGGGATAATGTCTCTGGCTGTGTCCCTTTGAGGCAGGGTCTCCACGGTCACCGCATCAGGACCCAGTGCCAGGGCCCGGTATCTGCGATCACTGGGCCAGAGCCCGGTATCTGTGTTCACTGGGCCAGGACCCAGTGTTTGTGATCACTGGGCCAGTGCCCGGTATCTGTGTTCACTGGGTCAGTGCCCGGTATCTGTGATCACTGGGCCAGGACCCAGTGTTTGTGATCACTGGGCCAGAGCCCGGTATCTGTGATCATCAGGCCAGGGCCCGGTATCTGTGTTCACTGGGCCAGTGCCTGGTATCTATGTTCACTGGGCCAGTGCCTGGTATCTATGATCACTGGGCCAGGACCCAGTGTTTGTGTTCACTGGGCCAGGGCCTGGTATCTGTGTTCACTGGGCCAGTGCCTGGTATCTGCGATCACTGGGCCAGGGCCCGGTATCCGCGATCACTGGGCCAGGACCGAGCATTTGCGATCACTGGCCCAGCGCCCGTTCTCCACGATCACTGGGCCAGGACCCAGTGTTTGTGATCACTGGGCCAGTGCCCAGTATCTGTGTTCACTGGGCCAGTGCCTGGCATCTGTGTTCACTGGGCCAGGGCCCGGTATCTGTGTTCACTGGGCCAGGACCGAGTGTTTGTGTTCACTGGGCCAGGACCCAGTGTTTGTGTTCACTGGGCCAGGGCCCGGTATCTGTGTTCACTGGGCCAGGACCCAGTGTTTGTGTTCACTGGGCCAGGATGCAGTGTTTGTGTTCACTGGGCCAGGGCCCGGTTTCTGTGTTCACTGGGCCAGGGCCCGGTATCCGCGATCACTGGGCTAGGGCCCCATCTCTCTGGTCACTGGGCCAGAGCCCGGTATCAGCAATCACTGGGCCAGGGCCCGATATCTGTGATCACTGGGCCAGGACCGAGTGTTTGCGGTCACTTGGCCAGTGCCCAGTATCTGTGTTCACTGGGCCAGGGCCCGGTATCTGTGTTCACTGGGCCAATGCCCAGTATCTGTGTTCACTGGGCCAGGGCCCAGTATCTGTGTTCACTGGGCCAGTGCCCGGTATCTGTGGTCACTGGGCCAGGGTCCAGTATCTGCGATCACTGGGTTCTTTACCTGATTGTTTTTGTAGTTGATGGCGTGTGCACTGTGGGTTCCACTCCCTCCTCCGATGACAACCTCACTGTTACAGAACTTTGCTGTGTACAGAAACTCGCTCTGTCCCTTTCTGAGGGGAAAGGGAATTGTCTTCTCCAGCCTCAGGCTTCGGTAATCCCAGAGTTTCAGTGCGTTATGAGCCACCCAAGACCCCGTAAGTATCTGGTTATCCTGAAAGTGCACACAGGATTGCGTTAAACCTCCTAGTTCTATTTGATAAAGCCAGGTTTTCAAACTGTCCTGACCTCACATTCTCTTCCTTTCCTGTCCCCCTCCATCTCTCTCTCTTGCTGCTTCTCTAATACCTCCTCAGGGTAGTGTCCTCGGCCCAACCATCTTCAGCTGCTTCCTCAATGACCTTCCTTCCATCATAAGGTCAGAAGTGGGGATGTTCGCTGATGATTGTACAATGTTCAGCACCATTCACAACTCCTCAGATACTGAAGCAGTCCATGTCCAAATGCAGCAAGACCTGGACAATATCCAGGCTCGGGGCTGACAAGTGGTAAGTAACATTCACACCACACAAGTGTCAGGCAATGACCATCTCCAACAAGAGAGAATCCAACCATCGCCCCTTGATGTTCAATGGCATTATCATCACTGAATCCCCCCACTATCAACATCCTGGGGGTTACCATTGACCAGAAACTGAACTGGACCAGCCATATAAATACTGTGGCTACAAGAGCAGGTCAGAGGCTGGGAATCCTGCAGTGAGTAACTCACCTCCTGACTCCCCAAAGCCTGTCCACCATCTACAAGGCACAAGTCAGGAGTGAGATGGAATACTCTCCACTTACCTGGATGAGTGCAGCTCCCACAACACTCAAGAAGCTCAACACCGTCCAGGACAAAGCAGCCCCGCTTGATTGGCACCACATCCACAAACATTCACTCCCTCCACCATTGATGCACAGTAGCAGCAGTGTGTGTACCATCTACAAGATGCACTGCAGCACCTTCCAAACCCATGACTCCCTACCACCTAGAAGGACAAGAGCAGCAGACTCATAGGGACACCACTGCTTGCAAGTTCCCCTCCAAGTCACTCACCATCCTGACTTGGAAATATATCGGCCGTTCCTTCACTGTCGCTGGGTCAAAATCCTGGAGCTTACTCCCTAACTGCACTGTGGGTGTACCTACACCACATGGACAAAATCCTGGAACTCCCTCCCTGACAGCACTGTGGGTGTACCTACACCACATGGACTGCAACAGTTCAAGAAGGCAGCTCACCATCACCTTCTCAAGGGAAATTAGGGATGGGCAATAAATGCTGGCCCAGCCAGTGATACCCACATCCCATGAACCAATAAATAGAAAAAACTAAACTGACTGAGCGATGCACTTCACAGGAGGATAGGTGTTTGACTGTAATAGCATCACAGATTAGAGCATGGTGACCCTCTGACTCACTGGGTAGGCAGAAGTTCACTTATCCACCAGGCTAGCTACAGAGTGTCTGAGCAATGACAGCCCTGAGCTGCCTTCAAACCTGCAGAGACAGACCCTGGGAGGAACAGAGAGGGAGAGCGATGCACACATCCCATCTTCAGGCACCAGGCTGTGTGTTTACTGAGAAACTGGAGAAAACAGCTGAATGGTGGAAAGCAAAAATTCAATGAGTTCTGGCGGGCGGACACTGCCTGAAACATGAACTTCTCTGTCTCTCTCTCTCTCTATGTCTCTCTCCACCTGACCAGACCCAGTGAGAGTTCTGCAGCATTTTCTGTTTTTAGAGTATTGCAGCCAGAGTTAGGAGCTCGATAATTGGCCCGAGTGGAACACTGGCCAGGGCTCCTCGTCACTCAGAGCTGCTGGATGGCTGTGGGTGACATGTGAATGTTTGACATGAACAGCATCTGCTCACCATTTCACCATCCTACCCCCCCAACCCCCTCCCCCCCCCCGCGCCAACCCCCCTCCATAGTTGACGGCCCTGGTCAAGATCATTCTGCAGCTCATTTGAGTAGCTGTCAGCTCCCAGGGAATTCAATCCTAGCGAAGAGTTAGATTTAGCAGAGCAGTGAAAAGTCACAACAGGCTGTCAAAACACGGAGTCACTAATACACGTTGACCCCTTTAATATTGGCTACTTACCCTGATGTCAATGCCATGGCCACAGATGTGGGGGCCATTGATGAACCTGCGAGCTTCCTTTTCCATTCGCTTGTCCCATATCTGGAGCAGGAGAAAAGTGATCTGTAACTGTCAGGTTTTTGCACTATGGGGAGAGACGGACACTGGGTTTGGAGCAGGAATACTGAGGACGCATGTGGGATGAATGGGGCAGGGTGGGGAGATATAACCTTAACATACAAAATAAGAACAGAAGTAGGCCATTTGGCCCCTCGAGCCTACTCCGCCATTCGTTAAGATTATGACTGATCTGCCTGTTTCGAATTCCGCATTCCCATCTGCCACCGATAACCTTTGATTCCCCTGCCTAACAAGAATCTATCTACCTCTGCCTTAAAAATATTCAATGGTCCCGCCTCCACCCACCTTCTGAGGCAGAGAGTTCCAAAGTCACACAACCCTCAGAGAAAAGATTTCTCCTCATCTCCGTCCTAAAAGGGTGACTCCTAATCTTTAAACACTGCCCCTGGTTCTGGACTCACCCACAAGAGGAAACATCCTTTCCACATCCACCTTGTCAAGACGGTTCAGGATCGTGTATGCTTCAATCAAATCACCCCTCACTCTTCTAAACTCCAGTGGAAACAAGCCCAGTCTGCCCAACCTTTCCTCATAAGACAACTCACTCATTTCCAGGGATCAATCTAGTAAACCTCCTCCAACACATTCTTCCTTAAAGGAGGAGGCCAAAACTGCACAGTTTTGGAGATGCGGTCTCACCAGTGTCCTGTATAACTAAAGCATAACTTCCTTCTGTAATTACAATAACATTCCATTCACCTTCTTAATTACTGGCTGTACCTGCATACTAACTTGTTGTGACTCATGCACTAGGACACCCAGATCCCTCTGCACCTCAGAGTTCTGCAGCCGTTCTCTGTTTAAGTAATTCTCCGCTTTTTAATCTTCCTGCCAAAGTGAACAACTTCACATTTTCCCACATTTTACTCCATCTGCCAGGTTTTTGTCCACTCACTGAACCTATCTCTATCTGTCTGCAACCTCCTGATGTCCTCTTCACAACACACTCTCCGACCTAGCTTTGTGTCATCTGCAAGTTTAGTTACCATGCCGTCACTCCCCTCAGCTAAGTCACTGATGTAAACAGTCGAGGCCCCAGCACAGAGCCCTGCAGGACTCCACTCGTCACATCCTGCCAGTCAGAAAAAGACCCATTTATACATACTCTCTGTTTCCTGCCAGCCAATCCTCTATCAACGTTAATATGTTACCCCCTTTTAATCTTTATTTTCCGCAATAACCTTTGATGTGGCTCCTTATCAAATCTCTTCTGGAAATCCAAGTGCAGTTCATCTATATGTTCCCTTTAACCACAGCCTAAGTGACTCCTTCAAAGAGCTCCAATAAATTGGTTAAACGTGATTTCCCTTTCACAAAACCATGTTGGCTCTTCCTGATTACCTTGAACTTCTCTAAGTGCCCAGCTATAACCTCCTTAACAACAGATTCGAACACCTTTCCCATGACAGATGTCAAGCTAACTGGCTTATAGTGTCCTGTTTTCTGCCTCCCTCCCTTTCTGAATAGAGGGTTTATATTTGCTACTTTCTAGTCTGATGGAACCTTTCCAGAATCTAGGGAATTTTGAAAAATTAACACCAACACATCTACTCCCTCATTAACCACCTCTTTTAGACCCTAGGATGAAGTCCATCTGGACCTGGAGACTTGTCAGCCCACAGCTCCATCAGTTTGCTCTGTACCACTTCCCCAGTGACTGTAATTTCACCAAGTTCCCTTCTCCCTTCCATCTACTGATTTACAGCTATTACTGGAATGTCTTTTGTATCCTCTATAGTGAAGACAGAAGCAAAATATTTGTTCACTTCATCCACCATTTCCTTACTTTCTACTATTAACTCCCCAATGTCACTCTCCAGAGGACCAACACCCACCTGACTTACTCTTTTCCTGTTTAAAATACCTGTAAAAACTCCATTTTACCTTTCTAGCTAGATTCCTTTCATACTCTAATTTCTTTCTACTGATTGACCTTTCAGTTATTCCCTGCCATTCTTTATATTCTGACCAATTACCTGACCTGCCACTCTTTGCACAGTTATATGCCTTTTCCTTATGTTTGATGCTTTCCTTAATTTCTTTAGTTAACCACGGATAGTGGGTCCTCCTCTTAGAATTTTTCTTTAGTGATAATATACTCATTCTGAAATATCCCCTTAAATGTCTGCCACTGGTTCTTCATTGATCTATCCTCTAGCCTAATATCTCAGTTCACTTCAGCTAGCTCAGCTTTCGTGCCCACATAGTTGCTCTTATTGAAGATTAAAATACTCGTCCACTATCTACCCTTTCAAGCTGGATGTCAAATTCTATCATATTGTGGTCTCTGCTACCTTTACTCTGAGGTCATTAATTAATCCTGTCACATTAGGCAATACCAAGTCTAATATAACCTGTTCTCTATTTTGGTTCCAGAATGTGCTGCTCGAAGAAACTGTCTCAATGGAGATATAACGTTAACATTTATATATAAGGTGGATGAGACAAGTTTGGGAACTACAGTTACAGGAGATGCCTCTGATCTTCCTTCTGCTCACTGATCTACGCTGGTTCCCGGTCCAACAATGTCTTGATTTTAAAATTCGCATCTTTGGTTTTAAATCCCTCTATGGCCTCGCACGCCCCTCCCTATCTTTGTAATTTCCTCCAGCCCCACAACCCTCAGAGATATCTGCGCTCCCTCATTCTGAACTCTTCAGCATTCTCGGATTTAATTGCTCCATTATCAGTGGCGTGCCTTCAGTTTTCTGGGTCCCAGGTTCTGGAATGCCCTCCCTAACCCTCTCTGCCTCTCTACCTTAAGATGTTCCTTATAACCTACTTCTTGGACTGAGCTTTATTTGCTGTCCTAATAGCTCCTCACGTGTCTCGGTGTCTGATAATGTTCTTGCAGGATATTTTATTCCACGAATAGTGCTGCTGTTATGGATGCGTTCAGCTATTCCCTGGGAGCTTGTCTTCTTGTCATCGGACTGTGTTTAGCCGTACCTTGATGGAGTTGTCCCAGCCTCCGGTCAGGAAGATGTGGCCCTCATCTGGGTGGAATCGCAGAGCAAAGATTCGGCGTGAGTGACCACTCATCAGTGTGAGATTGTCACTGCTCTTGAAGTCGGGAGCTTCAAATACTTTCACTATCTGCCGGGAAACAACATGGAAGGCAGGATCAGGCTGGGAGCTACAGCAGAGTGGGGAATAAACCCCAGCCAGGGGTTTCTGTTACCCCCACCTCCCCAACCCGTCACTGTATTGGGTGGAAAATTTTCATTCTGTTCAGTTTCAGATTCATTCATTGCTCCAACTGACAACAATTATGCAGAGGAGTTAGGGGGGGGTCTTGGTCACTAATTTCTCCTTTGCCCTTCAGTCCCAAGCCAACACTTTACCTGTAACCATCAATGTTAACTCGCTGAAACCAGCAACAATGGGAGTCCTTCCTTAGATTTAATCTGAGAATCCTCCATCCATTTCGAGAGCAAATAATGATTATTCCAACGTGTAATTAAACTCTCTGATCCAAAACGGGACGAGCACCTTCTAGATAAGAGATTAACACAGTCCGAGGTACCAGAGAAAGAGTTGTGGAAGGGGGCCGGAGTAGGACTGGAACAAGGAATGTTCCACATATCCCATAAAGAGACAGGCATAGCTGGGGCCCATGCGGGTACCCATAGCCACACCTTTTATTTGGAGGAAGTGAGAGGAGTTGAAGGAGAAATTGTTCAGCGTGAGAACAAGTTCAGCCAGACGGAGGAGAGTAGTGGTGGATGGGGATTGTTCGGGCCTCTGTTCGAGGAAGAAGCTAAGGGCCCTCAGACCATCCTGGTGGGGGATGGAGGTGTAGAGGGATTGGAGGTATAAGAGATTAACACACTTTGCCAACTTCCCGATCAGACAGAACAGAAACACACTAAACTCAGAATAAATCACTATATTCCCCAAAAATAGTGCAAAGATGATATTGTAAGCTCTCCGAATGCCATGGTCAACAGTGAACTGGGCAGTGCCAGAATGCAGCTCACAGCTTCCCACTGCAGTCCCTGCTAAATTAGGCAATCTCAAGGGACTATAATTTAATTCAGTACCTGTACCAGGAGTCCGTGGGTGGTCGAAGAATCTGATTTAGGTTCCCACTGCAGACTGCTTTCTAGTCCTGGTGAGCAGTGATCCCTCTGTGCAAGAAAGCTGATCGATAAATATTGCTTATGTGGGATGGCCACAGGAGGAGAGCGACTGACTTTACAATTGGATCTGCTGCACTCAGCAGGGAAGTGCTCAACACTACCACTGTACACCTGAAATCACAGGATCATACAATATTGAAATGGGCCATTCGACCCATCACGCCTGTACTGGCTTTCTGGTACAGCTGTCCCACCTGTTCCACGCCCCTGCTCTTTCCCTGTGACCACATATTCTATCCCACAGCCTTGACCTCCATCAACCAACGGACCTCTTAAAGAAAATGTTTCCCCCCAATCCAGAGATCCACAGGCTGAACCATTACCGGACCAGCCTCCTTACGGACCTCGATCCTCCTGATATATTCCCCTCCGATGGGAACAGCTCTGGAATGGAAGCACACGGAACATCCAAGTTTGCCAGCCCCTGGGTACTCACCTGGCTGGTTCTGCTGTCATACAGTCGGATGTGACGATCCTTGCCAGCTGTAGCGTAGACATTCCCGTCAGAGCAGAAATCCAGGGCGTGAATCTCATTCTCCTCCTCTGTGGAAAGATGGAGCAGAGCAATGTGAACACAATACATTTATCACACAGTGTAAACCGCAGAAGGCAGGTAACAACGGTGTATATTGGGTACTTATGGTAAAGCTGAGGCAGCACCCGGTATGTTCCTGAATCAGAGGGGGGAGGATACCAGGTTAGAACCTGTAGTCTGTGGTGACCACCCCAAACCAGGGATACATATAAACTTATGAGCAGCATAAAAATGGGTGAAAAGGAAGGAAAAACAGGTGTCATGAACAATATATAACTTTTAAGTTGAATATTTATACTGTGTATTTGTGTGTTAAGAAAGGTAAAATGGTTTCAGTTTCACTTAGGTTGTTTGTGAGTCTTGGTACCTGGAAGCCTGGATAGATTCCTGGCTAACAGGTTAAAGAGATGGGTCACAGGAGGTTAAAAGTTCAGTGATTTTGGAAACTAAAAACACTGACATGGAAAAGACTTGACTGTTGCCCCGTGACATTGGTCCAGAGAGACACAGAGAAAAAGAGAGAAGATGGGGTTCAGTGTGTATCAGAGAGTGAAGACAGGAATTTCTAGCTCTCTGAGAAGAAACCATTACAATGCTATTGGGACAGTAGTTGACTGAATAGTCAGGTAGTCAGTAATAGGCAGTTAGAAGTCAGTAAAGCGATCAGTTTAGCAGAGGTGCTACTGGAAGACTGAGTTTAGGAAACTCATCTGTTTGCTCTGTAGTTGAAGCAATAATGAGTTTGGAATACGGTTTTTGGGTGTCTTGGGAGGGATATGAGTTGGGTGAAAGGCATCGAGTAAAGGCTCAGGAATTCCCCAGAACAGAACCGTTTGCCACTCTGCCACTTCCCAAGCCAGAAGCCTTCTTGTCAAACTAGTTTCTTTTTATTCAATCACAGGATGTGGGTGTCACTGGCTGGGCCCAGCATTTATTGCCCATCCCTAATTGCCCCTTGAGAAGGTGGTGGTGAGCTGCCTTCTTGAACCGCTGCAGTTCCGGTGGTGTAGGTACACCCACAGTGCTGTTAGGGAGGGAGTTCCAGGATTCGGTCCATGTGGTGTAGGTACACCCACAGTGCTGTTAGGGAGGGAGTTCCAGGATTTTGTCCATGTGGTGTAGGTACACCCACAGTGCTGTTAGGGAGGGAGTTCCAGGATTTTGTCCATGTGGTGTAGGTACACCCACAGTGCTGTTAGGGAGGGAGTTCCAGGATTTTGTCCATGTGGTGTAGGTACACCCACAGTGCTGTTAGGGAGGGAGTTCCAGGATTTTGTCCGTGTGGTGTAGGTACACCCACAGTGCTGTTAGGGAGGGAGTTCCAGGATTTTGTCCATGTGGTGTAGGTACACCCACAGTGCTGTTAGGGAGGGAGTTCCAGGATTTTGTCCGTGTGGTGTAGGTACACCCACAGTGCTGTTAGGGAGGGAGTTCCAGGATTTTGTCCATGTGGTGTAGGTACACACACAGTGTTGTTAGGGAGGGAGTTCCAGGATTTTGTCCTGTGGTGTAGGTACACCCACAGTGCTGTTAGGGAGGGAGTTCCAGGATTTTGTCCATGTGGTGTAGGTACACCCACAGTGCTGTTAGGGAGGGAGTTCCAGGATTTTGTCCATGTGGTGTAGATACACCCACAGTGCTGTTAGGGAGGGAGTTCCAGGATTTTGTCCTGTGGTGTAGGTACACCCACAGTGCTGTTAGGGAGGGAGTTCCAGGATTTTGTCCGTGTGGTGTAGGTACACCCACAGTGATGTTAGGGAGAGAGTTCCAGGATTTTGTCCATGTGATGTAGGTACACCCACAGTGCTGTTAGGGAGGGAGTTCCAGGATTTTGTCCATGTGGTATAGGTACACCCACAGTGATGTTAGGGAGAGAGTTCCAGGATTTTGTCCATGTGGTGTAGGTACACCCACAGTGCTGTTAGGGAGGGAGTTCCAGGATTTTGTCCATGTGGTGTAGGTACACCCACAGTGATGTTAGGGAGAGAGTTCCAGGATTTTGTCCATGTGGTGTAGGTACACCCACAGTGCTATTAGGGAGGGAGTTCCAGGATTTTGTCCATGTGGTGTAGGTACACCCACAGTGCTGTTAGGGAGGGAGTTCCAGGATTTTGACCCAGCGACAGTGAAGGAACGGTGATATATTTCCAAGTCAGGATGGTGAGTGACTTGGAGGGGAACTTCCAGATGGTGGTGTTCCCATCTATCTGCTGCCCTTATCCTTGTAGGTGGTAGTGGTCATGGGTTTGGATGGTGCTGTTGAAGGAGCCTCGGTGAGTTCCTGCAGTGCATTGTGTTGGTGGTGGAGCGAGTGAATGTTTGTGGATGGGGTGTCAATCAAGTGGGGCTGCTTTGTCCTGAATGGTGTCAAACTTTTTCAGTGTTGTGGGAGCTGCACTCATCCAGGCAAGTGGGGAGTATTCCATCACACTCCTGACTTGTGCCTTGTAAATGGTGGACAGGCTTTGGGGGGTCAGGAGGTGAGTTACTCACTACAGAATTCGTAACCTCTGACCTGTTCTTGTCTGGCTAGTCCAGTTTAGTTTCTGGTCAATGATAACCCGCAGGATGCTGATAGTGGGGGATCCAGGGATGATAATGCCATTGAACATCAAGGGGCGATGGTTAGATTCTCTCTTCTGGAAGATGGTTATTGCCTGACTGGTGCAAATGTTACTTACCACTTGTCAGCTCAAGCCTGGATATTGTCCAGGTCTTGCTGCATTTGGACATGGACTGCTTCAGTATCTGAGGAGTAGTGAATGGTGCTGAACATTGTACAATCATCAGCGAACATTCCCACTTCTGACCTTATGATGGAAGGAAGGTCATTGATGAAGCAGCTGAAGATGGTTGGGCCGAGGACACTACCCTGAGGAACTCCTGCAGTGATGTCCTGGAGCTGATATGATTGACCTCCAACAACCACAACCATCTTCCTTTGTGCTGGGTATGACTACAACCAGCGGAGAATTTTCCCCCTGATTCCCATTGACTCCAGTTTTGCTCGGGATCCTTGATGCCACACTCAGTCAAATGCTGCCTTGATGTCAAGGGAAGTCACTCTCACCTCACCTCGAGAGTTCAGCTCTTTTGTCCATGTTTGAACCAAGGCTGTAATGGGGTCAGGACTGAGTGGCCCTGGTGGAACCCAAACTGGGCATCAGTGAGCGGGTTATTGCTAAGCAAGTGCTGCTTGATAGCTCTGTTGGTGACCCCTTCCATTACTTTACTGATGATGGAGAGTAGACTGATGGGCAGTAATTGGCTGGGTTGGATTTGTCCTGCTTTTTGTGTACAGGACATATCTGAGCAATTTTCCACATAGCCGGGTAGATGCCAGTGTTGTAGCTGTACTGGAACAGCTTGGCTAGGGGCACGGCAAGTTTTGGGGCACAAGTCTTCGGTACTATTGCCGGAATATTCTCAAGGCCCATAGCCTTTGCAGTGTCCAGTGCAACCCTTTCTTGATATCACGTGGAGTGAATTGAATTGGCTGAAGACTGGAATCTGTGATGCTGGGGATCTCTGGAGGAGGCCGAGATGGATCATCCACTCGGTACTTCTGGCTGAAGATTGTAGCAATTGCTTCAGCCTTATCTGTTGCACTGATGTGCTGGGCTCCCCCATCATTGAGGATGGGGATATTTGTGGAGCCTCCTCCTCCAGTGAGATGTTTAATTGTCCACCACCATTCACGACTGGATGTGGCAGGACAGCAGAGCTTAGATCTGATCCGTTGGTTGTGGGATTGCTTAGCTCTGTCTATCACTTGCTGCTTATGCTGTCTGGCACACAAGTAGTCCTGTGTTATAGCTTCACCAGGTTGACATCTCATTTTTAGGTATGCCTGGTGCTGCTCCTGACATGTCCTCCTGCTCTCTTCACTGAACCAGGGTTGATCCCCTGACTTGATGGTAATGGTAGAGTGGAGGGGGGATATGCTGGGCCATGAGGTTATAGAACGTGGCTGAGTAGAATTCTGCTGCCCCACAGCGCCTCATGGATGCCCAGTCGAGTTGCTAGATCTGCTCAAAATCCCATTTAGCACAGTGGTAGTGTCACACATGATGGAGGGTATCCTCAATGTGAAGGCGGGACTTCATCTTCACAACCACTGTGTGGTGGTATCTGTGCGGACAGGCTGGTGAGGATGAGGTCAAGTATATTTTTCCCTTTTGTTGGACCACAGACCCAGTCTAGCAGCTCGATCCTTTAGGACTCAGCCAACTTGGTCAATACTGGTGCTACCAAGCCATGGACATTGAAGTTCCCCACCCAGAGTACATTCTGTGCCTTTGGTTATGATCAACATGGAGGTGTTCAACATGGAAGGAGGGCGGTATGTGCTAATCTGCAGGAGGTTTCCTTGCCCATGTTTGACCTGATGCCAACTATATATCACCGTCCCGCCATCTCTGCTGGGTCTGTCCTTCCAGTGGGATATGATTCCGTGAGGTTGACTATGTCAGGCTGTTGCTTGCCTAGTCTGTGAGACACTAGCCCCCAGGTGTTAGGGTGGTTTTTGGTGCCTATGTCGATGCCGGGTGGTCCATCTGGTTTCATTTCTTTTAAGAGACTTTGTAGCGGTTTGCAGCAACTGAGTGGCTTGCCAGGGTCTGGAGTCACATGTCGGCCAGACCAGATAGGCACGGAAAGGGAACCAGATGGCGTTTTACAACAATTGACAATGGTTTCAAATTGGATTTGAACCCGGGTCCCCGGAGCATTACCCTGGGTCTCTGGATTACTCGTCCAGTGACAACACCACTATACCATCGCCTCCCCTGGGAGCTCTTCACTGGTTGACGTGGCTGTAAAGATATTGCTGGGTAAAGGGATAGTGGGAGCTTGAAATGTTTTCTTGTGTTCGTACTGAGATCTTTCCAACCTTTTTGTCTGGTGTGATATAGTTCATTTTTCTTGTTTAATAAATATTTTATCCTTTGCGTTAAAAATACAGCAGCAGATTCCTGTGAATTTGTTCAGTAACTTTCCCCAATGTTAGCTCCTGTCAAACCAGGTTTCACTTTGGGATCTGACTCGTGCAGTATTAACATCAACGGGAATCGCAACACAGGCTGAAATACTTTCATTCAATAATCCCAGTGGTGAATGTCACTGACACGCAGTATCACACTATACCCTTCATCTCAGCGACTTGCCATCCTGTCTGCGTGTTATATATGGATATGATCCCGTCAGCTCCGGCAGTCATGAGGATGTTGATGTGTTTCGGGTAGTATCTCATGGCAGTGACAGCTTGTCGTGTCCGGTGCCCGGGAGACAGTTCGGAAGCGACTACACCTGTCGCTGCATTCAGGACCTGGGATGAGATGGGAGGTAAGGTGAAGGCCAAGGGAAATTAAGCAGATCCTAAAAACAAATATTTACACGAGACTCTGTCAGCTAATTAGAGATAACAAAGTAAGGGAGTAAATTAACAAAGGGGGCAAATCACAGAATGAAACTGGCCTCCTACACCTAGGAACTTCTCAATCCTGACACCATCAAAACAGTTTCAAAAACAATGTCAAATGTATCCAGAGTCGATAAATTTGCGTCAATTCTTGTCATAGCCTCCGGCAGGATAGCGGACAAAGAAAAACTTCAGTTTACACAGTTTCCACAGTCAGGACTTCCTGAAGCCCCTCTCACCCCCTAAACATCCTGAATCCCCTCTCACACCCAAAACAACCCGAATCCCCCTTTCACCCCCTCAACACCCCGAATCCCCTTTCACCCCCTCAATGTCCCGAATCCCCTTTCACCCCCTCAACACCCCGAATCCCCTTCCACCCCCTCAACGTCCCGAATCCCCTTTCATCCCCTCAACGTCCCGAATCCCCTTTCACCCCTTCAACACCTCGAATCCCCTTTCACCCCCTCAACACCCCGAATCCCCTTTCACCCCCTCACTGTCCCGAATCGCCTTTCACCCCCTCAACACCCCGAATCCCCTTTCACACCTCACCGTCCCGAATCCCCTTTCACCCCCTCAAAGTCCTGAATCCCCTTTCACCCCCTCAACACCCTGAATCTCCTTTCACCCCCTCATCGTCCCGAATCCCCTTTCACCCCCTCAATGTCCCGAATCCCCTTTCACCCCCTCAACACCCCGAATCCCCTTTCACCCCCTCAATGTCCCGAATCCCCTTTCACCCCCTCAATGTCCCGAATCCCCTTTCACCCCCTCAACACCCCGAATCCCCTTTCACCCCCTCAACACCCCGAATACCCTTTCACCCCCTCAACACCCCGAATCCCCTTTCACCCCTCAATGTTCCGAATCCCCTTTCACCCCCTCAACACCCCGAATCCCCTTTCACCCCCTCAAAACCCCGAATCCCCTTTCACCCCCTCAACACCCCGAATCCCCTTTCACCCCCTCAACACCCCGAATCCCCTTTCACCCCCTCACCGTCCCGAATCCCCTTTCACCCCCTCAATGTCCCGAATCCCCTTTCAGCCCTCAATGTTCCGAATCCCCTTTCACCCCCTCAACACCCCGAATCCCCTTTCACCCCCTCAACACCCCGAATCCCCTTTCACCCCCTCAACACCCCGAATCCCCTTTCACCCCCTCAACACCCCGAATCCCCTTTCACCCCCTGAACACCCCGAATCCCCTTTCACCCCCTCAACACCCCGAATCACCTTTCACCCCCTCACCGTCCCGAATCCCCTTTCACCCCCTCAACACCCCGAATCCCCTTTCACCCCCTCAACACCCCGAATCCCCTTTCACCCCCTCAACACCCCGAATCCCCTTTCACCCCCTCAACACCCCGAATCCCCTTTCACCCCCTCAACACCCCAAATCCCCTTTCACCCCCTCAATGTTCCGAATCCCCTTTCACCCCCTCAACACCCCGAATCCCCTTTCACCCCCTCAACACCCCGAATCCCCTTTCACCCCCTCAACACCCCGAATCCCCTTTCACCCCCTCAACACCCCGAATCCCCTTTCACCCCCTCAACACACCGAATCCCCTTTCACCCCCTCAACACCCCGAATCCCCTTTCACCCCCTCAACACCCCGAATCCCCTTTCACCCCCTCAACACCCCGAATCCCCTTTCACCCCCTCAACACACCGAATCCCCTTTCACCCCCTCAACACCCGAATCCCCTTTCACCCCCTCAACACCCCGAATCCCCTTTCACCCCCTCAATGTCCCGAATCCCCTTTCACCCCCTCAACGTCCCGAATCCCCTTTCACCCCCTCAACACCCCGAATCCCCTTTCACCCCCTCAACACCCCGAATCCCCTTTCACCTCCTCAACACCCCGAATCCCCTTTCACCCCCTCAACACACCGAATCCCCTTTCACCCCCTCAACACCCCGAATCCCCTTTCACCCCTCAACACCCCGAATCCCCTTTCACCCCCTCAACACCCCGAATCCCCTTTCACCCCCTCAACACCCCGAAACCCCTTTCACCCCTCAACACCCCGAATCCCCTTTCACCCCCTCAACGTCCCGAATCCCCTTTCACCCCCTCACCATCCCGAATCCCCTTTCATCCCCTCAATATCCTGAATCCCCTTTCACCCCCTCAATGTCCCGAATCCCCTTTCACCCCCTCAACACCCCGAATCCCCTTTCACCCCCTCAACACCCCGAATCCCCTTTCACCCCCTCAATGTCCCGAATCCCCTTTCACCCCCTCAACACCCCGAATCCCCTTTCACCCCCTCAATGTCCCGAATCCCCTTTCACCCCCTCAACACCCCGAATCCCCTTTCACCCCCTCAATGTCCCGAATCCCCTTTCACCCCCTCAACATCCCGATCCCCTTTCACCCCCTCAATACCCTGAATCCCCTGTTACCCCCTCAACATCCCGATCCCCTTTCACCCCCTCAATACCCTGAATCCCCTGTTACCCCTCAACACCCCGAATCCCCTTTCACCCCCTCAACACCCCGAATCCCCTTTCACCCCCTCAACACCCCGAATCCCCTTTCACCCCCTCAACACCCCGAATCCCCTTTCACCCCCTCACCGTCCCGAATCCCCTTTCACCCCCTCACCGTCCCGAATCCCCTTTCACCCCCTCAACACCCCGAATCCCCTTTCACCCCCTCAACACCCCGAATCCCCTTTCACCCCCTCAACACCCCGAATCCCCTTTCACCCCCGCAATGTCCCGAATCCCCTTTCACCCCCTCAACACCCCGAATCCCCTTTCACCCCCTCAACACCCCGAATCCCCTTTCACCCCCTCAACACCCCGAATCCCCTTTCACCCCCTCAACACCCCGAATCCCCTTTCACCCCCTCAACACCCCGAATCCCCTTTCACCCCCTCACTGTCCCGAATCCCCTTTCACCCCCTCAACACCCCGAATCCCCTTTCACCCCCTCAATGTCCCGAATCCCCTTTCACCTCCTCACCGTCCCGAATCCCCTTTCACCCCCTCAACACCCCGAATCCCCTTTCACCCCCTCAACACCCCGAATCCCCTTTCACCCCCTCAATGTCCCGAATCCCCTTTCACCCCCTCAACACCCCGAATCCCCTTCCACCCCCTCAACACCCCGAATCCCCTTTCACCCCCTCAATGTCCCGAATCCCCTTTCACCCCCTCACCGTCCCGAATCCCCTTTCACCCCCTCAACACCCCGAATCCCCTTTCACCCCCTCAATGTCCCGAATCCCCTTTCACCCCCTCAACACCCCGAATCCCCTTTCACCCCCTCAACACCCCGAATCCCCTTTCACCCCCTCAACACCCCGAATCCCCTTTCACCCCCTCAACACCCCGAATCCCCTTTCACCCCCTCAACACCCCGAATCCCCTTTCACCCCCTCAACACCCCGAATCCCCTTTCACCCCCTCAACACCCCGAATCCCCTTTCACCCCCTCAACACCCCGAAACCCCTTTCACCCCCTCAACACCCCGAATCCCCTTTCACCCCCTCAACACCCCGAATCCCCTTTCACCCCCTCAACACCCCGAATCCCCTTTCACCCCCTCAACACCCCGAAACCCCTTTCACCCCCTCAACACCCCGAATCCCCTTTCACCCCCTCAACACCCCGAATCCCCTTTCACCCCCTCAACGTCCCGAATCCCCTTTCACCCCCTCACCATCCCGAATCCCCTTTCATCCCCTCAATATCCTGAATCCCCTTTCACCCCCTCACCGTCCCGAATCCCCTTTCACCCCCTCAACACCCCGAATCCCCTTTCACCCCCTCAATGTCCCGAATCCCCTTTCACCCCCTCAACATCCCGATCCCCTTTCACCCCCTCAATATCCTGAATCCCCTGTTACCCCCTCAACATCCCGATCCCCTTTCACCCCCTCAATACCCTGAATCCCCTGTTACCCCTCAACACCCCGAATCCCCTTTCACCCCCTCAACACCCCGAATCACCTTTCACCCCCTCAACACCCCGAATCCCCTTTCACCCCCTCACCGTCCCGAATCCCCTTTCACCCCCTCACCGTCCCGAATCCCCTTTCACCCCCTCAACACCCCGAATCCCCTTTCACCCCCTCAATGTGCCGAATCCCCTTTCACCCCCTCAATGTCCCGAATCCCCTTTCACCCCCTCAACACCCCGAATCCCCTTTCACCCCCTCAACACCCCGAATCCCCTTTCACCCCCTCACCGTCCCGAATCCCCTTTCACCCCCTCAACGTCCCGAATCCCCTTTCACCCCCACAACACCCCGAATCCCCTTTCACCCCCTCAACACCCCGAATCCCCTTTCACCCCCTCAACACCCCGAATCCCCTTTCACCCCCTCAACACCCCGAATCCCCTTTCACCCCCTCAACACCCCGAATCCCCTTTCACCCCCTCACTGTCCCGAATCCCCTTTCACCCCCTCAACACCCCGAATCCCCTTTCACCCCCTCAATGTCCCGAATCCCCTTTCACCCCCTCAACACCCCGAATCCCCTTTCACCCCCTCACCGTCCCGAATCCCCTTTCACCCCCTCAACACCCCGAATCCCCTTTCACCCACTCAATGTCCCGAATCCCCTTTCACCCCCTCAACACCCCGAATCCCCTTTCACCCCCTCAATGTCCTGAATCCCCTTTCACCCCCTCAACACCCCGAATCCCCTTTCACCCCCTCAACACCCCGAATCCCCTTTCACCCCCTCAACACCCCGAATCCTCTTTCACCCCCTCAACACCCCGAATCCCCTTTCACCCCCTCAACACCCCGAATCCCCTTTCACCCCCTCAATGTCCCGAATCCCCTTTCACCCCCTCACTGTCCCGAATCCCCTTTCACCCCCTCAATGTCCCAAATCCCCTTTCACCCCCTCAATGTCCCGAATCCCCTTTCACCCCCTCAACACCCCGAATCCCCTTTCACCCCCTCAATGTCCCGAATCCCCTTTCACCCCCTCAACACCCCGAATCCCCTTTCACCCCCTCAATGTTCCGAATCCCCTTTCACCCCCTCAACACCCCGAATCCCCTTTCACCCCCTCAACACCCCGAATCCCCTTTCACCCCCTCAACACCCCGAATCCCCTTTCACCCCCTCAACACCCCGAATCCCCTTTCACCCCCTCAACACCCCGAATCCCCTTTCACCCCCTCAATGTCCCGAATCCCCTTTCACCCCCTCAACGTCCCGAATCCCCTTTCACCCCCTCAACACCCCGAATCCCCTTTCACCCCCTCAACACCCCGAATCCCCTTTCACCCCCTCAACACCCCGAATCCCCTTTCACCCCCTCAACACCCCGAATCCCCTTTCACCCCCTCAACACCCCGAATCCCCTTTCACCCCCTCAACACCCCGAATCCCCTTTCACCCCCTCACCGTCCCGAATCCCCTTTCACCCCTCAACACCCCGAATCCCCTTTCACCCCCTCAACACCCCGAATCCCCTTTCACCCCCTCAACACCCCGAATCCCCTTTCACCCCCTCAACACCCCGAATCCCCTTTCACCCCCTCAATGTCCCGAATCCCCTTTCACCCCCTCACGGTCCCGAATCCCCTTTCAGCCCCTCAACACCCCGAATCCCCTTTCACCCCCTCACCGTCCCAAATCCCCTTTCACCCCCTCACCGTCCCGAATCCCCTTTCACCCCCTCAACGTCCCGAATCCCCTTTCACCCCCTCACCGTCCCGAATCCCCTTTCACCCCTTCACCGTCCCGAATCCCCTTTCATCCCCTCAACGTCCCGAATCCCCTTTCACCCCCTCAACACCCCGAATCCCCTTTCACCCCCTCAACGCCCCGAATCCCCTTTCACCCCCTCAACACCCCGAATCCCCTTTCACCCCCTCAACGTCCCGAATCCCCTTTCACCCCCTCAACACCCCGAATCCCCTTTCACCCCCTCAACACCCCGAATCCCCTTTCACCCCCTCAACACCCCGAATCCCCTTTCACCCCCTCAACACCCCGAATCCCCTTTCACCCCCTCAACACCCCGAATCCCCTTTCACCCCCTCAATATCCCGAATCCCCTTTCACCCCCTCAACACCCAGAATCCCCTTTCACCCCCTCAATGTCCCGAATCCCCTTTCACCCCCTCAACACCCCGAATCCCCTTTCACCCTGTTAACGTCCTGAATCCTCTTTCACCCCCTCAATGTCCCGAATCCCCTTTCACCCCCTCAACACCCCGAATCCCCTTTCACCCTGTTAACGTCCTGAATCCTCTTTCACCACCTCCTCCCCCACCATGTCCTGAATCCCCTTCGGACATCCCAAGTATTTCACAGTCGCTGAGATTTGAACTGTATTCATTCTTTCATCCAGCAAGATCCCACAAACAGCAACAACATTTGTGACCAGATCTCCTTTCCAGTTCGTGATGTCCATTGAGGATTACCATTGGCCGAAAACACCAGATGACCTTCCCCACCCCCACTCTTCTCTCAGTGCTCTTGTACCTTTTACACTCACCCAACGGGTCAAGCTGGGGGGTCTCCTGTAGATGGCACCTCTGGCATTGCCGTGCTCCCTCAGTACTGCGCTGGGAACACCAGCCTGGATTATCAGCTCAGGTCTGTAGCCTCTGACCCAGGTGGTGAGACCGCAAACTGACATCAACATGGCAGAGACCAAGGTCACACCACTGAATGACCTGCAGGGAGTTTAGTGGCTGCCATCTCCCCAGCTCCATTCTCTAAAAGCACTAGCTCTTGTCAGCCTGACCCGTGAGAGAAATCTTACTGTCTCTGTCACTTTGTTCCGTTCTCATTCCCTATCCAGTTTCCACTGTAATTGCTCTTTTCTTTATCCATGCAATGTGCGCGTCACTGCCAGTATTTGTTGCCCATCCCTAATTGCCCTTGAACTGAGTGGCTTCAGAGGGCAGTTATGAGTCAACCACATGGCTGTGGGTCTGGAGTCACATGTAGGCCAGACCAGGTAAGGAGGGCAGATTTCCTTCTCGAAAGGACATTAGTGAACCAGATGGGTTTTTACAACAATCGATGATAGATTCATGGTCACCATTACTGGGACTAGTTTTATATTTCAAATTACACCAGCTGCTCTAGTGAGATTTGAACCCATGTCCCATGTCCCCAGAGCATTAACCTGAGCCTCTGCATTACTAGTCCAGTGACATTACCCTACACCACCATCTCCCCCCCCACAGTCCTTGCACATGCAGGCAGGCCATACCTGAACAGCTCCGTTTCCAAATCCAACAGCTAATTGCTGTGCATCCGGAGAGAACTGGATGCTGTAGATTCCGGACGAGTCCTTACTGAGAAAGACACGCTGTCGCACACACAACTCCGTGTAAACATCCTGACCTTCACTGTTCTCCTCGCTGACCCGCAGCCCTTCAGCTGCCAAAATGGCTTCCTGCAGCTTCCGACGGGCCATCTCGGGCAGGCCTAGTGAGGGTGGAAGACATCAAACAGGCTAACCAAAGTTGTGTAAAAAGCCTCTGAAAGTCCATTGTCCAGTGGGTGCTGTGGTAATATTGCTGGATGACTTTATAAATTTGGAATCTATTTGGACTGTTGCCTTAAAGGGGGTGTGTAGTTGGGAGTCTGGTTAAGCAGAGATTTTAGGAACTGTTATAACTGTGTAACTGTAATCTTGTGTGTGTGTGTGTGTGTGTGTGTGTGTGTGTGTGTGTGTGTAAGTTTGTTTTTCTTTTGTTAATAAATGTTTTAATTTAATATTTAAAGTCTCTAACGGCGGTAGTGGACTCATTACTTCTGACTTCAGTGCACAAGCCTTCTCGTAGTAAATACAAATTGCAAAATCGTTGTGATAGCAACATTAATGCGAAAAACTGTACTTATACGCCCCCATCTCCTCCTGACAGACATGAAAGGAGTTGCTGAAGGAGAAACTCGAAAACAGTGGTTTTCCACTTCTCCATTTCCCCGAGCTGTCCCTCGCTGGTTACAGGCAGCCTGGGAGCAGATATTTTAATCCTGAAATACCCTTCCTCCTTGGGCAGAATCCAACTACGCTTAGAGGCAGGGTCATGGAGCAGAATCCAGACCCGCTGGTTATATGGCAGGTGCTATTTCCAGGCTGGCCAAATCCACAAGGGAAACTTGACCAAGCTATCATAATGCTTTTGCATTTTGTACTTATTACGAGTGACCAGTGACGGGCTGTAGAGTGTCTCGTGAGTGACCAGTGAGGGGGTGTAGTGTCCACTGAGTGACCAGTGAGGGGCTGTAGTGTCCACTGAGTGACCAGTGAGGGGCTGTAGACTGTCAGGTGAGTGACTGTAAACTATCCAGTGAGGGAGTGTAGCGTGACCAGTGAGGGAGTTTAGTGTGTCTAGTGAGTGACCAGTGAGGGAGTGTAGAGTCCAGTGAGCGATCAGTGACGGAGTTTAGAGCGTCCAGCGAGGGACTGCAGAGTGTCCAGGGAATGACCAGTGAGGGGGTGTAGGGTGACCAGTGAGGGAGTTTAGTGTCCAGTGGGTGACCAGTGAGGGAGTGTAGAGTGACCAGTGAGGGAGTTTAGCGTGTCCAGTGAGTGACCAGTGAGGGAGTGTAGAGTGACCAGTGAGGGAGTTTAGCGTGTCCAGGGAGTGACCAGTGAGGGAGTGTAGAGTGACCAGTGAGGGCTTGTAGTGTGACCGGTGAGGGTATGTAGAGTGACCAGTGAGTGACCACTGAGGGGTTGTTGAGTGCCCAATGAGTGGGCATAGAGTGTCCAGTGAGGTTGTGTAGAGTGACCAGTGGGGGAGTGTAGAATGTCCAGTGAGTTACCAGTTAAGAAGTGTATAATGACCAGTGAGGGAGTGTAGGGTGCCCAGTGAGTGGGTATAGTGTGTCCAGTGAGTGGCCAATGAGGGCATGTAAAGTGACCAGTGAGGGGGGGTGTAGAGTGACAAGTGAGTGACTTGTGAGGGGGTGTACAGTGACCAGTGGGGGAGTGTCAACTGTCCAGTGAGTGACGTGAGGGAGTGTAGAATGTCCAGTGTGGGTGTGTAGAGTGACCAATGAGGGGGTGTGGAGCATCCATTGAGTGGATGTAGAGTGTCCAACACGGGTGTGTAGAGTGAGTGACCATTGAGGGGGTGTAGAGTGAGCAGTGGGGGAGTGCAGAGTGTCCAATGGGGGACCAGTAAAGAAATGTAATAATGAGGGCATGTAAAGAAGATAGTACATTAATCATGGGTGACTTTAACCTTCATGTATTTTGAGAAAATCAAATTGGCAGAGGTAGACACAAGCAAGAAGTGTATTCAGGACAGTTTCCTAGAACAAATGTTGTGGATCCAACCAGAGATCAGGCTATTTCAGATCTGGTAATGTGTAATGAGGCAGATTTAATAAATGATCTCAGAGTAAAGGATCCCCTTGGAAACAGTGACCATAACATGGTAGAATTTAGCATTCAGTTTGAGAGTGAGAAACTTGGGTCAGAAACATCTGTGCTAAACTTACATAAGGGTAATTACAAAGGACTGAGGGCAAAGTCGGCTCTGGGAAACTGGGAAAGGAGTTGAGCAGAAAAGACAGTTGATGAACAATGGCAGATGTTTGAGAAAATAGTTCATGACTCACAACAAAGATACATCCCAGCGAGGAAGGAGGGTTCTAGGAAGGGGATAAACCAACCATAGTTAACCAAGGAAGTTAAGCATAGTATCAAATTGAAAGAATAAACATACAATGTGACAAAGATTAGTGGTCAGCCAGAGGATTGGGAAAGTTTTAAAAACCAGTAAAAGATGACCAAAAAAAGTAATAAAGAGGGAGGAAATAAACTTTGAGGGTAAATGAGCAAGTGATATAAAAAGGGACAGTAAGAGCTTCTTTAAATATATAAAAAGGAAGAGAGAGGCCAAAGTGAACAGAGGCCCCTTAGAGAATGAGGCTGGGAATACAGGAAATAGCAGAGGAATTGAATAGATACTTTGCATCAGTCTTCACAGTAAAAGACACTAATAGCCTTCCAATACTAAATAATCATGGGGCACATTGGGGGTGGTAATAAATACAATAACTATCACTAGAGAAAAAGTACTCGGGAAACTAATGGGGCCAAAGGCCGGTAAGTCCCCTGGACCTGATGGGTTACATCCTAGGATATTAAAGGAAGTAGTTATAGAGATAGTGGATGCACTGGTAGTAATCTTCCAAGAATCCTTGGATTCTGGAAAAGTCCCAAAGGATTGGAAAACTGCCAAAGTAACACCCTTATTCAAAAATGGAGGGAGAGAAAAAACAGGTAACTATAGGCCAGTTAACTTGGCATTCTTCAATGGAAAATGCTGGAGTCTGTTATAAAGGATGTAATAGCAGAGCATTTAGAAATACATAATCTAATCAAGCAGAGTCAGCATGGCTTCAGGAAGGGGAAATCATACCTCACAAATTTATTAGGATTCTTTGAGAAGGTAACAAGCAGGATAGATAAAGTGGAACCAGTAGATGTAATATATTTGGATTTGCAAAAGGTGTCCAGTAAGGTACTGCACATAAGACTACTTCATTAGAAAAGAGCTCATGGTGTTGGGGGTAGTATATTAGCATGGATAGAGGTCTGGCTAACTAATAGAAGACAGACAGAGTGACAACCTGTAACTAGTGGAGTGCCACAAGGATCAGTGCTGGGACCACAATTATTTACAATATATATTAACGACTTGGATGAGGGAAGTGAATGTACTATCGCCAAGTTTGCAGATGACACAAAATAGGTGGTGAGGGTGACACGAAGAGTCTACAGAGGGATATAGACAGGTTAAGTGAGTGGGGGAAAACTTGACAGATGGAATACATGTGGGAAAATGTGAGGTTATGCACTTTGGCAGGAAGAATAGAGGAGCTGAATATTATTTAAATGGAGAAAGACTGCAGAAAGCTGCAGCACAGAGGGATTTGGGGGTCCTTGTGCATGAATCACAAAAAGCTAACATACAAGTTCAGCAGGTAATAGGGAAGGCAAGTGGAATATTGGCCTTTATTTCAAAGGGAATGGAGTATAAAAATAGGAAAGTCTTGCTAAAACTATACAAGGCACTAGTTAGACCACACCTAGAATACTGTAAACAGTTTTGGTCCCATTATCTAAGGAAAGATATACTGGCATTGGAGGCAGTCCAGAGAAGGTTCACTAGGTTGATCCTGAGTATGGAGGGATTTTCTTATGAGGAGAGGTTGAGTAGGTTGGGCCTGTACTCATTGGAGTTTAGAAGAATGAGAGGTGACCTTATTGAAACATATAAGATTCTTTGGGGCCCTGACAGGGGAGATGTTGGGAGGTGGTTTCCCCTTGTGGGAGAGTCTGGGGCCAGAGGATATAATCTCAGAGTAAGGGGTCACCCATTTAAAACAGAGATGAGGAGGAATTTCTTCTCTCAGAGGGTAGTGAATCTGTGGAATTCTTTACCGCAGAGGGCTGTAGAGGCTGGGTTGTTAAGTATATGCAAGGCTGAGATAGACAGAATTTTAACTAGACAGTGAATCAAGGGTTATGGGGAAAAGGTAGGAAAGTGGAGTTGAGGATTATCAGATCAGCCATGATCTCATTGAATAGCAGAGCAGACTCGATGGGCTGAATGGCCTACTCCTGCTCCTACATCTTATGATCTTTTGACCAGTGAGGGGGTGTAGAGTGACCAGTGAGGGGGTGTAGAGTGTCTGGTGAATGACCAGTGAGGGGCAATAGAATGACAAGTGAGGGGGTGTAGAGTGTCCAGTGAGTGACCAGTGAGGGGGTGTAGTGTGTCCAGTAAGTGACCAGTGAGGGGGTGTAGAGTGTCAGGTGAGTGATCAGTGAAGAAGTGTAATGTCCAGTGAGTGACCAGTGAGGACGTGTAGAGTAACGAGTGAGTGACCAGTGAGGCGATGTAGAGTGTCCAGTGAGTGACCAATGAGGAGGTATAGAGTGACCAGTGAAAGGGTGTAGTGTCCAGTGAGTGACCAGTGAAGGGGTGTAGAGTGTCCAGTGAGTGACCAGTGAGAGGGTGTAGAATGTCCAGTGAGGGTGTAGACTGACCAGTGAGTGACCAGTGAGGGGGTGTAGAGTGTCCAGTGAGGGTGTAGACTGACCAGTGAGTGACCAGTGAGGGGGTATAGAGTGTTCAGTGAGTGACCAGTGAGGGGGTGTAGAGTGTCCAGTGAGTAACCAGTGAGGGGGCGTAGAGTGTCCAGTGAGTGACCAGTGAGGAGGTGTAGAGTGTCCAGTGAGGGGGTGTAGAGTGTTTAGTGAGTGACCAGTGAGGGGGTGTAGATTGACCAGTGAGTGACCAGTGAGGGGGTGTAGAGTGTCCAGTGAGTGACCAGTGAGGGGGTGTAGAGTATCCAGTGAGTGACCAGTGAGGGGGTGTAGAGTGTCCAGTTAGTGACCAGTGAAGGGGTGTAGTGTCCAGTGCGTGACCAGTGAAGGGGTATAGAGAGACCAGTGAGGGGGTGTAGAGTGTTCAGTGAGAGGGTGTAGAGTGTCCAGTGAGTAACCAGTGAGGGGGTGTAGTGTCCAGTGAGTGACCAGTGAGGGTGTAGAGTGTCCAGTGAGAGACCAGTGAGGGGGTGTAGAGTGACCAGTGAGGGGGTGTAGAGTGTCCAGTGAGTGAACAGTGAGGTGGTGTAGAGTGACCTGTGAGGGAGTGTAGAGTGTCCAGTGAGGGGGTGAAGAGTGTCCAGTGAGTGACCAGTGAGAGTGTAGAGTGACCAGTGAGGGTGTAGAGTGTCCAGTGAGTGACCAGTGAGGGGGTGTAGTGTCCAGTGAGTGACCAGGGAGGTATAGAGTGTCCAGTGAGTGACCAGTGAGGGTGTAGAGTGTCCAGTGAGTGACCTGTGAGGGGGTGTAGAGTGACCAGTGAGTGACCTGTGCGGGGGTGTAGAGTGACCAGTGAAGAGGTGTAGAGTGACCAGTGAGGGTGTAGAGTGACCAGTGAGGGGGTGTAGAGTGACCAGTGAGGGTGTAGAGTGACCAATGAGTGACCTGTGAGGGGGTGTAGAGTGACCAGAGTGACCAGTGAGGGTGTAGAGTGTCCAGTGAGGGGGTGTAGAGTGACCAGTGAGTGACCTGTGAGGGGGTGTAGAGTGACCAGTGAGGGGGCATAGAGTGACCAGTGAGTGACCAGTGAGAGGGGTGTAGAGTGACCAGTGAGTGACCAGTGAGGGGGTGTAGAATGACCAGTGAGTGACCTGTGAGGGGGTGTAGAGTGACCAGTGAGTGACCTGTGAGGGTGTAGAGTGACCAGTGAGGGGGTGTAGAGTGACCAATGAGTGACCAGTGAGGGTGTAGAGTGACCAGTGAGGGGGTGTAGAGTGACCAGTGAGTGACCTGTGAGGGGGTGTAGAGTGACCAGTGAGTGACCTGTGAGGGGGTGAAGAGTGTCCAGTGAGTGACCAGTGAGGGGGTGTAGAGTGACCAGTGAGTGACCTGTGAGGGGGTGTAGAGTGACCAGTGAGTGACCTGTGAGGGGGTGTAGAGTGACCAGTGAGGGGGTGTAGAGTGACCAGTGAGTGACCAGTGAGGGGGTGTAGAGTGACCAGTGAGGGGGTGTAGAATGACCAGTGAGTGACCTGTGAGGGGGTGTAGAGTGACCAGTGAGTGACCAGTGAGGGTGTAGAGTGACCAGTGAGGGGGTGTAGAGTGACCAGTGAGGGTGTAGAGTGACCAGTGAGTGACCAGTGAGGGGGTGTAGAGTGACCAGTGAGTGACCTGTGAGGGGGTGTAGAGTGACCAGTGAGTGACCAGTGAGGGGGTGTAGAGTGACCAGTGAGGGGGTGTAGAATGACCAGTGAGTGACCAGTGAGGCGGTGTAGAGTGACCAGTGAGTGACCAGTGAGGGGGTGTAGAATGACCAGTGAGTGACCAGTGAGGGGGTGTAGAGTGACCAGTGAGTGACCAGTGAGGGGGTGTAGAATGACCAGTGAGTGACCAGTGAGGGGGTGTAGAGTGACCAGTGAGTGACCAGTGAGGGGGTGTAGAGTGACCAGTGAGTGACCAGTGAGGGTGTAGAGTGTCCAGTGAGTGACCAATGGGCTGAGTGCCCTGGGGTCAGAGGTAACGAGCCTTTATCTCTGATTGGCCAACAGGAGGTCCCCTGTCTAGTGGTCCCAATAAGAAGCCTGACTATTCCCCCAAATACCCACCTTCCGGCCCCAGCCTGAGTGACAGTCTCTCCGGTCTCCTCAGCCCCGCGTCCCCGGCAACCGACCGTTAACAAAAGCGCATGCGCGCCGTTGACCGGGGAGGCGGGGCGAATCGTGGACACATGCGCACTGCCGACAATGCCCTCTGTGTATGCGGGCAGAGATGTTCCCCCGTCGGTCGTTGATGCGCATGCGTACCAGTGGGAGTGAGGTGGGGGGGCCATTGTGTCTGCGGACTGTGTGGTCACCTCTTTCTGCGCATGCCTGTATTAGTTTAAGCCCCGCCCTGGGAATCATGCGCATGCGTGGTCACCACGTCCATCTTTTCCTTAAACAGCGCGTGCGCACAGGCATGCGCAGTCTTCCGTTTGGCTGCCAGGGTGTCAGCACATGTCAGACACACACTGACTGACTTGGTGATTGAATTGATTTTGTACAATCAGCTTTCCTTTACCCCTTGGTCATTATAGTCACCAAACCTATATTCTTCATCAACTTCTTTTTGCTGAAAAAAGACCTTGTCAATGCTTTTTGTCTGCACCGATCAGGACAATTTGCAAGAATACCAAATATAAAGGGAACAACAAATCAAACTGCATGAGAAGAGAGTGCTGACTGACATTATGACCACAAGACGTAGGAGCAGGAGGAGGCCATTCAGCCCATCGACTCTGCTCCGCCAGTCAATGAGATCATGGCTGATCTGATAATCCTCAACTCCACTTTCCTGCCTTTTCCCCATAACCCTTGATTCCTTTACTGATTAAAATCTGTCTATCTCAGCCTTGCATATACTTAACAACCCAGCCTCTACAGCCCTCTGCGGTAAAGAATTCCACAGATTCACTACCCTCTGAGAGAAGAAATTCCTCCTCATCTCTGTCTTAAATGGGTGACCCCTTACTCTGAGATTATATCCTCTGGTCCCAGACTCTCCCACAAGGGGAAACCACCTCTCAGCATCTACCCTGTCAAGCCCCCTAAGAATCTTATATGTTTCAATAAGGTCACCTCTCATTCTTCTAAACTCCAATGAGTACAGGCCCAACCTACTCAACCTCTCCTCATAAGAAAATCCCCCCCCATACCGGGGAACAACCTAGTGAACCTTCTCTGGACTGCCTCCAATGCCAGTATATCTTTCCTTAGATAAGGGGACTAAAACTATTCACAGTATTCTCGGTGTGGTCTAACTAATGCCTTGTATAGTTTTAGCAAGACTTCCCTATTTTTATACTCCATTCCCTTTGAAATAAAGGCCATTATTCCATTTTCCTTCCCTATTACCTGCTGAACTTGTATGTTAGCTTTTTAGGATTCATGCACGAAGATCCCCAAATCCTTCTGTGCTGCAGTTTTCTGCAGTCTTTCTCCATTTAAATAATATTCAGCTCCTCTATTCTTCCTGCCAAAGTGCATAAGCTCACATTTTCCCACATTATATTCCAATTGGCAAGTTTTAACCCACTCACTTACCTTGTCTATATCCCTCTGTAGACTCTTTGTGTCAAGCTCACCTATTTTTGTTTTATCCACAAACTTGTGGCAAGTGGACTCTTTTTGATAGAGGCGTTGCCATGGAGAGTGCACCAGTTAACTGATAACTGACAGTTAACTGCAAGCGTTGTTTAAATTCAAACCAGGCAGGTTAACTCTGATTGGTCAAGACATTGCCCTGGGGAATGAACCAGGGAATGGCTGTTTCTTATTTTGTTTAGTTGATAAAGGCACAACCTGTGTACATCTTCTTTCTGTCCGCACAGGACAGGGTCCTGTGTATTAATATATGTAGTTTCTTGTATGCATAAGTTAGCCACACTGTGAGCCCAACTGATAATCTTAAATTGGCTGCCGGTGTAATTCTTAGAACAATCAGAATTGTTTAGTAAATCTTGTCCAATCGCAGCATCACATCTATTGCTGGACACTATTGAGTTTTGCGAACATGGGCTAATTGGGTACGTTCAGTACTTTGCCTGGTGCGAACAGCCAAAGGGACATGCTGTTTGATGTGATCTGCTAGGCTTTGGGAAATATGGCTTACATACCTAGCATCACACCGGCACAAATTCAAACGCCACATTACTCATTTGAGTGATAGGCAGAACGTCTTTTTGGCTTGACGGCAGCATCCCATTAATGGCGAACACCACTCATGTTGCTACTGCATAGTGGCAGCGTGAAACAGCTAGCTTCATCTGTTGCTCAAAGTTTTGAGATACCTTGACCTTCCAGGGTAATCTGAGGTAGACTGGGCACTTTTTGGACTGAAAGTGGTGGCCTAGGCCCATTCATGAGTTTATGTGATTATACAGCAAGCAATGATCTGATCAGAGTAGCCATTATCTTGCAGGATGGCTTTGATGCGCCCTATTTCAACATCAAGCTTTTGCGGTGAGCGAATGTTTCAGGTCCTATTTACCAGGGTGCCGATAAGGCCAATCTTATAGCACATGGAACTGTAGGAATCCCAATGCATATATTGACCAGTGAATATAGGCTTACATAGACAGTAGTAGAGAAACCATTGGCAGATTTCCCAGCTAGCATGTCAAGGCCAGGGAGCTTATTTTACTGGTCCATTTCAAAGGTGAATTTAAGCACAGTATGGAGCCCATTGAGGTGCGTAAGGAAATTCTTACATGCAGCTGAAGATTCAAGTATAGCAAATGCATCATCTACAGATCGAAAATATGCAAGGGGGAGGAGGTAAGGTGTCACTCCATCGAAAATGAGTTTCTCGTGGAAACCAACAAAGATGTTTGCAAGAGCTGGGCCTACAGGGGATCCCACAGCAACACTATCTATTTGGGCATATATGGTGTCGTTAAAACTGAACTCAATTGCACGAATTGCTGAGCTCATAAGCTCAATGAATATTATTCACACAATAGCGACAAGTCTAGATCACCAAGATATAGTGCTGCAGTGCAAATATCTTGCTTTCTTGAATGGTACATTGGTGAATAGCTTAGCAATGTCAAGCGAGCACATGGACACAGCATTGCTATTGATGTGTAAGTCCTGTGTGGTCTTCACAAATGTGGAGGAATCCTTCACCGTGTATGTGGAATACTTGCTCATAACTGATTGTAACAACTCAACCAACCATTTGGCCAAATCAGTTTGTGCAGAACTGGTCATAGATAAGGGACATCACTATTGTGCGTCTTGGACAGGCTGTACATATATGGCACAGTGAGCCATGAGGGGCTAATCCTATCATATATATCACCCGGCAGCTCGTTACTCTTTCTCAAGTCCAACAAGTGTGTTTTTAGCTTCCTTTCCAGCAAGGCTCTCTGGTCATGCTGGACGACAGGTCCAATGGATAAAAATGGTGTGCGTTTTGTTGGTATATTCATGCTTGTTAAGGATGGCTCTCCAGTCCCTTTGTCAGGTTTACGGGTATGTATATCTGGTTTGGCTGTGAGGCCCTGCCATGCTACCAGAATTTGCAATATTAATTGCACTGCCAAACTGCTTCTGCTTAAGTGAGTTGACAGCGCGGGCATGTTTCAGATTTATTTATGGTACAGTCATCTATTGAGGCAATATAGCGGCCTAAATGGATCAAATCAAAAAATGAAAGAAACTTGTGCACCTCAGACCAAGCGCAGTGCAGGGCACAGCGTAAATTAGTAAATTACTAATCTGTTCAATCTCATCTCACAGAAACACTCGCTCAATCCTGGGACTGTGTCTCACTTTAGCATTATCGATAAGCTTGGAAATGAAAACTAGCACAACCTTGGGTCTAATACACTCTCGGAGAAATTCGGTAGAAAGCTTACTATGACATAGGATGATACATCACAGGAGGAGTCCATTCAGCCCACTCCTGTCGCTACCCTGGTGCCAGCTGTAGCAGTTGGCAAACCCAGGTGGTGTATGATGATTGAAGTAGTACATTTCTGGCCCACCTTACAATCTTTTTAATGAAAAAAAAAGGCTTCACCCAGAGAGTGGTGAGAATGCGGAGAGGATGGACGCAGAGAATGCGGAACTCACTGCCTCAGGGAGTGGTTGAAGTCAATAGTGTAGATGCATTTAAGAGGAGGCTAGGAGAGCATATGGGGGCACAAACACTGGCATGTTTGGGCTGAATGGCCTGTTTCTATGCTTTATATCCTATGGAATCCAGTGAAATGGTTGATAGATTTTAAATCTATCATTTCAACTGAATTTAGATGAGGTATCTCAAATCAACCCATGGAGGTGATAAGGTTTGGGAATAATTCAGTCCATTGGATAAACAAAAAGGTACTGAACACAGTTTATATGCAATCTGTATGAAATTAAAGACTGAATCAGTTGTCAATTTCTTATATACTTTAAATTAGTATGAACACATGGATGTCTATTTATAAAGTTACCAGGTCCAACATGTTGTTACTAGGGAGATGGTGGTGCAAATGTCACTGGACAAGTACTTCCGAGGCCCAGACTAATGGTCTGGGGACATGAGTTCAAATCCCACCACAGCAGTTGTTAAATTTAAATTAAATTAATAAATCCAGAATATAAAACTAGTTCAGTATTGGTGATTGTTGTAGAAACCCATCTGGTTCACTAATGCCCTTTTATGGAAGGCCCTTACCCGGTCTGACCTACATGCAACTCCAAACCCACAGGAATGTGGTTGACCCTTAACCGATCTCTGAAATGTGATAGCAAAGCACAATTAGGGCAGTTAGGGATGGGCAACAAATGCTGACCTTGCCGGTGACACCCAGGAAGAATAGGAGTAAGAACACAGCTCGAGTGGTCTGCAAATCCTGTCGAGGAGGGAGGAACGAGTTCATGCTTCTGACAACTGGAAACTTCAGTTTATATAGAATCTTTCACAACTTCAGGACATCAGGTAACATGTCAGAGCCAAAGAAGTACTTGTGAGATGCAGTCACCATTATAATATATGAAATACAGCAGCCAATCTGCACAGCAAGGTTTTAATGATTCTGGCCAGCAAGCCTGGGAGAAATGTCTTGCTCTTGTCTGAAATAGTGGCCATGTGATCTTCTATGGCCAGCTCAGAGGGCAGACAGGGCCTTTCTTCAAAGGCAACACCTCCAACAGTGCAGTGCTCCCCTGGTCATGGTCATGTGTGGGACCCTGAGGTGCACAGGTTGCCGGCCTTGTTTCCTTTCAAAAGTACCTCATTGGCCTTGAAGTGCTTTGCGATACCCGGAGGCCTAAGGAGGCGCTATATAAATTCAAGCTCTTGATTTCCGTGTGTACCCCAGGAAATCTCATGGGAATGGCTACGCCATTATCACTGTGGTGTGAATAATTCAACCAAGCGTGTGTCAACTGACAGCAGAAATTTAATAGCAAAAATAACTTGAGCCACTGGAAATGTCTCAGCTGGAAACAAACCAACCCACCACATGCTCCAATCAGTAGCAGGCCCCACCAAGAGTCTGCATTTGCAGGGTCAGAAGGTGCATTCAGCGGGTTCCTTCACTTTGCCCTCATTAACTGCGGGGCTATTGGGATTGTGTGCCAGAAGCCAGTCTGCCAGCCAGATCTACAACAGAGAGAAAACCAGTTAGTCCTCTAAAGCCCCCTCCCTCCACCGGGGTACCTTGCGTTATCATGGCCGAGGAGTCTAAGCACTGCAGAGTGGGGCATCAATCCAATGGTCCCAGCTGAATTCTCTTATTTCAGCCTTAACTAGCCTCAATTCCTTCTTGGAGTAGAATCATAGAATCTTCCAGCCATTCAGCCCATCACGCCTGTACTGGCTCTTTTAGAGTGCTGTCCAATTTAGTCCCATAGCCCAGAAAATTAGTTCTTTTCAGGCACATGACTGACTGCCTCTTCAAAGTTCCTGTGAAATCTGAGGAAAATCAGTCTAGGTTTCTGCCCCCAGTCACCATCTCGGACTCTGGTGGAGAGTCTGCGTGTGAGGTCAGGGTGGGATGAGGCTCAGTTGTGAAGTCCTCCACAGCTGGGTAGCTTGTCGGCCCTCATGGTCTGCGTTCACCAGCCATGAAGACAGGTCCCTTGGATGAAGTGGCAGAGTGTTGTAGGCACCTACGGAACTAGGGCCTCAGCATGAGGAGAACAGTTATCGGAGCAGGGTGAGGGTGGGGGTGGGGGGTGGGGGGTGGGGACGTGTGCCTTCGTCTCTCTCTGCCTGCTGATAGAAAACACAGAAAGCCTCCAGGCTTCACCTGAGTGGAATTCTCAGAAAATTGTGGGATCAAGTCCCACTTCAGAGATCTGAGCACATTTGTCGAGGCTGAGCGGTGCTGAGGTGGAGCTTGACAGGGTGGATGCTGAGAGGATGTTTCCCCTCATGGGGGAATCTAGAACTAGGGGGCACAGTTTCAGAATCAGGAGTCTCCCACTCTACACCGAGATGAGGAGGATTTTTTCTCTCAGGGGGTCATTCGTGTTTGGAATTCTCTCCCCCAGAGAGCAGTGGAGGCTGGATCACTGAATACGTTCAAGGCGGAGTTGGACATTTTTGATCTACAAGGGAGTCAAGGGTTATGATGGGCAGGCAGGAAAGTGGACTTAAGGCCACAATCAGATCCGCCGTGATCTTATTGAATGGTAGAGCAGCCTCGAGGGGCTGAAAGGCCTACTCTTGTTGCTAGAATGAGATGAGAACTCAAGATTTTTTTAAATATATTTATTCGTTCATGGAATGTCAGCCCTTCTCAAGGGCAATTAGGGCACACGTCCCCACCCCCACCCTCACCCTGCTCCGATAACTGTTCTCCTCATGCTGAGGCCCTAGTTCCGTAGCCAGCGATGCCCACATCCCGTGAACAAATACATTTTTAAAGATTCTTATGTCTTTAGCTGTGAGATGAGACATTATCCTGAGGCCCTGTCTGTTCTTCATGCAGATGTTAAAGATCCCATGGCACTATTGCGAAGAAGAGCAGGGTGGGGTGGGGGGAGGTTTTCCGGGTGTCCTGGACAATATTTATCCTTCAATCAATATCATGAAAAACGGATTATCTGGTCATTATTGCACCAGTGACAACACTTCAAAAGGTACTTCATTGGTGGCGAAGCACTTTGGCACACCCTATGGTTGTGCAAGGCGCTTTATAAAGGCAAGCCTTTCTTTCTCCTTTTTGAAGACTGTGGATCTCTCTTTTTACACAGTGATCTGGAATTCACTGCCTGAAAGGGGTGGCGGAAGCAGAGTCGGTAGGAACTTTCAAAAGGGGGAACTGGATAACTTGTTGAAGGGAAACATTTACAGGTCTGCGGGGTTGGAGCAGGGAGTGAGACTAATTGGACAGCTACAGCACGACAACAGGAGCAATGGGCCAAATGGCCTCCTTCTGTGCTGCATCATTTTATCATTCAGTAAAACAAAGGCATTCATCACCCTCCATTTAGGCAAGCATTTAACAAGCATCACTGCGGCCAACCTGCTTAGTAAATTGGGTCGAAGACCTCTGGAGTTTGGAAGAATGAGAGGTGGTCTCACTGAAACACACAAGATTCTGGAGAGGTTTGACAGGGTGGACACTGAGAGGTTGTTAACACAAGGACACGGTCTCAGGATAAGGGACAAATCATTTAGGACTGAGATGAGGAGAAATTTCTTCACTCAAAGGGTTTGTGAATCTTTGGAATTCTCTAGCCCAGAGGGTTGTGGAAGCTCCATCACTGAATACATTTAAGGCCGGGACAGACAGATTTTGGGGCCAGGATTTTTCAGATTCCCTTGCCTCCCACCTGAGGAGTTGGGGAGAATGCGTCGCTGCCGATTCCGACTGCCCTGCAGCCGTTTAATTCACCGCAACGTGTTAATTGGTTGGAGATGGAATTTTCGGCCCTCCCTTGGGAGGAAGTCCCTCCTCAGTGAGCTGCTGGACAATCTGACTGGCCGGCAGCTCTCCAGTCCCAGTGTGGCCAGAAGCTGCAGTGGGCGAGACTGGGGTTTCTAACAGAGCCCAGAGTTTAACTCCCGGGAGTCCAGGATCAGGTAAGTGTGGGGGAATCTCTGGGCGGGGAGGGGGAGGAGATGCCGGGGGAGGGGGTGAACACCCGGAGTGGGGGTGGTGGGGGTGGACCTTGTGTAGGGGTGGTGGTGGGGATGCCTGATGGTGAAAGGAGGCCGATGATGGGAGGGCTGAGCTGGGTCACTTTTCCGGCTCCCCCCTGTGTCACCCAAGAAATTTTACAAACCCGCTGACGGGGGAGATGTAAAATTCTGCCCTTGGTCTCTCAGGGAATTAAGGGATAAGGGGAGTGGGTGGCAGAGTGGAGCTGGAGCCCAGCATCAGCTATAATCATGTTGAATGGTGGAGCAGGCTCATAGGGTCGTATGGTCTACTCCTGCTCCTATTTCTTCTGTTCCCTACACCCCCCCCCCGCCACACCCACTCCATTACTCCCCCAGACAGCTACTTACAGTTGGCTTGGCAGGTTTCTGCTTGCACATTTCAGTGAGCCCGATCAGCAGTGTGGGGTTTACAAACTTGCTGAGGTAATCTTCTGCAGCTTGGTCAGCTGGAAATGGCTCAATGGTAACTGTGGGTGTTTGGAAAACATTAGCATTTATGACATTTAATCATCTTTTCAAAAATAGACGCAGCGTTATACCAGCTAGTGGGCAAGACTGTCCCCACCAGGCTGGATGGGGTGCTGATGGTATGCTAATTATATTGTTAACATGGGTAAAGGTTATTGTTTAATTAAGTACATAGGGTACTTACAAAGGGAGACCGCTGGGACACTGGGTTGGTAGGTAGGAAGCAGACCTAATAAATGCTGCATTCTGAGAATAAACTTGTTATCAATAAAAGTATTACTGTCTAGTTTCATTTTTCACCAACTGGTTTGGGCTTGGAATAACACGTGGGGTATAGTGATTGCGGTGTATAGTGGATTGGTGTAGAGTGGGCAGGGTGCAGTGTGCCAGGACTTATAATAGTCTATAATTGGAGGGCAAAGGAACATCAGAGCAGGAGCAGGCCATTCAGCCCCTTGAGCCTATCCCGCCATTCAATGAGATCATGGCTGATCCAAGTCTGTATACCTGCCTTTGCCCCATATCCTTTAATACCTTTGGCTAACAAAAATCTACCAATCTCAGATTCAAAAGTAAGGATTGATCCAGCAACGACTGCTGTTTGCAGTTCAAAGTTCCCAAACTTCCAGCACCCTTTGTGTGAAGAAGTGTTTCCTTACTTCACTCCTGAAAGGTCTGCCACCAATTTTTAGACTCTTGCCCGAGAACTAGAGTTCCACGAGCAGGAATAGTTTCTCTCCCTGCTCCCTAAGTGTTCCCCTTAATACCTTGAAAAGTTTGATCAAATCCACCCCTTAGCCCTCTCAATTGCAGGAAATTCAATCCTATTTTGTGTTATCTCTCCTGGTAGAATGGCTAGGGCCTTTAGCAGGCATTTAGAGGGTGGGGTGTAGAGAGAGCAGATGTATCAATTATCATGGAAAAACTCAGCAGGTCTGGCAGCATCGGCAGAGAAGAAAAGAGTTGACGTTTCGAGTCCTCGTGACCCTTCGACAGAACTTGATCAAGTTCTGTCGAAGGGTCACGAGGACTCGAAACGTCGACTCTTTTCTTCTCCGCCGATGCTGCCAGACCTGCTGAGTTTTTCCAGGTAATTCTGCTTTTGTTTTGGATTTCCAGCGTCCGCAGTTTTCTTTGTTTTTATATTAATTATCATGGATAGCCAATCTGATATAGCCCATTTCACACCAACATGCAGAATTCAAATGATCCCCAATGGTTCAACCCCTGGTTTGACACGCAGCTAGCTGAGCTTATCCACAGCAGTGGCAGCAACATTTCAATTGCTCTCACCCCTCTTGTCCTTTTTCACTATTCCTATCCCAGTCTATATTTGGATAATTAAGATTACTCGATAATTCTTGCACCTCTCTGTAATTTCTTTGCAAATCTATTTCTCCACATCGCTTTCACTAGCTGGTGATCTATACACTACACCAATCAATGTTATTGCACCTTTCCCATTCCTCGCCTCTGGCCAGAGAGATTCTGTCCTTGACCTCTCTGGAACATCCTCTCTCTCCAGATGCCATCTTTAAACAACACTGCCACTGCCCCCAGCTTTTCTTCCTTTCCTGTCTCTCCTAAACACCTTGTACCCAGGAATATTTAACACCCAGTCCTGCCCTGCTTTGAGCCAGGTCTCTGTTACAGCAATAATGTCAGAATTCCATTTGCCAACCTGTGCCTGCAGTTCACCAATCTTACTAATCACACTCCGTGCATTCACATAGATGCACGTTAGTCCTGATTTAGGATTTTTTACTTTCCTGCTTATCCTACCCCATTTAATGACTTACTGTTACCTACTCTAATTCTATCAAACTCTCCAAGTATCCTAGATAAAACAAAGGAAACTGCGGATGCTGGAAATCCAAAACAAAAACAGAATTACCTGGAAAAACTCAGCAGGTCTGGCAGCATCGGCGGAGAAGAAAAGAGTTGACGTTTCGAGTCTTCATGACCCTTCGACAGAACATCAGTTCTGTCGAAGGGTCATGAAGACTCGAAACGTCAACTCTTTTCTTCTCCGCCGATGCTGCCAGACCTGCTGAGTTTTTCCAGGTAATTCTGTTTTTGTCTCCAAGTATCCTATCTACCTCGATACAACTCTCTGATTACCAATTGATACTTCACTCCTTCCCACTGCCAGCTTTTCTCCTCTCCACTCTGAATATCAGGTTCCCATCCCCCTGCCAATCTAGTGTAAACCCTCCCCAACCTCCCCTCTCTCCAATCGAGGGGCAGCTGACAATGACGGCCTACTTCAGGTGAGGAGTGGGCTGGCCCCACGATCGCCTCCCCTCCCCATCATTCACACGCATACAGCTCCTTCAGTACAACTGGTCAGTTTTTGTATCAGCCTGGACTCTGCAGCTTTTACAATGAGAGGGTATGGAGTGAACAATGACTTTATCTCCACTATCACCCTGCCATCTACAATTATTAACATAGAAATCATTTATTTTTTCTCTCAAGAAACTCACCATTTGGGAACATAAAGTTAATCTCCCTCTCTGCCGTGTTAAAGCAGTCGCTACCATGTAACGCATTCTTAATTTTATCTGTTCCATATATTGCCCTTAAACTAGAAGCAATAGATATTATTAGAATCAGATTCATGACAGTAATCAGCTCCTTCTGCATATTGAATATCTGAGACTGTAACCTATAGGACTGAGGAGGCACTGACACATGGCTCTGCATCTCAAATTGACCCTTCCAAATATGGTCTCACCTTGTACATCCCTATGTATCTACCCACCCCTTCCAAATACTGTCACTGGGCTGTGTACATCCCTCTGTATCTACCCACCCCTTCCAAATACTGTCCCTGGGCTGTGTACATCCCTCTGTATCTACCCACCCCTTCCAAATACTGTCCCTGGGCTGTGTACATCCCTCTGTATCTACCCACCCCTTCCAAATACTGTCCCTGGGCTGTGTACATCCCTCTGTATCTACCCACCCCTTCCAAATACTGTCACTGGGCTGTGTACATCCCTCTGTATCTACCCACCCCTTCCAAATACTGTCCCTGGGCTGTGTACACCCCTATGTATCTACCCACTTCTTCCAAATACTGTCCCTGGGCTGTGTACACCCCTATGTATCTACCCACCCATTCCAAATACTGTCCCTGGGCTGTGTACACCCCTATGTATCTACCCACTTCTTCCAAATACTGTCCCTGGGCTGTGTACACCCCTATGTATCTACCCACCCCTTCCAAATACTGTCCCTGGGCTGTGTACACCCCTATGTATCTACCCACTTCTTCCAAATACTGTCCCTGGGCTGTGTACACCCCTATGTATCTACCCACCCCTTCCAAATACTGTCCCTGGGCTTTGTACACCCCTATGTATCTACCCACTTCTTCCAAATACTGTCCCTGGGCTGTGTACACCCCTATGTATCTACCCACTTCTTCCAAATACTGTCCCTGGGCTGTGTACACCCCTATGTATCTACCCACCCCTTCCAAATACTGTCCCTGGGCTGTGTACACCCCTATGTATCTACCCACTTCTTCCAAATACTGTCCCTGGGCTGTGTACACCCCTATGTATCTACCCACTTCTTCCAAATACTGTCACAGGGCTACGTACACCCCTATGTATCTACGCACCCCTTCCAAATACTGTCCCTGAGCTGTGTACACCCCGATGTATCTACCCACCGCTTCCAAATACTGTCACTGGGCTGTGTACATCCCTATGTATCTACCCCACCTCTTCCAAATACTGTCCCTGGGCTGTGTACACCCCTATGTATCTACCCACCTCTTCCAAATACTGTCCCTGGGCTGTGTACATCCTTCTGTATCTACCCCACCCTTTCCAAATACTGTCCCTGGGCTGTGTACATCCCTCTGTATCTACCCCACCCTTTCCAAATACTCTCCCGGCTGAACACCCCTTCTCTATCTACCCTACTCCTTCCGAGGTCACTCACCTTTTGGGATGTGTCTCCTTTGCCTTTTCAGTATCTGAAGGGCCCAGCAGGTCGTTCCATTGTTTAATTGCAGACTGCCTGGTGAGCATCATAGCAACCAATGGGCCAGAGCAGAGATGGGCCATCAGGCTGGGGTAGAACATCTTCCCACTGTGTGCGGCGTAGAACTCACTGGACTGCTCTGGACTCAAGAGCATTTTCCTTTTCTGGGTAAGAAAGCTGTCTTAGTTCAATAAGATCACCAGAGGCACTGCGTGCAGTAAATCAAGGGCGGTGTTCATGTTTGTACACCCCCTCCATATCTACCACACCAATGCACATTATTATACTACTGAGGTGAAACTGTGTTCACTTAAAGCCACAGATTCAAACTGCGGTTAAGTGAACACTGCTCCAAGGTCAGTCAGAGTTCAATTGGTGCATGGTTGGGGATTGTTCATTCATTTCAGTTTGGTGTTCAGTTTCTACTTTGGTGTTTCCTTCTCTTTTAAAAAATATAAGATCTTTTTGTACCTGTAACAAACTCAGATATCGGAGGGGGACATGGCAGAGGGAGGGGGTGAAACTGGTCTGGAGTAGCAGCGAGAAATGGGTGATACAGAGTTGGGAGCCTGTTTTACAGACGACCATTGAAATTACCATCTTCTGGAGCATGACTAACAAAACATATCCATAACACATACACGCCAGAACTCCCCCAACTCTCATTCTGACCTATAGATCAAGCAAATCGAAGGAACATAAACCAGTCGACTGCTCTCAACAAATTTTGTCGCCATTACAGGTCTGTAAAGCTAAGAGTTCAAGCAGGCGTGATGGTTTAAAATAAGCCTTTCCCTGGTGTCAACGGAGCATCGGACAGCCACATCAACTGACGAATGGAGAAGGTTGGATGAGCCAATGAAAAAATGTGTGAATTTTATTTTTAAACTAAACATTAGTTGGTATCTCGCTCCTTTCAGATACCAGCGTTAGGGGGTACCATTTCAACCTGAGCTAGAGGGTTGTGGGTTTCGGTTCCACTGCAGGAACTTGAGGGAGTGCTGCACTGTTGGATGATCAGTACTGAGGTAGTGTTGCACTTTTGGAGGGTCAGTACTGAGGGAGTGCTGCACTGTTGCAGGATCAGTACTGGGGGAGTGCTGCACTGTCAGAGGGTCAGAACTAGAGGATTTCTGCATTGTCCAATGTCCAGTATCTTCATTAATGTCAGTCAATATCTTATTTCAAAAGTAGTTCATTGGCTGTAAAGTGCTTTGGGAGTTCCTGGAGCCCTGGCAGAAGCTATATAAATGAAAGTTTATATATTTAATATACCCCTATACCTGGACTATGGTGAACCCAGATTGAAGGATGATCTCCTCAATTTCTATCTCTTTGTCAACAGCATCTGGTTTGATTATCGCTAATGTGCTCTCTACAAAAATCCGAGCGCTATTCATCTTGATGCACAGTAGGGCTCCTCTGAAAGATGTTACACCTTACGAAGGACTGAACGTTTGTCTTGTTTGGTTAATGTTGAGGCTAAAACAGAAATTTAATCATATTAGGAGTTCATTTCAATGGGTTTGCAATCTTCAAATAGAGGTGAGATAGTGCAGTGAAAATGGAACAATTTGCTATTTCAGGCATAGACGGTTATCAGGAATCCCAGCACAGGGAATAGAAAGGACCTTGTTAAATCTTTCACAACACAAACTTACAACTATTGGTGTTTACAGCAAAGGAAGAGGCTATTCAGCCCTTCACATCTCAACTGGCTGTTATCTAGTCTAGAATTAATCCACTGCCCTGCTCTCTGCAAATTCCCAAACTAATCCCACTGCCCCACTCTCTCCCCATAGCCCTGTATCAATCCCCAAACTAATCCCACTGTCCCACTCTCTCCATAGCTCTGTATCAATCCCAAACTAATCCCACTGCCCCACTCTCTCCCCATAGCCCTGTATCAATCCCAAACTAATCCCACTGCCCCACTCTCCCCATAGCTCTGTATCAATCCCCAAACTAATCCCACTGCCCCACTCTCTCTCCATAGCCCTGTATCAATCCCAAACTAATCCCACTGCCCCACTCTCTCCCCATAGCCCTGTATCAACCCTCAAACTAATCCCACTGTCCCACTCTCTCCCCATAGCCTTGTATCAATCCCCAAACTAATCCCACTGCCCCACTCTCTCCCCATAGCCCTGTATCAATCCCAAACTAATCCCACTGCCCCACTCTCCCCATAGCTCTGTATCAATCCCCAAACTAATCCCACTGCCCCACTCTCTCCCCATAGCCCTGTATCAATCCCAAACTAATCCCACTGCCCCACTCTCTCCCCATAGCCCTGTATCAACCCTCAAACTAATCCCACTGTCCCACTCTCTCCCCATAGCCCTGTATCAATCCCCAAACTAATCCCACTGCCCCACTCTCTCCCCATAGTCCTGTATCAATCCCCAAACTAATCCCACTGTCCCACTTTTTCCCCATAGCCCTGTATCAACCCTCAAACTAATCCCACTGTCCCACTCTCTCCCCATAGCCCTGTATCAATCCCAAACTAATCCCACTGCCCCACTCTCTCCCCATAGCCCTGTATCAATCCCAAACTAATCCCACTGCCCGCTCTCTCCCCATAGCCCTGTATCAATCCCAAACTAATCCCACTGCCCCGCTCTTTCCCCATAGTCCTGTATCAATCCCCAACTAATCCCACTGTCCCACTTTTTCCCCATAGCCCTGTATCAACCCTCAAACTAATCCCACTGCCCCGCTCTCTCCCCATAGCTCTGTATCAATCCCAAACTAATCCCACTGCCCCGCTCTTTCCCCATAGTCCTGTATCAATCCCCAAACTAATCCCACTGTCCCACTTTTTCCCCATAGCCCTGTATCAACCCTCAAACTAATCCCACTGCCCCGCTCTCTCCCCATAGCTCTGTATCAATCCCAAACTAATCCCACTGCTTCACTCTCTCCCCAGAGCCTTGTATCAATCCCAAACCAATCCCACTACCCCTCACTCTCCCTGTTGCCCTATATCAATCCCAAACTAATCCCACTGTCCTGCTCTCTCCCCATAGCTCTGTATCAATCCCAAACTAATCCCACTGCCCCACTCTCTCCCCATAGCCCTGTATCAATCCCAAACTAATCCCACTGGTACACTCTCTCCCCATAGCCCTGTATCAATCCCAAACTAATCCCACTGTCCCGCTCTCTCCCCATAGCTCTGTATCAATCCCAAACTAATCCCACTCTCCTTGATGCAGCACATTATTCCCTAGGTATATTATCCACCTGTCGCTGGTACATTACTACCACCAAGTACATTGTAACCCCACCTACGTTGCCCATTTGAAATCTCCAGAGAATAAAACCCCACGAAGTCGGAAAAGCTACAACTGAACAATGGGATGTCTTTGAAGAAGAGATAGTTTGAGTACAGTCAGAACAGTCAAAGAACATTCCCACAAAAGGGGAAGGTGGAGAAAATAAATCTAGAGCTTGTTGGCTGAAGAAGGAGAGGGAATGAGTATGATGAGGCAGAAAACGGGTGCAAATGACAGATGTCAGGTGGATAAATCAAATGACATTCAAGCTCAATAAAGGGGAATTTAAAAAAAACATGAGGAGCAAAGAGAGAGAGTATGAGGAGAAACTGGCAGCTAAGCTGAAAGGGAGGCCAAAAGTCCTCTATAGGCATATAAATACTAAAAGAGTGGTAAAGGAGGACCTAAAAAAGGATTTAAGCACGGAAGTGAGGTCATGGCTGAGGTACTAAATCAAAACTGTTATGAAGTAAGACTTTACAAGGTGGTTATGTTTTAAGATGTTTCCTTTAATTTAAGGTAAAGCAGATTGCCCAGAAGAGCCCACTTAATCTTTGCCTGGAGACTGGTCCAAGTCATTGAGGCCCAAGTCGAAACCTATAGGATATCAAGTGCCAGTTTTCACACTTGGGCACAAAAGAGGGGCAGCCGGTCTTTCTGGAGAGAGAAAAGCTGCTGAGTGAAAAAGCGGGGAAACGACACTGTGAGAGCAGGATGCTCATAAGAGTTGGTTTTCACTTCGGAAAAAAGATGGAATAGATGGGACTTTTGGAGATTTAAGAACGAAGGAGCTGCCAGAGAGGACCTTGCAGCTAGAAGTCAGTTCAAGGATTTTCATTATTCATTCACGGGATGTGGATTTTACTGGCTAGGCCAGCATTTATTGCCCATCCTTAATTGCCCCTTGAGAAGGTGGTGGTGAGCTGCCTTCTTGAACTGCTGCAGTCCCTGTAGTGTAGGTACACCCACAGTGTTGTTAGGGAGGGAGTTCCAGGGTTTTGTCCGTGTGGTGTAGGTACACCCACAGTGCTGTTAGGGAGGGAGTTCCAGGATTTTGTCCGTGTGGTGTAGGTACACCCACAGTGCTGTTAGGGAGGGAGTTCCAGGATTTTGTCTATGTGGTGTAGGTACACCCACAGTGCTGTTAGGGAGGGAGTTCCAGGATTTTGTTCATGTGGTGTAGGTACACCCTCAGTGCTGTTAGGGAGGGAGTTCCAGGGTTTTGTCCGTGTGGTGTAGGTACACCCACAGTGCTGTTAGGGAGCGAGTTCCAGAATTTTGTCCGTGTGGTCTAGGTACAACCACAGTGCTGTTAGGGAGGGAGTTCCAGGATTTTGTCTATGTGGTGTAGGTACACCCACAGTGCTGTTAGGGAGGGAGTTCCAGGATTTTGTTCATGTGGTGTAGGTACACCCTCAGTGCTGTTAGGGAGGGAGTTCCAGGGTTTTGTCCGTGTGGTGTAGGTACACCCACAGTGCTGTTAGGGAGGGAGTTCCAGGATTTTGTCTATGTGGTGTAGGTACACCCACAGTGCTGTTAGGGAGGGAGTTCCAGGATTTTGTCCGTGTGGTGTAGTTACACCCACAGTGCTGTTAGGGAGGGAGTTCCAGGATTTTGTCCATGTGGTGTAGGTACACCCACAGTGCTGTTAGGGAGGGAGTTCCAGGATTTTGTCCGTGTGGTGTAGGTACACCCACAGCGCTGTTAGGGAGGGAGTTCCAGGATTTTGTCCATGTGGTGTAGGTACACCCACAGTGCTGTTAGGGAGGGAGTTCCAGGATTTTGTCCATGTGGTGTAGGTGCACCCACAGTGCTGTTAGGGAGGGAGTTCCAGGATTTTGTCCATGTGGTGTAGGTACACCAACAGTGCTGTTAGGGAGGGAGTTCCAGGATGTTGTCCGTGTGGTGTAGGTACATCCACAGGGCTGTTAGGGAGGGAGTTCCAGGATTTTGTCCGTGTGGTGTAGGTACACCCACAGAGCTGTTAGGGAGGGAGTTTCAGGATTTTGTCCATATGGTGTAGGTACATCCACAGGGCTGTTAGGGAGGGCGTGCCAGGATTTTGACCCAGTGACAGTGAAGGAACGGTGATATATTTCCAACTCAGGATGGTGAGTGACTTGGAGGGGAACTTCCAGGTGGTGGTGTTCCCATCTATCTGCTGCCCTTGTCTTTCCAGGGGGTAGTGGTTGCAGGTTTGGAAGATGCTGTCGAAGGAGCCTTGGTGAGTTGCTGCAGTGCATCTTGTAGATGATACACACACAGCTGCTACCGTGTGTCGGTGGTGGAGGGAGTGAACGTTTAAGGTGGTGAATGGGGTGTCGATCAAGCAGGCTGCTTTATCCTGATGTTGAGCTCGAGTGTTGTTGGAGCTGTACTGATCCAACCAAGCGAAGAGTATTCTACCGCACTGCTGACTTGTGCCTTGTAGATGGTGCTCAGACTTTGGGGAGTCAGGAGTTACTTGCCCAGTCTCTGACCTGCTCTTGTAGATAGTCAAAGAACTGAGTGAAGGGAATTTCAAAGGACACTGGAATACTCACCCTGATGTGTCAGGGAGAAGGGAACCTGATTGAAAGGCAGGAGGATTTTGGCATTTAATCTACAAGGCTACATATCTGCTGAGAGGGTGGCAGAATGTATAACCGGGTCATAAAGTATTTTTGGTAGAGTTAATAAGTCAATGGGAAGGACCTTTTCTGTAGTTTGGTATATTAGATGCCTATGAAGTAATGTTTAATCATTATTGAATTTTAGCTTCTTTGTTACAATAAAAGTCTTAAAACGTGAAATCTCGTGTGATTTTTGGACACTGGGAATTTCCTATCTCTTTTTAAAAGTTATCTGTCTCTACAGGGATTGTAGCAGGGCTTTGTTTCTGCCTCAGCCAGGAAAGAAGATGCTGTTGATGTCTTAGTGAAAGAGGTGGTAGTTGAGACACTGGGTGGGCTAAAATTTATAAAGGGGAGGTAACAGTTGGTTGGTTGTACTTAAAGTTGACGGGCAGAATCTTGTGCCCTCCCCCACCGTGGTGAATTTGGTGGGTGGGCCACAGATTAAATCTGTGGTGAGGAGGCCCATGGAGTCCTTCCTGCTCTGCTGTCAATTGAGGCCATTAAATTAATGCCAACTTAAGGGCCTCATCCACTGCCGCTGGTATTAACTCTTGTGGCTCAACAAGCGAATCCGTGCATGCTGGCTCCCAGGGGTGGGGTACTTCACTATCAGGCACTCAGTGCCCTGATCGAGGGGCCCAGCATTGGGAAGGCAGCGGGTGGGGTGAGGTGGGGCGGTGGGGGGGGGGGGGGGGCACTGAGAGCCAACCCTTGCCCTTGCTGTTGACCCACTTTGCATGTGACACTCACTCCAAGAACCCCATCCTGCCATCATTCCCACTGATCCTGGGCCTCCTTAGTGGCAGCTCTCAGCGTGCAGGACTTGTGTGCCTGGTGAGGGGGTGGGGGAGGGCCTTGATCTGGGAAGGCCTGCTGCTGACCTGAAAGTCAGTAAAGTGTCTGAGTGGTGCATGATGCCACCAGCCATCCCAAAAAGAGGAGGCGCAGAGGTCTCAGCTGCTCTCCATCCAGCGTCCGAGACCCCCAACACCTCCACAGGATTCCGGCTGGTAAGTTATCTGGACCAGACGACTTGCATCCAAGGATACCATGGGATTTGGGCATCATTAGCTAAGAGGAGATTTGATAGAGATGTTCAAAATCATGAGTGAGCTGGGCAGAGTAGATTGGGAGAAGCCGTTCCCGTTCGTAAAAGGATCGAGAATGAAAGGCCACAGAGTTAAATGGATTTGCAAAGGAGTCAAATGCAGTGAAAGAAAAAACTTTTTCACACAGCAAGTGGTTCAGGTCTGGATATACTGCATAGAAGTGCGGTGGAGGCAAGTTCAATCGAGACATTCAAGAGGGCATTAAATGATTATTTAAATAGAAACAATGTGCAAGGGTATGGAGAAAAGGCAGGATAATGGCACTAAGTCATAATGCTCATTCAGAGAGCCAGTGCAGGCATAATGGGCCGAATGGCCTCCTGCTGTGTATTGCAACAATTCTGTGATTTGAATTGCCCAACCCTAATTGTCCTTGAGAAGGTGGTGGGGAGCTGCCTTCCTGAACCTCCTTTGTCCTGGACGTTGTCGAGCTTCTTGAGTGTTGTGGGAGCTGCACTCATCCAGGCAAGTGGGGAGTATTCCATCTCACTCCTGACTTGTGCCTTGTAGATGGTGGACAGGCTTTGGGGAGTCAGGAGGTGAGTTACTCACTGCAGGATTCCCAGCCTCTGACCTGCTCTTGTAGCCGCAGTATTTATATGGCTGGGTCCAGTTCAGTTTCTGGTCAATGGTAACCCCCAGGATGTTGGTAGTGGGGGGATTCAGTGATGGGAATGTCATTGAACATCAAGGGGCGATGGTTGGATTCTCTCTTGTTGGAGATGGTCATTGCCTGGCACTTGTGTGGCGCAAATGTTACTTACCTCTGATACTTTCTCCAGCCTCTACAAACCCCACTAACCTGCCCCAGACCCCACCCCCTTCCCTGCCACTGCGATCTCCAATCCCTGCGACCTTCACGACCACGCACAGTGATTTGCGCGTTGACTACAATTCTGCCCTCTTTAGCATTGTTCATTGTGCCTGAATTGGCGGGCCAGGTGTGCAGCTGCTACGTCACTCGAGCCCGGACTGGACCTCTTGTGGACGATTACAAATCCATACACTTCACAATTCTACTCCGCGTGTGGGAAGAAAAACGCATTGGAAGCAATTCAGAGACGGTTTACGAAACTAATACCGGGAATGGGCTTATGAGGGAAGGTTGGACAGGTTAGACTTGTATCCACTGGAGTTTAGAAGAGTAAGAGGTGACTTGATTGAAACATATACGGACCTGAGGGGGTTTTGACAGGGTGGGTGTGGAGAAGATGTTTCCTCTTGTGGGAGAATCTAGAACTAGGGGTCGCTGTTTAAAAATAAGGGGTCGTCCATTTAAAACAGAGATGGGGAGACATTTTTTCTGAGGGTGGAGAGTCTTTGGATTCTCTTCCCCAACAGACACTGGAAGCAGAGTCTGTGAAGATTGTTCTGGCCGAGCTGGGTAGATTCTCGATGAACAAGGTGGGGGGGGGGGGGAGGGGGGTGAAAGGTTATCGGGGGTGGGCGGGAACGTGGGGGTTCAGGTTACAGCCCTGATCAGCCACGAGAGCAGGCTGGAGGGGCCGAGTGGCCTCGCCCGCTCCTAATTCACATGCTGGTTTGTAGGTTAAATGGACCCAGCCACCCCCCCGCCGCCCCCACCCCCCCCCCCACCCGCCGCCCCGGGCGTGATGATTTCAGCCGCTTGACCGGGCTGCTGTCCACTCTGACACCAAGCAACTGCATTATGCCCGGCGTTGGCAGGAAACGCAGCCCATCCTCCTCCTGCCTCAGTTCCCACCTCAGGCCTGTTTTATACCTGTTTTAGGCTCAATCCGCCCATCAGGTACAGTTAGCGCCTGTTTCTGGCTCAGTTCCTCCTTCAGGCCTGTTTTACGCCTGTTTTGGGCTCAATCCTCCCATCAGGTACAGTTAGCGCCTGTTTCTGGCTCAATTCCTCCTTCAGGCCTGTTTTACGTCTGTTTTGGGCTCAATCCTCCCATCAGGTACAGTTAGCGCCTGTTTCTGGCTCAGTTCCCACCTCAAGCCTGTTTTACACCTGTTTTGGGCACAATCCTCCCATCAGGTACAGTTAGCGCCTGTTTCTGGCTCAGTTCCTCCTTCAGGCCTGTTTTACACCTGTTTTAGACTCAATCCGCCCATCAGGTACAGTTAGCGCCTGTTTCTGGCTCAGTTCCCACCTCAGGCCTGTTTTACACCTGTTTTGGGCTCAATCCTCCCATCAGGTACAGTTAGCGCCTGTTTCTGGCTCAGTTGCCACCTCAGGCCTGTTTTACGCCTGTTTTGGGCTCAATCCTCCCATCAGGTACAGTTAGCGCCTGTTTCTGGCTCAGTTCCTCCTTCAGGCCTGTTTTACACCTGTTTTAGGCTCAATCCTCTCATCAGGTACAGTTAGCGCCTGTTTCTGGCTCAGTTCCCACCTCAGGCCTGTTTTACACCTGTTTTAGGCTCAATCCTCCCATCAGGTACAGTTAGCGCCTGTTTCTGCCTCAGTTCCTCCTTCAGGCCTGTTTTACACCTGTTTTGGGCACAATCCTCCCATCAGGTACAGTTAGCGCCTGTTTCTGCCTCAGTTCCTCCTTCAGGCCTGTTTTACGCCTGTTTTGGTCTCAATCCTCCCATCAGGTACAATTAGCGCCTGTTTCTGGCTCAGTTCCTCCTTCAGGCCTGTTTTACGCCTGTTTTAGGCTCAATCCTCCCATTAGGTACAGTTAGCGCCTGTTTCTGCCTCAGTTCCCACCTCAGGCCTGTTTTACACCTGTTTTAGGCTCAATCCTCCCATCAGGTACAATTAGCGCCTGTTTCTGCCTCAGTTCCCACCTCAGGCCTGTTTTACACCTGTTTTAGGCTCAATCCTCCCATCAGGTACAGTTAGCGCCTGTTTCTGCCTCAGTTCCTCCTTCAGGCCTGTTTTACACCTGTTTTAGGCTCAATCCTCCCATCAGGTACAGTTAGCGCCTGTTTCTGGCTCAGTTCCTCCTTCAGGCCTGTTTTACGCCTGTTTTGGTCTCAATCCTCCCATCAGGTACAGTTAGCGCCGGTTTCTGGCTCAGTTCCTCCTTCAGGCCTGTTTTACGCCTGTTTTGGTCTCAATCCTCCCATCAGGTACAGTTAGCGCCTGTTTCTGCCTCAGTTCCTCCTTCAGGCCTGTTTTACGCCTGTTTTGGGCTCAATCTTCCCATCAGGTACAGTTAGCGCCGGTTTCTGGCTCAGTTCCCACGTCAGGCCTGTTTTACGCCTGTTTTGGGCTCAATCCTCTCACCACGTACAGTTAGCGCCTGTTTCTGCCTCAGCTCCGCCGACTTCAAGCGCGTTTTACGCCTCTTTTGGGCTCAGACGCCCAGCGGGTCAATGCATACCTATTGCCTAGCAACTGGGGGCCGGCCCCGCCCCCGGGCATCGTCATGGAGAGGCGGGCCTTGCTCTCTGATTGGCTGCTATCGCCTGGAACCGATGGCCGAACGAAAACTTTCCTGGAGTTTCAAACTCTAGCCAGAGCACTGCTGGGCTTGGTATGAGATTGGGCTGGACTTTAAATCAATACTTATATTATCGAACAGACATGAAGACACACTCAGAAATATATAAATATACAAGGACCAAGGGTCCACCCTTGGTGCAATAAAATATTATTATCCAGAAAAGATTCACGGGAATGGGTCCAGGGATGTGGGACTTCAGTTATGAGGAGAGATTGGAGAAGTTGGGACTGTTTTCCTTGGAGAAGAGAAGGTCGAGAGGAGATTTGATAGAGGTTTTCAAAATCATGAAGGGTCTGGACAGGGGAGAGAGAGAGAAACTGTTCCCATTGGTGGAAGGATCGAGAACCAGAGGACAAAGATTTAATGTGATTGGCTAAAGAAGCAATGGAGACGTGAGGAGGAACTTTCACACAGCGAGTGGTTAGGATCTGGAATGCACCGTCTGAGAGTGTGGTGGAGACAGGGTCAATCGAGTGGTTAGGATCTGGAATGCACCGTCTGAGAGTGTGGTGGAGACAGGGTCAATCGAGTGGTTAGGATCTGGAATGCACTGTCTGAGAGTGTGGTGGAGACAGGGTCAATCGAGTGGTTAGGGTCTGGAATGCACTGTCTGAGAGTGTGGTGGAGACAGAGTCAATCGAGTGGTTAGGGTCTGGAATGCACTGTCTGAGAGTGTGGTGGAGACAGGGTCAATCGAGTGGTTAGGATCTGGAATGCACTGTCTGAGAGTGTGGTGGAGACAGGGTCAATCGAGTGGTTAGGATCTGGAATGCACTGTCTGAGAGTGTGGTGGAGACAGAGTCAATCGAGTGGTTAGGGTCTGGAATGCACTGTCTGAGAGAGTGGGGGAGACAGGGTCAATCAAGTGGTTAGGGTCTGGAATGCACTGTCTGAGAGTGTGGTGGAGACAGGGTCAATCGAGTGGTTAGGATCTGGAATGCACTGTCTGAGAGTGTGATGGAGACAGGGTCAATCGAGTGGTTAGGATCTGGAATGCTCTGTCTGAGAGTGTGGGGGAGACAGGGTCAATCGAGTGGTTAGGGTCTGGAATGCACTGTCTGAGAGTGTGGCGGAGACAGGATCAATCGAATGGTTACGGTCTGGAATGCACTGTCTGAGAGTGTGGTGGAGACGGGGTCAATCGAGGCATTAGGGTCTGGAATGCACTGTCTGAGAGTGTGGTGGAGACAGGGTCAATCGAGTGGTTAGGGTCTGGAATGCACTGTCTGAGAGTGTGGTGGAGACAGGGTCAATCGAGTGGTTAGGATCTGGAATGCACTGTCTGAGAGTGTGGTGGAGACAGGGTCAATCGAGTGGTTAGGGCCTGGAATGCACTGTCTGAGAGTGTGGTGGAGACAGGGTCAATCGAGTGGTTAGGATCTGGAATGCACTGTCTGAGAGTGTGGGGGAGACAGGGTCAATCGAGTGGTTAGGGTCTGGAATGCACTGTCTGAGACTGGGGGAGACAGGGTCAATCGAGTGGTTAGGATCTGGAATGCACTGTCTGAGAGTGTGGGGGAGACAGGGTCAATCGAGTCGTTAGGATCTGGAATGCACTGTCTGAGAGTGTGGTGGAGACAGGGTCAATCGAGTGGTTAGGATCTGGAATGCACTGTCTGAGAGTGTGGGGGAGACAGGGTCAATCGAGTGGTTAGGATCTGGAATGCACTGTCTGAGAGTGTGGTGGAGACAGGGTCAATCGAGTGGTTAGGGTCTGGAATACACTGTCTGAGAGTGTGGTGGAGACAGGGTCAATCGAGTGGTTAGGGTCTGGAATGCACTGTCTGAGAGTGTGGGGGAGACAGGGTCAATCGAGTGGTTAGGATCTAGAATGCCCTGTCTGAGAGTGTGGTGGAGACAGGGTCAATCGAGTGGTTAGGATCTAGAATGCCCTGTCTGAGAGTGTGGTGGAGACAGGGTCAATCGAGTGGTTAGGATCTGGAATGCACTGTCTGAGAGTGTGGTGGAGACAGGGTCAATCGAGTGGTTAGGATCTGGAATGCACTGTCTGAGAGTGTGGTGGAGACAGGGTCAATCGAGTCGTTAGGGTCTGGAATGCACTGTCTGAGAGTGTGGTGGAGACAGGGTCAATCGAGTGGTTAGGGTCTGGAATGCACTGTCTGAGAGTGTGGGGGAGACAGGGTCAATCGAGTGGTTAGGATCTGGAATGCACTGTCTGAGAGTGTGGGGGAGACGGGCAATCGAGTGGTTAGGATCTGGAATGCAGTGTCTGAGTGTGGTGGAGACAGTGACAATCGAGTGGTTAGGATCTGGAATGCACTGTCTGAGAGTGTGGAGGAGACAGGGTCAATCGAGTGGTTAGGATCTGGAATGCACTGTGTGAGAGTGTGGTGGAGACAGGGTCAATCGAGTGGTTAGGATCTGGAATGCACTGTCCGAGAGTGTGGTGGAGACAGGGTCAATCGAGTGGTTAGGATCTGGAATGCACTGTCTGAGGATGTGGTGGAGACAGGATCAATCGAGTGATTAGGATCTGGAATGCACTGTCTGAGAGTGTGGTGGAGACAGGGTCAATCGAGTGGTTAGGATCTGGAATGCACTGTCTGAGATTGTGGTGGAGACAGGGTCAATCGAGTGGTTAGGATCTGGAATGCACTGTCTGAGAGTGTGGTGGAATCAGGGTCAATCGAGTGGTTAGGATCTGGAATGCACTGTCTGAGATTGTGGTGGAGACAGGGTCAATCGAGTGGTTAGGATCTGGAATGCACTGTCTGAGAGTGTGGTGGAGACAGGGTCAATCGAGTGGTTAGGATCTGGAATGCACTGTCTGAGATTGTGGTGGAGACAGGGTCAATCGAGTGGTTAGGATCTGGAATGCACTGTCTGAGAGTGTGGTGGAGACAGAGTCAATCGAGTGGTTAGGGTCTGGAATGCACTGTCTGAGAGAGTGGGGGAGACAGGGTCAATCAAGTGGTTAGGGTCTGGAATGCACTGTCTGAGAGTGTGGTGGAGACAGGGTCAATCGAGTGGTTAGGATCTGGAATGCACTGTCTGAGAGTGTGGTGGAGACAGGGTCAATCGAGTGGTTAGGATCTGGAATGCTCTGTCTGAGAGTGTGGGGGAGACAGGGTCAATCGAGTGGTTAGGGTCTGGAATGCACTGTCTGAGAGTGTGGCGGAGACAGGATCAATCGAATGGTTACGGTCTGGAATGCACTGTCTGAGAGTGTGGTGGAGACGGGGTCAGTCGAGGCATTAGGGTCTGGAATGCACTGTCTGAGAGTGTGGTGGAGACAGGGTCAATCGAGTGGTTAGGGTCTGGAATGCACTGTCTGAGAGTGTGGTGGAGACAGGGTCAATCGAGTGGTTAGGATCTGGAATGCACTGTCTGAGAGTGTGGTGGAGACAGGGTCAATCGAGTGGTTAGGGCCTGGAATGCACTGTCTGAGAGTGTGGTGGAGACAGGGTCAATCGAGTGGTTAGGATCTGGAATGCACTGTCTGAGAGTGTGGGGGAGACAGGGTCAATCGAGTGGTTAGGGTCTGGAATGCACTGTCTGAGACTGGGGGAGACAGGGTCAATCGAGTGGTTAGGATCTGGAATGCACTGTCTGAGAGTGTGGGGGAGACAGGGTCAATCGAGTCGTTAGGATCTGGAATGCACTGTCTGAGAGTGTGGTGGAGACAGGGTCAATCGAGTGGTTAGGATCTGGAATGCACTGTCTGAGAGTGTGGGGGAGACAGGGTCAATCGAGTGGTTAGGATCTGGAATGCACTGTCTGAGAGTGTGGTGGAGACAGGGTCAATCGAGTGGTTAGGGTCTGGAATACACTGTCTGAGAGTGTGGTGGAGACAGGGTCAATCGAGTGGTTAGGGTCTGGAATGCACTGTCTGAGAGTGTGGGGGAGACAGGGTCAATCGAGTGGTTAGGATCTAGAATGCCCTGTCTGAGAGTGTGGTGGAGACAGGGTCAATCGAGTGGTTAGGATCTAGAATGCCCTGTCTGAGAGTGTGGTGGAGACAGGGTCAATCGAGTGGTTAGGGTCTGGAATGCACTGTCAGAGAGTGTGGTGGAGACAGGGTCAATCGAGTGGTTAGGATCTGGAATGCACTGTCTGAGAGTGTGGTGGAGACAGGGTCAATCGAGTCGTTAGGGTCTGGAATGCACTGTCTGAGAGTGTGGTGGAGACAGGGTCAATCGAGTGGTTAGGGTCTGGAATGCACTGTCTGAGAGTGTGGGGGAGACAGGGTCAATCGAGTGGTTAGGATCTGGAATGCACTGTCTGAGAGTGTGGGGGAGACGGGCAATCGAGTGGTTAGGATCTGGAATGCAGTGTCTGAGTGTGGTGGAGACAGTGACAATCGAGTGGTTAGGATCTGGAATGCACTGTCTGAGAGTGTGGAGGAGACAGGGTCAATCGAGTGGTTAGGATCTGGAATGCACTGTGTGAGAGTGTGGTGGAGACAGGGTCAATCGAGTGGTTAGGATCTGGAATGCACTGTCCGAGAGTGTGGTGGAGACAGGGTCAATCGAGTGGTTAGGATCTGGAATGCACTGTCTGAGAGTGTGGTGGAGACAGGGTCAATCGAGTGGTTAGGGTCTGGAATGCACTGTCTGAGAGTGTGGAGGAGACAGGGTCAATCGAGTGGTTAGGATCTGGAATGCACTGTCTGAGAGTGTGGTGGAGACAGGGTCAATCGAGTGGTTAGGATCTAGAATGCCCTGTCTGAGAGTGTGGTGGAGACAGGGTCAATCGAGTGGTTAGGGTCTGGAATGCACTGTCAGAGAGTGTGGTGGAGACAGGGTCAATCGAGTGGTTAGGATCTGGAATGCACTGTCTGAGAGTGTGGTGGAGACAGGGTCAATCGAGTCGTTAGGGTCTGGAATGCACTGTCTGAGAGTGTGGTGGAGACAGGGTCAATCGAGTGGTTAGGGTCTGGAATGCACTGTCTGAGAGTGTGGGGGAGACAGGGTCAATCGAGTGGTTAGGATCTGGAATGCACTGTATGAGAGTGTGGGGGAGACGGGCAATCGAGTGGTTAGGATCTGGAATGCAGTGTCTGAGTGTGGTGGAGACAGTGACAATCGAGTGGTTAGGATCTGGAATGCACTGTCTGAGAGTGTGGAGGAGACAGGGTCAATCGAGTGGTTAGGATCTGGAATGCACTGTGTGAGAGTGTGGTGGAGACAGGGTCAATCGAGTGGTTAGGATCTGGAATGCACTGTCCGAGAGTGTGGTGGAGACAGGGTCAATCGAGTGGTTAGGATCTGGAATGCACTGTCTGAGAGTGTGGTGGAGACAGGGTCAATCGAGTGGTTAGGGTCTGGAATGCACTGTCTGAGAGTGTGGAGGAGACAGGGTCAATCGAGTGGTTAGGATCTGGAATGCACTGTCTGAGAGTGTGGTGGAGACAGGGTCAATCGAGTGGTTAAGTTCTGGAATGCAATGTCTGAGAGTGTGGTGGAGACAGGGTCAATCGAGTGGTTAGGGTCTGGAATGCACTGTCTGAGAGTGTGGGGGAGACAGGGTCAATCGAGTGGTTAGGATCTGGAATGCACTGTCTGAGAGTGTGGTGGAGACAGGGTCAATCGAGTGGTTAGGGTCTGGAATGCACTGTCTGAGAGTGTGGTGGAGACAGGGTCAATCGAGTGGTTAGGGTCTGGAATGCACTGTCTGAGAGTGTGGTGGGGACAGGGTCAATCGAGTGGTTAAGTTCTGGAATGCAATGTCTGAGAGTGTGGTGGAGACAGGGTCAATCGAGTGGTTAGGGTCTGGAATGCACTGTCTGAGAGTGTGGGGGAGACAGGGTCAATCGAGTGGTTAAGTTCTGGAATGCAATGTCTGAGAGTGTGGTGGAGACAGGGTCAATCGAGTGGTTAGGGTCTGGAATGCACTGTCTGAGAGTGTGGTGGAGACAGGGTCAATTGAGTCGTTAGGATCTGGAATGCACTGTCTGAGAGTGTGGGGGAGACAGGGTCAATCGAGTGGTTAGGATCTGGAATGCACTGTCTGAGAGTGTGGGGGAGACAGGGTCAATCGAGTGGTTAGGATCTGGAATGCCCTGTCTGAGAGTGTGGTGGAGACAGGGTCAATCGAGTGGTTAGGGTCTGGAATTTACAGCCTGAGAGTGTGGGGGAGACAGGGTCAATCGAGTGTTTAGGGTCTGGAATGCACTGTCTGAGAGTGTGGTGGAGACAGGGTCAATCGAGTCGTTAGGATCTGGAATGCACTGTCTGAGAGTGTGGGGGAGACAGGGTCAATCAATTGGTTAGGGTCTGGAATGCACTGTCTGAGAGTGTGGTGGAGACAAGGTGAATCGAGTGGTTAGGGTCTGGAATGCACTGTCTGAGAGTGTGGTGGAGACAGGGTCAATCGAGTGGTTAGTGTCTGGAATGCACTGCCTGAGAGTGTGGTGGTACAGGGTCAATCGAGTGGTTAGGATCTGGAATGCACTGTCTGAGAGTGTGGTGGAGACAGGGTCAATCGAGTGGTTAGGATCTGGAATGCACTGCCTGAGAGCGTGGTGGTACAGGGTCAATCGAGTGGTTAGGGTCTGGAATACACTGTCTGAGAGTGTGGTGCAGACAGGGTCAATTGAGGCTTTCCAAAGAGGATTGGATTGATATCTGAAATGGAAGAATGTGTGGGGCTATGGGGGCAATGACAGTAGGTAATCTGCTCCTTCAGAGGGCCAGTGCAGTCACAATGGGCTGAATGGCCTTCTTTTGAGCTGTAACCATTCCATGCCTCTATGAAGTTTCTCTGCACCCTCTCTCATACCTTCACATCCTTCAGGTTGGAAAGTTGAATCGTTTTCCTCTCTGTATGGAAGCTGTAAAGCTGTTGAGTATTTTGCAGCATTTCCTGGAATGGAAATGTTATTGAGTGTTGGAGCCAGAGGGGATCCCAAGGCAATACCATGTGTCTGTGGAAAGCTGATGGAGTTTCCCATCACTTCGATGGACGAGTGTTCAGCAAGAGAAGAAAAATGGTTTCCATTTTGGGATGAGTAGCCGGCACAGTGAGTATATTTAAGTTGGTGAAGGCTTAGGGTTTCACAGAATCACAGTGCAGAAGAGGCCCTTCGGCCCATCGAGTCTGCTCCGACAGAAGGTTCACCGGTCTCATTCCTGGGATGAAGGGGTGGCCTCATGAAGGAAGGTCAAACAGGATGGGTCTGTACCCACTGGAGTTCAGAAGAGTGAAAGGTGATCTTACTGAAGGGGACTGGACGGGGTAGATCCCTGGGGGATGGTTCCGCCCGTGGGGGTAGATCTGGGAGGGTAGAGTCTACTGTTTAAGACGGAGATGAGGAGAATACGTTTCTGTGAAAGAGTGTTCCCCAGAGAGCCGGGACATTGAATATATTCAAGGCTGAGTTAGACAGGTCTTTGACTGACAAGGGGGTCCAGGGTGATGGGGAACAGGCTGGGAAATGGGGTTCAGACAACCGGATCAGCCATAACCTTACTGGGTGGCGGAGCGGGCTCGAAGGGCTGAATGGCCTCCTCCTGCCCCTCAGCCCAATGTTTCTGTGACAGGGGGTGGGGGGGGAGGGGGGGGGGGGGGGTCTGTGCCGAGCCTCTGCCCACCATGGCCACGAGAGAGCGGGTGGGAGCAGAGCGCCGGCGAAGGGTCTCGCCACGAGGAAGGCGCTGATGGACGCCGCGCTGCCCATCGTCCTCCCCGAGGCCCGGGAGACCCTCGCCGTGGCCGTCAGGAGAATACATCGAAGGCGCCTCATCCTCAACTCTTCGCCCAACGAGTCAACGTTGGACCCGAAAGGTTAACCTTGTTCCTCTCCACCCAACCCAACCCCAGGCTGCCAGACCAACGTCTTCCAGTTTCAGACTTCAGGCAGCCGCCGTCCTTTTCTCTCGATCTTGAAGGTTGTGGTGCTTGTTGTTGTGTTGTTTTTCCCTCTTGGCCTTTCCTTTGCTTTGAATTGCCAGGTTTCCACCATCCGCCATGAGTGAGGGGCGGGTGTCCTCTTGGCCATTCTTTCACCGGGCAAGCGGTCGGTCGGCCATCCCTTCTCCCAGCCCCCCCACCCCCCACCAATCCACGCACCTCCCCCTACCCGCCAAACCACGCCCCTCCCCTCAAATACACCCTCCCCGCCAAAACACGCCCCTCCCCCTTCCCGGCCAAACCACGCCCCCCGCCCCTCCCCCTCACCGACAAACCACGCCCCTCCCCCCTCCTGGCCAAACCACGCCCCCGCCCCTTCCCCTTCCCCGCCAAAGCACGCCACCTCCCCCTTTCCGCCAAACCACGCCCCTCCCCCCAAACCACGCCCCCCTCCCCTCCCCAACCAAACAAAGACCGCGCGGCCGCTCATTTGAAATTTTGGCGCCAAAGGCGGTTTAACGGTTTTTATTTTCAAATATAACGGCCGCTCGCTCGCTCGCGACCCTCTCCGCCCCTGCGATGGCGGCCGAGAGACCCCCGGGCCGCAGCCCCGAGCCCGCCCCGGCGGTGCCGCTGGCGATGCCGCCGCTCTCGGCCGGGCAGCTCCAGCGGTACCAGGCCCTGATCGGCCGGGGGAAGGAGGCGGCGCGGGCCGGCCAGCTGAGGCGGGCCCTGGAGCTGATGCGGGCGGCTCAGGCCATGTGCCCGAGCGGGAAGCTGAGCCGGCGGCTGGAGCGGCTGGAGCGGGCGCTGGGGGAGCTGGAGGCCGGGGACGCGGACGGCGGGGACGGCGGGGACGGGGACGCGGACGGCGGGGACGAGTTCGTGGCCGTGCCCGGCTGCGGCCTCTCGCTGTACCGGGAGCTGTACGAGCGGCTGTACCCGCACCAGCGGCAGGGGGTGGCCTTCCTGCACCGGCTGCACGGCGGCGGTGGCCCCGGGCCCGGGCCCGGGCGCGGCTCCGGCGGGATCCTGGCCGACGACATGGGCCTGGGGAAGACGGTGCAGCTGATCGCCTTCCTGTCCGGCATGTTCGACGCGGAGCTGGTCCGCTTCTGCCTCCTGCTGCTGCCCAGCGGCCTCCTGCACACCTGGGCCGCAGAGTTCAGCAAGTGGACCCCGGGCATGAGGGTCAGAGGTGAGCGGGGGGGGGGGGGGACAGGACCCGCACCTCCGACACTGCGGCACTCCCATTGCACTGACCCTCCGACAGTGCAGCACTCCCTCAGTACTGACCCTCTGACAGTGCGGCACTCCCTCAGTACTGACCCTCTGACAGTGCAGCACTCCCTCAGTACTGACCCTCCGACACTGCGGCACTCCCTCAGTACTGATCCTCCGACACTGCGGCACTCCCTCAGTACTGACCCTCTGACAGTGCCGCACTCCCTCAGTACTGACCCTCTGACAGTGCCGCACTCCCTCAGTACTGACCCTCTGACAGTGCAGCACTCCCTCAGTACTGACCCTCTGACAGTGCAGCACTCCCTCAGTACTGGACCTCAGAGAGTGCAGCACTCCCTCAGTACTGACCCTCCGACAGTGCAGCACTCCCTCAGTACTGAACCTCTGACAGTGCGGCACTCCCTCAGTACTGACCCTCTGACAGTGCAGCACTCCCTCAGTACTGACCCTCCGACACTGCGGCACTCCCTCAGTACTGATCCTCCGACACTGCGGCACTCCCTCAGTACTGACCCTCTGACAGTGCCGCACTCCCTCAGTACTGACCCTCTGACAGTGCCGCACTCCCTCAGTACTGACCCTCTGACAGTGCAGCACTTCCTCAGTACTGACCCTCTGACAGTGCAGCACTCCCTCAGTACTGGACCTCAGAGAGTGCAGCACTCCCTCAGTACTGACCCTCTGACAGTGCGGCGCTCCCTCAGTACTGACCCTCTGACAGTGCGGCATTCCCTCAGTACTGACCCTCTGACAGTGCGGCACTCCCTCAGTACTGACCCTCTGACAGTGCAGCACTCCCTCAGTACTGACCCTCTGACAGTGCAGCGCTCCCTCAGTACTGACCCTCCGACACTGCGGCACTCCCTCAGTACTGACCCTCTGACAGTGCAGCACTCCCTCAGTACTGACCCTCTGACAGTGCAGCACTCCCTCAGTACTGACCCTCTGACAGTGCAGCACTCCCTCAGTACCAACCTTCCCGGCGGTGCGGTTCTCCCTTGGTACCGATCCCAGAGCGCGTGCCCAGAATTTTGTCTTTATGTCTGCAGCAGGCTTTGAACTGTCGAGCTCCTGACTCGGGCAGATCCTCATCGACGTGTCCTTGTTCTTTCTAGAGTTCCATGGCGCCAGGAACGAGCGGACCAAAAACCTGGAGCGGGTTCAGCGGAGAGGTGGCGTGGTGCTGACCAGCTACCACATGCTGATTAACAACTGGCAGCAGCTCTCCAGCCTGGACGGCCGGGAGTTCACCTGGGACTACCTGGTGCTCGACGAGGCTCACAAGGTCAAGACCAAATCCACCAAGACCACCAAGTGTGCCAGCGCTATCCCCGCCAAGCACCGTGTCCTGCTGACAGGAACGCCGGTCCAGAACAACCTGCAGGAGTTGTGGGCCATGTTCGACTTTGCCTGCCAGGGATCCTTGCTGGGCACCGCCAAGACCTTTAAGATGGAGTATGAGAACCCCATTACGCGGGCCAGGGAGAAAGACGCCACGCCTGCAGAGAAAGCCCTGGGACTGCGCATCTCTGAGAACCTCATGAAGATCATCCAACCCTACTTCCTGCGGCGCACTAAGGCGAACGTGCATTCAACGCCCGAGCTCCCGCAGATGAACGGCGGTGAGCTGGAGAGGCCGAGCTCGCACGCCGGGGGCGCCCAGATGCCCAGCTTGACCAGGAAGAACGATCTGATTGTCTGGGTTTACCTGAGCCAGGTCCAGGAGGAAATGTACAACGACTTTGTGTCGTCGGAGGAGGTTCAGGAGGCGCTGCTGACCAAGCGCTCGCCCCTGGTGCAGCTCACCAACCTGAAGAAACTGTGCGACCACCCCAGACTCCTGTCCCGCAGGATCTGCAAGGTGCTCGGCCTGGAAGGCTGCGACGAAGAGGGCGGGGCCACAGAGGGCAGCGCCTCGAGTGACATCGGCAGCGTGTCCGATGAGGATCTGATTCAGGAGTCGGGCAAGCTGGTCTTCCTGTTGGCCTTGTTGGGGAAGCTGAGGGAGGAGGGCAAACGCACGCTGGTCTTCTCGCAATCGAGGAAGATGCTGGACATCATCCAGCGCATCCTGACCAACAGGGGCTTCAAGTGCATGCGCCTAGATGGCACCATGACACTGCCTGAACGGCAGAAGCAGATCGAGGCCTTCCAGCGGTGGGCCGACTACTGTGTCTTCCTCCTCACCACCCAGGTCGGTGGTGTTGGCCTCACCCTCACGGCAGCTAACCGTGTGGTGGTCTTTGACCCGAGCTGGAATCCTGCCACGGACGCGCAGGCTGTGGACAGAGCCTACAGGATCGGACAGACCGACAATGTCGTCATCTACAGGCTGGTGACCTGTGGCAGTGTGGAGGAGAAGATTTACAGGCGGCAGATCTTCAAAGGTATGACTTTCAGCTGTGGAGTCTTCGCTGAGGGTTGAGAGTCTTTTGGAGCTTTCCACTCCAGAGGGTTGTGGATTCTCCCTCGTTGAACATCTCCAAGGCTAAGGTCGATGGATTTCCAGGGAATTACTAAAGGAAGTAGGAAGTATGGGAATAGGACAGGAAGGTGGGGTGGAGGTTGATGGTCAGCCAGAATCTTGCTGAGCAGCAGAGGAGCTGAATGGCCTCCTCCTGCTCCTATTTCTCATGTGGTTCGTTGCACTTTGCCCCTCAGTGTAGAATACCGACAGGGAGCAAAGTAGAAAGTTAAAGCTGGAATACCCGGACAGCTACAATGGAGAGAAACAGGTCTGCGTCCAGTTCTGAACTGGGACATTAGCTGTTTCTCACTCTCTCTCTCTCTCTCTCTCTCTCTCACTCTCTTTGCAGATGCTACCAGACCTGCTGAGCATTTCTAGCATTTTTGTTTTATGAGTTCACGCTTGAGAAAGTGGGAGACTTTGTGGAACTGCTGTGGTGTAGGTACACTGGTTGGGGAAGGAGTTGGGATTAAAAGCATGTAGTGTTTGTGCCATGTTAAATGTCTGTCTTGATTTGGGAGATTGTGTTGTTATGGAATACAACCTTGGAAAGAATCATCCAGGACAGAAGGAGGCCATTCAGCCCATCAAGTCTGTGAAAAGCGATCAAGTTAGTCATAAGAACTTGGACCACAAGAAATTGGAGCAGGAGTAGGCCATTTGGCCCCTTGAGCCTGCATTGCCAGTCAGTAAGATCATGGCTGATCAGATGTCTTAATTGCATTTGCCCCATGTCCCCCATAACCTTTGACTCCCTTGTCAATATATTCAATGACTCAGCCTCCACTGCTCTCTGGGGAAAAGAATTCCACAGACTAACGGCCCTCAGAGAAGAAATTCCTCCATCTTCATCTTAAATGGGAAACCCCTTATTTTAAAACTGTGCCCCCTCGTTCTAGCTTTCCCCATGAGGGGGGAAACATTCTTTCAGCATCTACCCTCTCAAGCCCCCTCAGATATGCTTCAATAAGATCACCTCTCATTCTCCTGTAGGCCCAAGCTGCTCAACATTTCCTCATAGCTTCATCCCAGGAATCAGCTGAGTGAACCTTCTCTGAACTGCTTCCAAAGCGAGGATGTCCCTCTTTAGGTACGATGACCAAAACTGTACACAGACTCCCCAGTACCTGGACAGTTGGAGTTCCCTGCTTGTTCCCATATCTCTGCAATTTTTTTCTCCAAGTATTTATCCAATTCCCCTTCAACCACAGCCCCAAGAGCAGCCTTTAATGGGAATGAGGTTAGGGGCACTAACTTTGAAAGGAATGTGAATAATGCTGGTAATCGCTCTGTCTCTTTATTCTGGTAGACTCTCTGGTTCGCCAGTCAGTTGGAGAGCAGAAGAATCCCTTTCGCTATTTCAGCAGACAGGAGCTGAGGGAACTGTTCATACTGGAGGACCCCCGGACCTCGAGCACACAGAGGCAGCTGCAGTCCATGCACTCCAGCCAGAGACGGACAGACAGCACGCTGGACCAGCACATTGCCTTCCTGCACACCCTCGAGATGTTCGGAGTGACAGACCATGATCTTGTTTTCTCTCAGGATGTTGCCTCCGATGAGGAAAACTCAGTTAATGATCCCGAATCAAGGCATTACATCCAGCAAGGTGTGCAGAAAGCCCAGGAGCTGGGGGCAGCTGAGCCACAACTCCAACAGCAGCCAGCACAGAATATCCAGACTGATACTGAACCAGGCTGGCTGAACAGACCTCGAGAGCCTCCGACAATTACAGGTACTGTTCTCCTCTCTTGGACTTTGGTGCTTTTTAAGAATTTGTTCACTGGTGGCTCATGTTGTGTGGATTACCAGTCCAGTGATTAGGATTGAGAGTGTTGTAAACTGTGAGGATAGTGTAGGACTTCAAAAGGACATAGACAAGTTGGTGCAGTGGGCAGATAGGTGGCAGATGAAGTTCAATGTGAAGAAGTGTGAGGTGAAGAACATGGAGAGACAATATAAAATAAGGGGTGAAATTTGGAAAGGGGTGTGGGAATAAAAGACTTGGGTGTCCATGTGTATAGACCATTGAAGGTGGCAGGAGAGGTGGAGAGAAGAGTTAATAAAGCAAATAATATCCTGGGCATAGAGTACAAGAGCAGGGAGGTTATGCTGAATTTATATAAGACACTTGTCAGACCTCGGCTGGAGCGTTGTGTACAGTTCTGGGCGCTACATTATAGGAAGGATGTGAACACATTGGAGAGAGTGCAGAAGAGATTCACAAGAATGGTTCCACAGATGAGAAACTTCAGGTACAAAGCTAGACTTGAGAGGCTGGGACAGTTCTCCTTGGAGAGGAGATTTGATAGAGATGTTCAAAATTAAGAGGGGGCTGGACAGAGTAGATAGGGAGAAGCTGTTCTCAATCGTAAAAGGATCAAGAATGAGAGGGCACAGATTTAATGATTTGCAAAGGAAGCAAATGTGATGTGGGAAAAATCTTTTTCCCACAGAGAGTGGCTCAGGTGTGGAATGCGCTGCCTGGAAGTGTGGTGGAGGCAGGTTCAATCGAAGCATTCAAGAGGATGTTGTTTCTATTCAAATAATCATCTAATGTGCAGGGGAACGGGGAAAAGACAGGGCAATGGCACAAGGTCAGAATGCTCATTTGGAGAGCTGGTACAGACACAATGGGCTGAATGGCTGAATACCTCCTTCTGTGCTATTAAAATTCTGTGATGTAAGCACTCTTACCATCATGTGGCTTTCCTTCTCAGCTGGCTATTTGCCTGCAGCGTGTGTCACACCTGAGACTGCTCCTGTCCTTGTCTGCAGCAAACATCACCGAGCTGTGTCCTCTCCTTACCCCAGCCCCACTCCGAATCGTCCTTTCTCACTGTCGCTGGGTCAAAATCCTGGAACTCCCTCCCTAACAGCACTGTGAGTGTACCTACACCACACGGACAAAATCCTGGAACTCCCTTCCTAACAGCACTGTGAGTGTACCTACACCACACGGACAAAATCCTGGAACTCCCTCCCTAACAGCGCTGTGGGTGTACCTACACCACATGGACAAAATCCTGGAACTCCCTCCCTAACAGCGCTGTGGGTGTACCTACACCACATGGACAAAATCCTGGAACTCCCTCCCTAACAGCACTGTGGGTGTACCTACACCACATGGACAAAATCCTGGAACTCCCTCCCTAACAGCACTGTGGGTGTACCTACACCACATGGACTGCAGCGGGTCAAGAAGGCAGCTCACCACCACCTTCTCAAGGGGCAATTAGGGATGGGCAATAAATGCTGGGCCCAGCCAGTGACACCCACATCCTGTGAATGAATTTTAAAAAATGCTACAATAGAGGAGACCATTCAGCCCCTCAAGCCTGTTCTGTCATTGAGTGAGCTCACGGCTGATCCATCCTACCTGCCTTGTCTCCATATTTCTTGATACCCTTAGCTAGAAAACATTGATCTATCTGAGCTTTATAAAGATAACCAATTGAGCTAGCATTGACTTTTTGTGGGAGAGTGTTGCAGACTTGTACGAGCTGGTTATTATTTAGTTGTGCGTAGTGTTTCTGATGGGGAAAAGCCTATGTTCCTTGTGCTACACTGGTTTGTGCTCCCAGTTAGCCGTCTGGGTAACCTGCAAGTTGAAGGCTGCGCTCTGCTATAGGAATTTAGGAGTATGTCACTTGGCCCCTCGAGTCTGCCTTACCATTCATTACGCTCATGGCTGATCATCTACCTCAACACCACTTTCCCGGGCTATCCCCATGTCCCTTGATGTCTTTAGTCTCCAGAAATCTATCAATTTCTGTCTTGAACATGCTCAATGATTGAGCTTCCACAGTCCTCTGGGGTAGAGAATTCCAAAGATTCACCATCCGCTGAGTGAAGAAATTCCTCCTGATGTCAGTCTTAAATGGCCTACCCCATATCCTGGTTTTAGACTCACCAGCCAGGGGAAACATCTAATCCGCATCCACCTTGTCATGCCCTGTAAGAATTTTGTAAGTTTCAGTGAGGGTACCCCTCATTCTTCGAAACTCGAGGGAATACAAACCCAGTCTCCTCACAAAACAATTCCACCATCCCAGGCATTAGTCTGGTGAACCTCAGTCACTCTCCCCCTATGGCAAATACGTCCTTCCTGAGATAAGGAGACCAAAACTGTGCACAATACTCCAGGTGAGGTCTCACCAAGAAACCTTTACAGTCTGCCTTAATGTTCCTCACTGGTTTGCATTTACATTCTCTTTTTCCCAGTTTCTTTGCTGGGTTCTAAATTGCTCCCCATCCTCAGACTTGCCACTTTTTCTGGGATCCTTATAAGCCACTTCCTTTGATCGAGTGCAATCTTTTTACTCCTTTCGTTAGTCACGGTTGATTTACCTTTCCCTTTGGGTGTTTGTGTCTTTGAGGGAAGAATATCTGCTGTAGACTGTGTAGTATTTCTTTAAATACTAGCCATTGCCTGTCAACAGTCAAATCTTTGTGTATTTTCCCAATCCACCGTAGCCAACTTGCCCCTCATACCTTCATGATTTCTTCAGATTTAAGACCCTGCTTTCATAATGAACTATATCGCATTCAAACTTAATGTGAAATTCTATCATATTATGGTCACTATTTGTTATTAATTAGCTCTTTCTCTAAAATAACCCGATCCCTAATTGGCCCCTCAATGTACAGCTCCAGAAACCCATCTCGTACACATTCCAGGAATTCCTCCTCCGCAGCATTAGTGCTGATTTGGCTAACCTAGTCTGTGTAAGTTGAAGTTGCCCATTATCACTGCCTTACCCATGTTACATGCAACTCTGATTTCCTGCTTTATACCGTGCCCAAACTCCCACTACAGTTTGGCATATCAACAACTACCACCAATGTGTGCTACTCCTTGCTGATTCTTAGCTCCACCCAGACGGATTCTACATCTTGATCCTTTTGGATATTCAGTTCCCAAACTTGGTCACCCTGTAGCCAGGTCTCTGTAATGGCAATTAAATCGTACTCATTTACCTCAATTTGTGCATTCAAGTCATCAAGTTTTTTTAACATCGTTCTCTATTCTGATCCTATTTGATGCTTGTCTATCCTTTGTCAGTCTTCTATTTTTGCTTAAATAAAAGCAAAATACTGCGGATGCTGGAAATCCGAAACAAAAACAAAAATAGCTGGAAAAACTCAGCAGGTCTGACAGCATCTGTGGAGAGGAAGACAGAGAAAATGTTTCGAGTCTGAACTGATGAAGAATCAGACGGACTCGAAACGTTAACTCTGTCTTCCTCTCCACAGATGCTGTCAGACCTGCTGAGTTTTTCCAGCTATTTTTATTTCTATTTTTGCTTTCTATTTTTCTACTTCCTTTTACCAGTTTCGCTTCCCTTGAATCTGAGCTCCCTCTCAGGTCTCTCCTCACGCCCCGCCCCCCTCCCCCCACCCACCCACGCCTCCGCCTCCAAACCGGCCAATCTAGTTTAAATCCTTCCCAATAGCACTAGGGAATCTCCCTGTGAGGATGTTAATCTGGGTCCTGCTAAGATGCAGCCCGTCCATCTTTTACAGGTCCCACCTGCCCCAGAACCGGTCCCAATGCCTCAGAAATCTGCCCTACCTTACTACACCAGTTCACCAGCTATGTGTTCCATCACTCAATTCTCTTGTTTCTATGCTCATTAGCAGGTGGGTCTGGAAATAATCCTGAGATTACTGCCTTAGGGGTCCTGCTTTTCAGTATCCTTGCTAGCTCCCTGGAATCAGCTTTCAAGACCTCATCCCCCTTCCTACCTAAGTCATCGATACCAACGTGGACCACAACTCCTGGCTGTTCACTCTCCACCCCCCCACCCAAACAGAAGAATGTCCTGCAGCCACTCCGTGACATCTTGACCCTGGCACCAAGGAGGCAACAAACCATCCTGGAGTCACATCTATGGCCACAGAAATGCCTGTCTATATCTCTAACAAATCCACCATCACTACTGCTCTTCCCCTCTTCCTCCTCCCCTCCTGTTGTTAAGACTGGAATGGAAGGAGTGTGTAAATTATCCAGCCCCACCATTAATTTAAATGTTTAATTTTCTCACTGGGATGACCAATTGTTTACCTATACCTCTAGTACCAAGAAGAAAAGAGTCTGACCAGGCTTCTTTCAAAAAACTCTGAATGATTCATTTATTTTAAAACACAACTTCTCTAAACAAGTTGCCCGTACCGGTTAACACACATTTGTAATTGGGAAGTATAACTATCCATCTCTTCCTAAAGAATTCCCCCAGCACACATGCAGACAAACAAGGGACAGAGTCTCTCTGCAGAGATGGGCTTTGGAGGATGGGCATTATAAAATGAAGGATAAAGTCCACAGGGTCTCGACGTTGTTGCCCTGGAGTTGTCTCGTGTGGAGACGCTGGTCCCGGTGGATGTCTGGAAGTTCACACCACTGGTCTCGGCTTCTCAGATCCAAGTGCAGACTAGTTACGTTTAAAGTTCTCTGGCTGCAGGTTGATAGTCACACACAATTTTAGACAAGGTTGAGAGAAGGAGCCTTCCTTTCTCAGCTTGTTCTCCAATAAGACTGCCTCCTAAAAAAGCAGATTCACAACTTAAATTTATTTCCCCCTCTCCCATGTGATTGCCTTTTTTGTCTCCCAGCTTCATCAATTAAAGTACTTTGCAGTTCAAAACAAACAACTCAAGTACTATATTGGTCAGTTGATTTCTTGGAAGAGGCCTGCTTGTTGACAGTTCTCAGGTTAACTTATGGCCTTTTTTTAAAAAAGAAAATCCAGATCATGCCAGGTTCTTCCATTTTGTAAAAGGAAACTTTGGTCTTGAGAGAGATGCTTCAAACACCACAGCTGGTGCCACGAACTTGGACCTGACTGCACTCCTCCAAGGAACCAGCCAGTATCCAAAACAGAAAACTGATTAGTGAGTGAGATCTTGGGGGACTCCTGCACTACCTACCTGGTTCTCTTGGACTGTTTGGTGGTCACTCATTCCTTGTCTGCCTGCATGTTCCTAGCCTGAGACGTGACCACCTCTCTGAACGTGTATCCATGCGCCACAGTGACTCCAACTGCTGCTCAAGCTCCGAAACCCAGAGCTCCAGTTTCTGCAGCTGGAGATACTTCCTGTACATGTGGCCATCTAGGTCCACGACTCACATACTACAGGACACGCATTCCACGTGACTGAGCTGCCCTGCCATGTCTTAATTTTACTTCACTTACATTAATTTTATTTTACTTTGGTTTACTTATATTAACTTTATTTTACTTGACCTTAACTATCTAAACCTTACAACTATTGATAAACCTTACTAGTACTGATAAATCTGACTAATACTTAACACGTTTTATGAGTTGCAATAAAGCTTACTTAATTTCCATATGTACCTAGTTTGCTACTGACTCAGTCTCTGTCTCACTCAGGTGTAGTCTCCTGACTCTTTGCGCACCTTACTGACCAATATATAGTCACAGTGGGTAGCACCCTCACCTTCAAGTCAGAACTCATGGGTTCATGCCCTGTTGCAGAGACTTGAGCACAAAATGCAGGCTGACGCTCCCAATGCAGCACTGAAGGAGTAATGTGCTGTCGGAGGCAGCGTTGAGGGGGTAGGGCACTGTTACAGTGCCAGTACTGAGGGAGTCACAGGATGTGACATTAAGCCAAGGTCCCCATCTGCCCTCGCAGGTGGGCGTAGGGGAGTTATCCTTGGTGTCCTGGCCAATATCTATCCCTCAATCAACACAGATTTATCTGACCATCATCACACGTTCAAAAATTTTGGCACAATATGGTTGTCAGTCTGTGATGCTGATACAACCAATGCAGGAGCAGCTCCCTGTAAATACACACTCATAAACACTAACTCCTGACACTGACTGGCCAGTTACCAGGAACAGTTACACACACCACTTGGCCTGTACTGCAGCTCCCAACTAAAGCCCTGGTCATGGAACTCCTGTTTGCTAAATCATTTTCTCCCAACCAGGGGGAATCTGCCAGCCAAGGATGTAAATGCATTGGAGGCAGTTCAGAGGAGGTTTACTAGATTTTTACCTGGAATGAGTGGGTTGTCTTATGAGGAAAGGTTGGGCAGACTGGGCTTGTTTCCACTGGAGTTTAAGCGTGAGGGGTGACTTGATTGATGTAAGATCCTGAACGGCCTTGACAAGGTGGATGTGGAAAGGATGTTTCCTCTTGTGGGTGAGTCCAGAACTAGGGGGCAGTGTTTTAAAATTAGGGGTCACCCTTTTAGAAAAGAGACTTTGGAACTCTATGCCTCAGAGGGTGGTGGAGGTGGGGTGACTATTTTTTAAGGTGGAGGTAGATAGATTCTTGTTAGGCAGGGGGATCAAAGGCTATCGGGGTGAGATGGGAATGTGGAAATTTCAACACAAGAAGATCAGCCGTGATCTTATTGAATGGTGGAGCCGGCTCGAGGGTCAACTCCTGATCCTGTTTCTTATGTAAAAGATCCGATTGAACAGTTCTGAGCAGGAAAAGATAGAGGAGAGACAATATAAAGGGTACAATACTAAAGGTGGGAACAGAGGGACCTGGGTGTATATGTGCATAAATCATTGAGGGTGGCAGGACAGGGCTGAGAGAGAGGTTACTAAGCATATAATATCCTAGGCTTTATTAATAGGGGCATAGAGTACAAAAACATGGAAAGTATGTTAAATCTGTATTATAAAACACTGGTTCAGCCCCTGCTGCAGTATTGTGTCCAGTACTGGGAGCTGCACTTTAGGAAGGCTGTGAGGGCATTGGAGAGAGTGTAGAAAAGATTCATGGGAATGGTTCCAGGGATGAGAGACTACAGTAATGAAGATAGATTGGAGAAGTTGGTACTGTTTTCCTTGGAGAATGTTGAGAGGAGATTTGATTAAGATGTTTCCTGGGCTAATATTTATCCCTCTACTGCCATCGCTCAGATTATCCAGTTATTGCTGTTTTGTGGGAAATTCCAACAGTGACTACATTTCAGACATACATCATTGGCTGTAAAGAGCTTTGGGATGCCCTGTCAGGAAAGGTGCTACAGAAATGCAAACTTGTTTTCTTTTTCTTAAAACAAAAGGAAGAATCCTAAAGCAACAGTATTCATTCTCTCTGTAGCTATGTTACCAAGAGAAACCTGTGAGCAGTTTGTTTAAAATGTGTGTTTGTTTTTAATTCGACCACCTTGGGGGGGTTTGTTGTTTTTGCTCTTGCAGGCAGAGGAGAAGGAATCACCAGACCACAGCCAGATTCTACCAGCAGCATGTTCCCAGTATTGACTGAAAACCGCACTCCTCCCTACCCACCAGTCATGGTGGATTTAACAAAGCCAGTCGACCAAGAGATGGCTGATGAGGTGCTTAACCTGAGCTGCAGGTTAGCTGAGCTGCCGATAGAGTCAGAGGAGCAAAGTGATAGCGTGGTGATATTGGACAGCTCCGTGTCACCTGGTGACACCCATACTACCAGGGATGATGATGGTGGTGGAGGTGACTCTCTTATTGCAGACCTCGAACCTGCTGTGTGCCAGTTATCTGACTCGAGTGGCAAACTCTCCCTGGCTCTTCAAAACAGCCCACAGCAGCAGCAGCAGTTTTCCACCGAGGGCCAAGATGATGAGTCCAAGGCAGAGCTGTCTACCTCTGAGATTAATTCTCCTGGCTCCAAAGCCCTGTTTGAATCTGATTTCAATCTGGTGTTGGAAGAGACTATGGAAGAGGGGGAGAATCTGGATTCTGACAAGCCGGCTGAAGCCAAACTCCTGATGGAAGACTCTTCCAGTTCTTTAATAGAGACACAGCCAGGCAACATGGAAGCAGCTTGGCCTGTCGAGCAGCCTGGTAAGCCCCCTCTGTCCCCAGGCACCGAGTCTCCCAGCAGCGTGGAAGAGGATTCCTCCGAAGTTTTCCAGCCCTGGAAGAAGTGCCACGGTAGAGTGATTGCCAGTGACAGCGAGGAGGAAACTGAGGGTGACCTCGACCCTCCCAGTGCCCCAGAGAATTCCCTACGTCAGTTTGTGACCAGTCCGATTCTGAAAGCTTTCAATGTAGTTGCTGCTTCCACCCCTAAAGGGTTAAACTCGCCCCTTCCAGCTTTCCTGAACAGAAGTGGAAATCACTCAGTGGCTTCCAGGCGTTCGTTAATCTGCCAGGTTCTTGACGATGTGGAGGACATGGATGAGGCTCCCCCTGGCAGTGTGGGTGCCCTGCGTGTTGATGATGATGGTGATACAGATGATAATGTAAGCAGCCAGAGTGATGGAGAGGAAAACACAGGTGAGCAGACCGCTGAGCCCAGCCAAAGTCAAGCGGACGGTAGATCTGTGGAAGAAGCAACGCCTGAAAGGCAGCGCGTGGAGCTGGGAGTGGCCAGCAGTGATGAGGGAGTCTCTGAGTCGCGCAGCTCAATGGTGACAGGGAGCAATGAAGAGGCTGGGAGCAGCGAAGATCAGTCTGGAACGTTCGACCCAGAACTTGGCTCTGATGAACAGCTGGAGACCTTCACAAAGGCGCCAGCACAACTGACTGTGATCGATACACGTGCAGCAGGTGAAGAGGCAGAGCCTACACTGGGTGAATATGAGAGGCTGGTGAAACGTGGCAAAGTGCAGATGGAGCAAGGAGAATTGAAGGCAGCATTGAACAGTATGCTCCAAGCTCTGGATCTGAAGAGTGGGGATCCTGAAGTGCAGTTAATAACCATTAAACTGTATCGCGAGCTAAGTCAGGGCTGAGTGTGCCGAGACTGAGGGACAGTGTGTGTTTGTCCAGCTTCTCTACTTCACCTGCTCATTTCAATTGCTGACTGCATTGCAGAGCCAGAACTGTAAAAGAGCAAATTGCTTCATCTGATTTTGAGTTGTGATATTGCTGTACAGCTAGTTTATCATAACAGAGTCTATCCACTATCAGGGCTTTCAGACCTCGTCAACTGACTGAAACCTGAAATCTTCAAATCTGGAGAACCTGTTAACATTTAAACCTAAATCTGAGTCTCTTGAAAATATATCTGCAAAGAATCTTCTCTTGCTGGCTCTTTCTCTTTATCCTTTTCTCCCAACCCCTCCTCCATTCTTGGTCATATCCCTGTAATGTGGGGCATTTGCCTACCATCTCCAGTTTCCCCACTGTACTGCTGTGTTTCTCTCTCTCCTGTCCCCAGCCCCTCCCCATGCTTTATAAACCCAATGAGTCAGCTGCCAGTGCCCCCACGGCTCTGTGATGCCTGTACTGTATTGATACCTGTAGATTGTTTTCTAATGAGAGGTCAGAGTAAGGATTGTGCTCGTCTGATCGAGGAGGGACACGACTTTACCTCCTGAGTAGAAGCGATCTGTTGCCAGGAAATTCCCTGGTCTTGGTTGTGTCTGAATATGTGAAAACATGAGCTGGTTCATCTTGGAGGTGAGTTGAACACCAGCCTCTGGTATTCGATCTGAGCGGTTCACCCTTTTTAATATCCCTTCAGCGTGCAGTAAAACAGACCCCACTCCACGTCACCCTGTGGGAACTGTTAGATTAAAACTCAGCCCAACTGTTCAGCTGTCAGTAATATCCTTTGGTGGAATTTCCATCCCCCTTCTTTCAAACAACAGTGCTGATCTTGATGAAAGAATTGATTTGTTCAATCTTGAGGATTGAGAATTGAATAGTTTTGATCAGTGCTTCGAGATGTGTTTTGTACCCATATTTTCTGTACCTCGACTTTAATGATGAATAAAATGAATACTCAAATCTGTGTTGGTTAAGGAGAACTGGCGCTGGTTTGAAAAAGAGCTGTCTCGCCTGCTACATCAGTGGTTCACAAAATCTGGACCTGCCTAGTAATTGGGTGGCTGGAGGCAGGAGCAGAGGACAGATACCACATAGTGCAGAGTGGGCTGGCTGTCTCATCTAGGAGGGGAGTGGTGAGAGCAGCGCACACACCATCTGTTCCTGAGGCTGGTGGTGGGCATCAGGTAAGTTTAGTTTTGCTCCAGAGAGGGTTCAAAGTGTTTAACTCGGCTTTGTGCGCACATCCATCTCTCTGATATCTGTAAGCACCAGTTTTCTTTAAGCACGATGAAACACTCATCACGTGCTGTACTTATTCAGATGGGTGAGGGGCTTGGCTGTGACTTCTAATCTATTTCTAGAGGAGACACTTTGATTAAAAGAGTTTGAGAACCACCATGATAAATCATTCAATAAACTCAGAGCCCAACTATTCAACATCCCACTCTGCAGCTCAGAACAAAGAGCAGTGATGTGCATGGGGGAATGGTCATTCAGAGAGCAAGTGCAGACAGGATGGGCTGAATGGCTGCCTCCTGCACCGTAACAATTCTGTGATTGTGAGGCTACAATTCATGCTGGAGGCAGAGGGACTTTGCCTCACATCTGGGACCTTCTGATCAAGTTCTGACCCAGAGCTGTTCTCACTTGTGGGCGGTGGAACACAGTGCACAGCCCTGGCTGGAGTGCAGATGGAGCTCTGCAGATTACCTTGTTTGGGAGGTCAGGGCCAGAACCAGAGCGCCTCCCCATCACCCCCCCCCCGACGTGTCTGTCTAGGGAATCCTTCAAACAGGATTGATGCGAGAGTGGACCGTGCAGGATCAAATCCTGCCACTACCCATAATCTGTAGGCAAAAAATACGGCCCATTGAGTATCTCAGTTTCATAATCACCAAGATCCATTTATTTCGGATGCCACAATATGCTACATTCAAATACTAAATAGATCAGTATTAGCTATAGTTAGTTAAATCAACTCAAATTTCAATAATGTACAGGAATCTTTTGCAGTTTAGGCATTTTTATTCCCCATTTAACATGCCCCAAAGTGTTGAGCAGCATCAGAATGCAGTCATGGTGCATATCATACAACTAGAGCAGACCTGGGACAGAAACTACCCCGCTGTCCAGTGCATGTCTCCCCTCCCCGGCTCGAGAGGCAGGATTTGTTCTCTGTGTCTGACAGCTGGAGTGAGGGAGGGGGAAGACCCTAATCATTTGGAGAAAGTGACTGAGATCAATTCACCTTATCCGGGGGTGGTCAGGACAGTTCATGACCTTCAGTCCAGTGGACAAACCAGTCTGGGGACGACAGATGTATAAATAAAAAGTGCAAACAGTACTGGTGTTTGTTCAGGAGGAATAGAATATTGAGGCAGGGAGTTAATGTTAAACTTATATGGAACACTTACTGTGTGTGCAGTCTGGATATAGATGTAATGGAGAAAGTGCAGACCAGGACAAAGGCTGAACAAGCTGGGATTCTTTAGAAAAGAGATGGCAGAAGTCACCGGGTATAGTGTCTATAAAATTATGAAGAGCTTTTGATAGATGTGGGAGAGTCGAGAACCAAGGGACATAAACATAACCAACAGGTTACAAAATTTAGAAGGAATTGATTTTCAGAGATAGTGGGAATAAGGAACTCTCAGTCACATGGCGTGATTGAATAAGCCTGGATTAGTTTAAGGGGAGGCCTATGCATACATGACAGGAGGGATATGGATGCAGAGTGTGAGGAGGTTTGAATAGACTGGTTGTGGTCTGTTTCTGTCGTATACTTGAAGTGACTGTTCTGGATGGAATATGTCTGCGCTGCTTTACAAACTTCCAAATTGTTTTGTGTGTGTGTGTGTGTGTGTGTGGAATGCTCTGCATTCTTGGTGGTGATTTATAGGAAGCCTGCTTATCCCCAGTTACAAAGCTGGGAAAAGGTGCACAATCATTTGGAAGAGAGCACAGGCCCCTCTCTCAGACTCTGTGGCTGCCTAACTGCTCAGAAGATCCTGGAACAAGAGATGGCAACACAGCAGCCAACTCCTGGGGGTTGTGGTTTGAGTTTCTTTTCCTGTTTCATTCCTTCTCCTTCCCTAACATGGTTTTTCTATTAGCAATAAATATGATATGTCAACTCTTGTTAGAACAGATTAATGCTTAATTCAATACAGGGATCCTGAGAGATCAGCCTTTGACCCTCGGCAGAGAATGCTGGTTAATGATTGAATAGCTAGCAACCACCAGATACAACTACTGGATTATATCTATTTCAAAAGCTCTGTCAGCCTTCAAAAGCTGTCTTAATGTTACACCTTCCACCAAGAGAGTATGTGGATTGGGGAATATCTTTGCTCACTTTCAACAATCTGGTAGAATAAAAAAAACACTCACTCTGCAAAATCGCTCAACAGGATGTTCTGCAGAACCCTAATCACACTGCAGACACATGGTTTTAATGAAGGAACATTGCTCAGGGTATGACTCTCTTTCTCCACCACCCCCCTCCCCCCGCCTTGGGATCACATCAGCTGCTGAAGGTGTGGGGGATGTGCTACTCATTGCAGGAATGGTTCCTGTCCTGCCCCCTTCCACATTTGGGTAACTCTTACAGAGTCAAAACAATTAAACCAAATCAACAAAATCGGGATAAATCAGGCACAGCCCCTAATTCAGGTCAGCTGTAAAACCAAGAACAAAGTTTAAAGGAACCTTACAAACTTAAAATCAAAAGATGTGATTAAAGGGGTCAACAAAACACCCCAGTCCCCGCGGTGCCCACCGAGCACGGAAGACATTTGGGTAACATGCACGTGAATCCCTTTGGGGCAGGTAGGGGGGGGGAAATCATGGACATTAACAACTTCAGAACAGGCCAATCAGCGTTTTGCCTCTCCTCAAAAATAACCATTGATAATATCTGCTTTCCAAGTGCTGACCCAGTCAGGACTCCATTCCATTTCCTGCAGCTGGGTCTTTTTCAGATGTGGGACATTGTGCATCTTTCCAGTTCTGATATTGCAAATGTAAACGTTACTGCGCCAACACCATGGCCTTCCACCCCCACCCCACCCCGTCAGAGGGACACAGCCACGGTGAACACTGAACAATCTCAGTGAGGACTCAATTAAAACTGGTTTGAGTCGTGGGGGAAGAGGGAAAGCCTTCATCCTGCCCCTCTGGTCAACGCTTGAACCACAGGTATGAAGGGGTAATGGACTGAACCCCCACCCCCCCCCCATAAAAATTTCTTTCCAAGGGCCTCAGCTCAAAGAAAATCAGAACCCTCAGCCACATAACCTCATTCGGCGCTGAGAGAATTCTGTGTTAGACACTGTTTGAAACAAAATGAGATCCGAATGCTGTGCAAAGCAGGAGTGAAATATCATTTAGCAGTTGGCAGAAGACTGGAGGCATTTAGACTTGATAGTCTTGAGAGGGAGTAACTGAGAGGTGACTTGGTTGTATGTATATACTGCTACAAGACAAAGAACAAATAAAAGCACAGCACAGGAACAGGCCGCTCGGCCCTCCAAGCCTGCGCCGATCATATTGCCTGTCAACTAAAACATTTTGCACTTGCGGGGTCCGTATCCCTCTATTCCCATCCTATTCATGTATTTGTCAAGCTGCCTCTTAAACACCACTATCGTACCTGCTGAGTGAGTAAGAGAGACAGGCCAATAAGACATGCAGCAGTGAGGACAAGAATCTGGAATGATTTAGCAAATTGGAGGAGACACTGTGTACAGAGGGGCGAATGATATTAGACTTAAATTTATGAAGCTGGGTATTATTTCATCTTCTCCCCTGTGATCTGTAAGATTTTACTGGAATGTGTGAAAAGTCTTGCTCCAAATAATTCCTTCGCTTTTCTCTCTCTCTCATAACTATTAGGGGACCCTCAGTGGCTATTTTCACAGAATGGGAGAGTTTTAACCAAGTTTTTAAATAAGAGGGAAGTTACTGCATTTGCATAATGGGCTAGTCCCAGTGTTTGTACGGTGTAAATGCCAGACTCCAGTAGGACTCATACAAAGGCAGTCCTATTGATACCAGAGTGACACTGGCTAATTCCCCCTCTAAATCACATTTCAGGTTCTGCTATCTGATCAACAGTGGCGCTCCCCCCGCCAACTCCCTCGCCCTTTAAAATTAAGTGAGCTAACAGCTCTGCGCAGCCCAGAGGAATTCCAGAGGTTATATCTGACCCAGCCGGAAACAATGCTTTTCTCTTTAATGCCCCTCAAAAGATCAGCCTTGATTCAAACAAATTAATTCAATTCTTGTCTCAGCCAATTCAGGGAGATGCAAGGCCATGGTTAATGGGACAGAGGGACCTGAGCCCATCACAATGGGCTCTTGACTGGGAAGTGTTGAAGACAGAGCAGGGGTGGGGTACAAGTCAATCATTGTCAGCTTAGAAATAAATTGATCACAGAGCAAGATTGATGAGCAGTTACAGATTCAATCAAATGAACCAGGTCTCACTTTGTATCCGAGATCCCCACCACCACCCACAGAGTCACACATGCACACTCACTCACATATGCGCACACACTCACATGTACAATTAGGGAAGACCCCCCTCCCCCACTCCAGTCATACATGTGCACACACACATGCAGTTAGGGAATATCCCCCCACAGTCACATGCACGCACACGCGTACACACACACACACACACACACACACACACACACGTACACTCACATATGTACACACATGTATGTGCGCGCATACATGTACGCACACACTCGTGTACCCACACACACGTACACTCATACACACACACGTACACACATACACACACACACACACGTACACACACACACGTACTCACACACACGTACTCACACACACGTACATTCATACGTATACACACACACGTATACACACACACACACTCACTCTCACACACACGTACACTCACTCACATGCACAGTTAAGGAATGCCACTCCCGGCATTGGGAATGTTGCATTACTCTATTTTCCCACCTCTTCACAGCCAACCGAAGCCAATGGGCTGCAATTCCATTGTACTTTAGACTTTTCTTATGGATTGGGCGAGGCAGAGCGCAGGGGGGAGGGAGGGGGGAGGCAGAGCGAGGGGAAGGCAGAACGCAAGGGGGTGGGAGGGCGAGGCTGGGCGCGAGACAGAGAGAGAAGCTATTTTTGGGAAGGTCATTTAACAGATGGAGGAGCATCCTGCCATTTCGCATGGACTCCCCACTTCCCGTCTCCCACACATCATCGGAAATTCCTGAAATGAAGCTGGGATGGCATTTGCTGATTGGCTTGCACTGGAGGTGAGCAGGAGAGGGATAGCAGAGTGCGAATAAACCAATAACATACATTCCCAGACAGGAGACTGCTTCATTTGCTGGTACCCAGCAACGCACAGAAAATCAAGGCTCTAACTCCCGCAAGCTGTGCCCATGACAGCGTATCTGCTCAGGAACCTGAGTGTAGAGTAGCATTTATTAAAGTATGTACAAGTGAAACTCTTTCAGCCGAGACCAGAGTGTGACAGGAAAGAGACACAGTGGGGGGGTGTGGGTGGGAGGGGTCTTTCTGCTTGGCTGTAGGCATTTATTGATCAGTATGAACCCCCAACTGAGTGCCCGAAATCACTGCCCACATTGATATGCAGATGGTCTCAGCCAGTCACACGCTGAGCAGCCAGAAGAAGAAGAAAATGGCGACAAAGAGGAAGAGTGAGTCCCAGTTGTTGCTGTTATGGCCCCGGTTTGCCCCGAAGAAGGTTTCCCAGTCCATGCCGCCGTTGGTGGGATGTTGTCTCTCATTATCTGAGAATAAAGTGGAGAAAAGGGCAGAAATCATACATTTCTCCCTGAGCTCTGAAACTCAGCACTGCAACTCAACGAGAGTGGCCAGCCCCCCTCCCCAGACAGTGACCGTCTCACCGTCTCTCCCTCCCCGGGAGGTGACCATCTCACCGTCTCTCCCTCCCCGGGCGGTGACCGTCCCTCTATCTCTCTCGCACTCGCCCCTGGTGGTAACCGTCTCCCCTTCTCTCTCTCTACCCGGGCGGTGACCGTCTGTCTCTCTCTCTCTCTCTCCCCGGGCGGTGACCGTCTCTCTCTCTCTCTCTGCCCGGGAAGTGAGCGTCTCTCTCTCTCTCCCCCGGGCGGTGACAGTCTCTCTCTCTCCCCGGGTGGTGACCGTCTCTCTCTCTCTCTCTCCCCGGGCGGTGACCATATCTCTCTCCCTGGGCGGTGACCGTCTCTCTCTCTCTCTCTGCCCGGGAAGTGAGCGTCTCTCTCTCTCTCTCTCCCCCGGGCGGTAACAGTCTCTCTCTCTCCCTCTCCCCAGGCGGTGACCGTCTCTCTCTCTCTCTCCCCGGGTGGTGACCGTCTCTCTCTCTCTCTCCCCGGGCGGTGACCATCTCTCTCTCTCTCTCTCTCCCTGGGGCGGTGACCGTCTCTCTCTCTCTCTCTCCCCGGGCGGTGACCGTCTCTCTCTCTCTCTCTCTCTCTCTCTCCCCCGGGCGGTGACCGTCTCTCTCTCTCTCTCCCCCGGCTGGTGACCGTCTCTCTCTCTCTCTCCCCGGGCGGTGACCATCTCTCTCTCTCTCTCCCCGGGCGGTGACCGTCCCTCTCTCTCTCTCTCTCCCCGGGCGGTGAACGTCTCTCTCTCTCTCTCTCTCTCTCTCCCTGGGCGGTGACCGTCTCTCTCTCTCTCTCCCCAGGTAGTGATCGTCTCTCTCTCTCCCCAGGCAGTGACCGTCTGTCTCTCTCTCCCCGGGCGGTGACTGTCTCTCTCTCTCTCTCTCTCTCCCCCCGGGCGGTGACCCGTCTCTCTCTCTCTCACTCTCTCTCTCCCCGGGCGGTGACCGTCTCACTCTCTCTCTCTCCCCGGGCAGTGACCGTCTCTCTCTCTCTCTCTCTCTCTCTCCCCCGGGCGGTGACCGTCTCACTCTCTCTCTCTCCCCGGGCGGTGACTGTCTCTCTCTCTCTCCTCCCCCCCGGGCGGTGACCGTCTCTCTCTCTCTCTCTCCCCGGGCGGTGACCGTCTCTCTCTCTCTCTCTCTCTCTCTATCCCCGGCGGTTACCGTCTCTCTCTCTCTCTCTCTCTCTCCCCGGGCGGTGACCGTCTCTCTCTCTCTCCCTGGGCGGTGACCGTCTCTCTCTCTCTCTCCCCGGGCGGTGACCGTCTCTCTCTCTCTCCCCGGGCGGTGACTGTCTCTCTCTCTGTCTCTCCCCGGGCGGTGACCGTCGCTCTCCTCTCCCCGGGCGGTGACTGTCTCTCTCTCTATCCCCGGGCGGGGACCGTCTCTCTCTCTCCCGGGCGGTTACCGTCACTCTCTCTCTCTCCCCGGGCGGTGACCGTCTCTCTCTCTCCCCGGGCGATGAACGTCTCTCTCTCTCTCTCTCCCCAGGCGGTGACCGTCTCTCTCTCTCTCTCTCTCCCCCCGGCAGTGACCGTCTCTCTCTCTCTTTCTCCCCGGGCGGTGACCGTCTCTCTCTCTCTCTCTATCCCCGGGCGGTGACCGTCTCTCTCTCTCCCCGGGCGGTGACTGTCTCTCTCTTTGTCTCTCCCCCGGGCGGTGACCGTCGCTGTCTCTCCCTGGGCGGTGACTGTCTCTCTCTCTATCCCGGGCGGGGACCTTCTCTCTCTCTCTCTCTCTCTCTCCCCAGGCGGTGACCGTCTCTCTCTCTCTCCCCAGGCGGTGACCGTCTCTCTCTCTCCCCCCCCGGGCAGTGACCGTCTCTCTCTCTCTCTCTTTCTCCCCGGGCGGTGACCGTCTCTCTCCCTCTCTCCCCCTGGGCGGTGACCGTCTCTCTCTCTCTCTCTCCCTGGCTGGTGACCGTCTCTCTCTCTCCCTGGCTGCTGACCGTCTCTCTCTCTCTCTCTCACTGGCTGGTGACCGTCTCTCTCTCTCTCCCCAGGCAGAGACCGTCTCTCTCTCTCTCTCTCTCCCTCCCTGGGCGGTGACCGTCTCTCTCTCTCTCTCTCCCCAGGCTGTGACCGTCTCTCTATCTCTCTCCCCGGGCGGTGACCGTCTCTCTATCTCTCTCCCCCGGGCGGTGACCGTCTCTCTATCTCTCTCCCCGGGCGGTGACCGTCTCTCTCTCTCTCTCCCTCCCTGGCCGGTAACTGTCTCTCTCCTCTCCCCGGGCGGTGACCGTCTCTCTCTCTCTCTCTCCCCCGGGTGGTGACCGTCTCTGTCTCTCCCCGGGCGGTGACCGTCTCTCTCTCTGTCTCTCCCCCGGGCGGTGACCGTCTCTCTCTCTGTCTCTCCCCGGGCAGTGACCGTCTCTCTCTCTCTCTCACTCTCTCTCCCCGGGCGGTGACCGTCTCACACTCTCTCTCTCCCCCCCGGGCGGTGACCGTCTCTCTCTCTCCCCGGGCGGTGACCGTCTCTCTCTCTCTCTCTCCCCGGGCGGTGACCGTCTCTCTCTCTCTCTCTCTCCCCGGGCGGTGACTGTCTCTCTCTCTCTCTCTCTTCCCCCGGGCGGTGACCGTCTCTCTCTCTCTCTCTTCGGGCAGTGACCGTCTGTCTCTCGCTCCCTGGGCGGTGACCGTCTCTCTCTCTCTCTCCCCAGGCTGTGACCGTCTCTCTATCTCTCTCCCCGGGCGGTGACCGTCTCTCTCTCTCTCTCCCTTCCCGGGCGGTGATCGTCTCTCTCTCTCTCTCCCCCGGGCGGTGACCGTCTCTCTCTCTCTCTCTCTCCCTGGGCGGTGAGCCCCTCTCTCTCTCTCTCCTCCCCGGGCGGTGACCGTCTCTCTCTCTCTCTCTCTCTATCCCCGGGCGGTGACCGTCTCTCTCTCTCCCCGGGCGGTGACTGTCTCTCTCTCTGTCTCTCCCCGGGCGGTGACCGTCGCTTTCTCTCCCCGGGCGGTGACTGTCTCTCTCTCTCTATCCCCGGGCGGGGACCGTCTCTCTCTCTCTCTCTGGCTGGTGACCGTCTCTCTCTCTCCCTGGCTGCTGACCGTCTCTCTCTCTCTCTCACTGGCTGGTGACCGTCTCTCTCTCTCTCCCCAGGCAGAGACCGTCTCTCTCTCTCTCTCCCCTCCCTGGGCGGTGACCGTCTCTCTCTCTCCCCAGGCTGTGACCGTCTCTCTATCTCTCTCCCCCGGGCGGTGACCGTCTCTCTCTCCTCTCCCTGGCTGGTGACCGTCTCTCTCTCTCTCTCTCTCCCCAGGCGGTGACCGTCTCTCTATCTCTCTCCCCGGGCGGTGACTGTCTCTCTCTCTCTCCCCGGGTGGTGACCGTCTCTGTCTCTCCCCGGGCGGTGACCGTCTCTCTCTCTGTCTCTCCCCGGGCGGTGACCGTCTCTCTCTCTGTCTCTCCCCGGGCAGTGACCGGTCTCTCTCTCTCTCACTCTCTCTCCCCCGGGCGGTGACCGTCTCACTCTCTCTCTCTCCCCGGGCGGTGACTGTCTCTCTCTCTCTCTCCCCCCCGGGCGGTGACCGTCTCTCTCTCTCTCTCTCCCCGGGCGGTGACCGTCTCTCTCTCTCTCTCCCCGGGCGGTGACCGTCTCTCTCTCTCTCCCCGGGCGGTGACTGTCTCTCTCTCTCTCCCCGGGTGGTGACCGTCTCTGTCTCTCCCCGGGCGGTGACCGTCTCTCTCTCTGTCTCTCCCCGGGCAGTGACCGTCTCTCTCTCTCTCACTCTCTCTCCCCGGGCGGTGACCGTCTCACTCTCTCTCTCTCCCCGGGCGGTGACCGTCTCTCTCTCTCTCCCCGGGCGGCGACCGTCTCTCTCTCTCTCTCTCTCTCTCCCCGGGCAGTGATCGTCTCTCTCTCTCTCTCCCCGAGCGGTGACAGTCTCTCTCTCTCTCTCACTCTCCCTCCCCGGGCGGTGACCGTCTCACTCTCTCTCTCTCCCCGGGCCGTGACTGTCTCTCTCTCTCTCTCTCTCTCCCCCCGGGCGGTGACCGTCTCTCTCTCTCTCTCTCCCCGGGCAGTGACCGTCTGTCTCTCTCTCTCTCCCCGGGCAGTGACCGTCTATCTCTCTCTCTCTCTCTCTCTCTCCCCGGGCAGTGACCGTCTCTCTCTCTCTATCCCCGGGCGGTGACCGTCTCTCTCTCTCCCCGGGTGGTGACTGTCTCTCTCTCTGTCTCTCCCCGGGCGGTGACCATCGCTCTCTCTCCCCGGGCGGTGACTGTCTCGCTCTCTATCCCCGGGCGGTGACTGTCTCTCTCTTTCTCTCTCTCCCCCCCGGGCAGTGACCATCTCTCTCTCTCTCCCCGGGCGGTGACCGTCACCCTCTCTCTCACTGTCCCCGGGCAGTGACCGTCTCTCTCTCTCTCTCTCTCCCCGGGCAATGACCGTCTCTCTCTCTCTCTCTCTCTCCCCGGGCAATGACCGTCTCTCTCTCTCTCTCTCTCCCCCGGGTGGTGACCGTCTCTCTCTCTCCCCGGGCGATGACCGTCTCTCTCTCTCTCCCCGGGCGATAACCATCTCTCTCTCTCTCTCTCTCTCCCCGGGCGGTGACCATCTCTCTCTCTCTCTCCCCAGGCAGTGAAACCCCCCCCCTCTCTCTCTCCCCCAGGCTGTGACCGTCTCTCTATCTCTCTCCCCGGGCGGTGACCGTCTCTCTCTCTCTCCCTCCCTCCCTGGGCGGTGACCGTCTCTCTCTCTCTCTCCCTGGCTGGTGACCGTCTCTCTCTCTCTCTCCCCAGGCGGTGACCGTCTCTCTATCTCTCTCCCCGGGCGGTGACCGTCTCTCTCTCTCTCTCCCCGGGCGGTGACCGTCTCTC
>JANJGN010000021.1:116586993-116645675 GCA_026770705.1 Isurus oxyrinchus
CCCGGGCGGTGACCGTCTCTCTCTCTCTCTTCCCCCGGGCGGTGACCGTCTCTCTCTCTCTCTCTCTCCCCGGGCAGTGATCGTCTGTCTCTCGCTCCCTGGGCGGTGACCGTCTCTCTCTCTCTCTCCCCAGGCTGTGACCGTCTCTCTATCTCTCTCCCCGGGCGGTGACTGTCTCTCTCTCTATCCCCGGGCGGTGACCGTCTCTCTCTCTTTCTCTCTCCCCCCCGGGCAGTGACCGTCTCTCTCTCTCTCTCTCTCTCTCTCCCTGGCTGGTGATCGTCTCTCTCTCTCCCTGGCTGCTGACCGTCTCTCTCTCTCTCTCTCTCACTGGCTGGTGACCGTCTCTCTCTCTCTCCCCAGGCAGTGACCGTCTCTCTCTCTCTCTCTCTCTCTCTCTCCCTGGGCAGTGACCGTCTCTCTCTCCCTCCCTGGTCGGTGACCGTCTCTCTCTCTCCCCAGGCTGTGACCGTCTCTCTATCTCTCCTCCCCGGGCGGTGACTGTCTCTCTCTCTATCCCCGGGCGGTGACCGTCTCTCTCTCTCTCTCTCTCCCCGGGCGGTGACCGTCTCTCGCTCTCTCTCTCCCTGGGCAGTGACCGTCTCTCTCTCTCTCTCTCCCCCGGGCAGTGACCGACTCTCTCTCTCTCTTCTCGGGTGGTGACCGTCTCTCTCTCTCTCTCTCTCTCTCCGGGCGGTGACCGTCTCCCTCTCTCTCGCCGGGCGGTGACTGTCTCTCTCTCTCTCTCTCCCCAGCGGTGACCGTCTCTCTCTCTCTTTCTATCCCCGGGCTGGGACCGTCTCTCTCTCTCTCTCTCCCCGGGCGGCGACCGTCTCTCTCTCTCTCTCTCTCCGGGCGGTTACCGTCTCTCTCTCTCTCTTCCTGGGCGGTTACCGTCTCTCTCTCTCTCCCCAGGCGGTGACCTTCTCTCTCTCTCTCCCCGGGCGGTGACCTTCTCTCTCTCTCTCTCTCCCCGGGCGGTGACCGTCTCTCTCTCCCCAGGCGGTGAACGTCTCTCTCTCCCTCTCCCCCAGGCGGTGACCGTCTCTCTCTCTCTCTCTCCCCGGGCGGTGACTGTTTCTCTCTCTCTCTCTCTCCCCGGGCAGTGACCATTTCTCTCTCTCTCTCTCCCCCCGGGCGGTGACTGTCCGTCTCTCTCTCTCTCCCCGGGTAGTGACCGTTTCTCTCTCTCTCTCTCCCCCCCGGGCGGTGACTGTCCGTCTCTCTCTCTCTCCCCGGGTAGTGACCGTCTCTCTCTCTCTCTCCCCCGGGTAGTGACCGTCTCTCTCTCTCCCCGGGCGGTGACCGCCTCTCTCTCTCCCCAGGCGGTGAGCGTCTGTCTCTCCCCGGGCGGTGACCGTCTCTCTCTTTCTCTCTCTCCCCGGGCGGTGACCGTCACTCTCTCTCTCTCCCCGGGCGGTGACCGTCTCTCTCCCTCTCCCTCTGTCTCCCCGGGCGGTTGCCGTCTCTCTCTCTCTCTCTCCCCAGGCGGTGACCGTCTCTCTCTCTCTCCCCGGGCGGTGACCTTCTCTCTCTCTCTCTCTCTCCCCGGGCGGTGACCGTCTCTCTCTCTCTCCCTGGCTGGTGACCGTCTCTCTCTCTCTCCCCAGGCAGTGACCGTCTTTCTCTCTCTCGCCCCAGGCAGTGACCGTCTCTCCCTCCCCGGGCGGTGACCGTCTCTCTCTCTGTCTCTCCCCGGGCGGTGACCGTCTCTCTCTCTGTCTCTCCCCGGGCGGTGACCTTCTCTCTCTCTGTCTCTCCCCGGGCGGTGACCGTCTCTCTCTCTCTCTCCCCGGGCGATGAACATCTCTCTCTCTCTCTCTCCCCGGGAGCTGACCGTCTCTCTCTCTCTCTCCCCGGGCGGTGACCGTCTCTCTCTCTCTCCCTGGGCGGTGACTGTCTCTCTCTCTCTCTCCCCCCGGCGGTGACCTTCTCTCTCTCTCTCTCTCTCCCCGGGCGGTGAACATCTCTCTCTCTGTCTCTCCCCAGGCGGTGACCTTCTCTCTCTCTCTCTCCTCCCCGGGCGGTGACCGTCTCTCTCTCTCTCTCTCCCGGGCGGTGACCTTCTCTCTCTCTCTCTCTCCCCGGGCGGTGACCTTCTCTCTCTCTCTCTCTCCCCGGGCGGTGACCGTCTCTCTCTCTCCCCGGGCGGTGAATGTCTCTCTCTCTCTCCCCGGGCGGTGAACATCTCTCTCTCTCTCTCTCCCCGGGCAGTGACAGTTTCTCTTCCTCTCTCTCTCCCCGGGTGGTGACCGTCTCTCTCTCTCTCCCTGGCTGCTGACCGTCTCTCTCTCACTGGCTGGTGACCATCTCTCTCTCTCTCTCACTGGCTGGTGACCGTCTCTCTCTCTCTCTCACTGGCTGGTGACCGTCTCTCTCTCTCTCTCACTGGCTGGTGACCGTCTCTCTCTCTCTCTCTCTCTCCCCCCAGGCGGTGACCGTCTCTCTCTCTCTCTCTCTCCCTCCCTGGCTGGTGACCGTCTCTCTCTCTCTCCCCAGGCGGTGACCGTCTCTCTATCGCTCTCCCCCAGGTGGTGACCGTCTTTCTCTCTCTCTCCCCGAGCGGTGACCGTCTCTCTCTCTCTCCCCGGTAGGTGACCGTCTCTCTCTCTCTCCCCGGTAGGTGACCGTTTCTCTCTCTCTCTCTCTCTCTCTCCCCGGGCGGTGACCGTCCGTCTCTCTCTCCCCGGGTAGTGACCGTCTCTCTCTCTCTCCCCAGGTAGTGACCGTCTCTCTCTCTCTCTCTCTGTCTCCCCGGGCGGTTGCCGTCTCTCTCTCTCCCCAGGCGGTGACCGTCTCTCTCTCTCTCTCCCCGGGCGGTGACCTTCTCTCTCTCTCTCTCTCCCCAGGCGGTGACCGTCTCTTTCTCTCACTCCCTCCCTGGGCGGTGACCGTCTCTCTCTCTCTCCCTGGCTGGTGACCGTCTCTCTCTCTCTCCCCAGGCAGTGACCGTCTTTCTCTCTCCCTCCCCAGGCAGTGACCGTCTCTCCCTCCCCGGGGCGGTGACCGTCTCTCTCTCTGTCTCTCCCTGGGCGGTGACCATCTCTCTCTCTGTCTTTCCCCGGGCGGTGACCGTCTCTCTCTCTGTCTCTCCCCGGGCGGTGACCGTCTCTCTCTCTCTCTCCCCGGGCGTTGAACATCTCTCTCTCTCTCCCCGGGCGGTGACCGTCTCTCTCTCTCCCCGGGCGGTGACCGTCTCTCTCTCTCTCCCCGGGCGGTGACCGTCTCTCTCTCTCTCTCCCCCGGGCGTTGAACATCTCTCTCTCTCTCCCCGGGCGGTGACCGTCTCTCTCTCTCCCTGGGCGGTGACTGTCTCTCTCTCTCTCTCCCCGGGCGGTGACTGTCTCTCTCTCTCTCTCCCCGGGCGGTGAACGTCTCTCTCTCTCTCTCTCCCTGGACGGTGAACATCTCTCTCTCTGTCTCTCCCCAGGCGGTGACCTTCTCTCTCTCTCTCTCTCTCCCCGGGCGGTGACCGTCTCTCTCTCTCTCTCTCCCCGGGCGGTGACCTTCTCTCTCTCTCTCCCCGGGCGGTGACCGTCTCTCTCTCTCTCTCCCCGGGCGGTGACCGTCTCTCTCTCTCCCCGAGCAGTGACCGTTTCTCTTCCTCTCTCTCTCCCCGGGTGGTGACTGTCTCTCTCTCTCTCCCTGGCTGCTGACCGTCTCTCTCTCTCTCCCCGGGCGGTGACCTTCTCTCTCTCTCTCTCCCCGGGCGGTGAGTGTCTCTCTCTCTCTCCCCGGGCAGTGACCGTTTCTCTTCCTCTCTCTCTCCCCGGTGGTGACCGTCTCTCTCTCTCTCTCCCTGGCTGCTGACCGTCTCTCTCTCTCTCTCTCACTGGCTGGTGACCATCTCTCTCTCCCTCTCACTGGCTGGTGACCGTCTCTCTCTCCCCCCGGGCGGTGACCGTCTCTCTCTCTCTCTCTCACTGGCTGGTGACCGTCTCTCTCTCTCTATCACTGGCTGGTGACCGTCTCTCTCTCTCTCTCTCTCCCCAGGCGGTGACCGTCTCTCTGTCTCTCTCTCTCTCCCTCCCTGGCTGGTGACCGTCTCTCTCTCTCTCCCTGGCTGGTGACCGTCTCTCTCTCTCTCTCTCCCCAGGCGGTGACCGTCTCTCTATCTCTCTCCCCAGGCGGTGACCGTCTTTCTCTCTCTCCCCGGGCGGTGACCGTCTCCCTCTCCCCGGGCGGTGACCGTCTCTCTCTCTGTCTCTCCCCGGGCGGTGAGCGTCTCTCTCTCTCTGTCTCTCCCCGGGCGGTGACCTTCTCTCTCTCTCTCCCCGGGCAGTGACCGTCTCTCTCTCTCTCTCCCCGGGCGGTGACCGTCTCTCTCTCTCTCTCCCCGGACGGCGACCGTCTCTCTCTCTGTCTCTCCCCGGGCGGTGACCGTCTCTCTCCCCGGGCAGTGACCGTCTCTCTCTCTCTCTCTCCCCGGGCGGTGACCGTCTCTCTCTCTCTCTCCCTGGGCGGTGACTGTCTCTCTCTCTCCCCGGCGGTGACCGTCTCTCTCTCTCTGTCTCTCTCCCCGGGCGGTGACCGTCTCTCTCTCTCTCCCCGGACGGTTACCGTCTCTCTCTCTCTCTCACCCCGGGTGGTGACCGTCTCTCTCTCTCTCTCTCCCCGGGCGGTGACCGTCTCTCTCTCTCTCTCTCTCCCCGGGCAGTGAGCCCCCCCCCCCCTCTCTCTCTCTCCCCGGGCGGTGACCGTCTCTCTCTCTCTCCCCGGGCAGTGACCGTCTCTCTCTCTCTCTCTCTCCCCCCGGGCAGTGATCGTCTCTCTCTCTCTCTCTCTCCCCGGGCAGTGAGCCCCCCCCCCCCTCTCTCTCTCTCCCCGGGCGGTGACCGTCTCTCTCTCTTTCTCCCCGGGCGGTGACCGTCTCTCTCTCTCTCTCTCTCTCCCCGGGCGGTGACTGTCTCTCTCTCTCTCCCCGGGCGGTGACCGTCTCTCTCTCTCTCTCTCTCTCTCCCCGGGCGGTGACCGTCTCTCTCTCTCTCTCCCCGGGCGGTGACCGTCTCTCTCTCTCTCTCTCTCCCCAGCGGTGACCGTCTCTCTCTCTCTCTCTCTCTCCCCGGGCGGTGACCGTCTCTCTCTCTCTCTCTCTCTCTCCCCCCGGGCAGTGATCGTCTCTCTCTCTCTCTCTCTCTCCCCCCGGGCAGTGAGCCCCCCCCGCCTCTCTCTCTCTCCCCGGGCGGTGACCGTCTCCCTCTCTCTCTCCCCGGGCGGTGACCGTCTCTCTCTCTCTCTCTCTCTCTCTCCCCGGGCGGTGACTGTCTCTCTCTCTCTCCCCGGGCGGTGACCGTCTCTCTCTCTCTCTCTCTCTCCCCAGCGGTGACCGTCTCTCTCTCTCTCTCTCTCTCTCTCTTCCCGGGCAGTGAGCCCCCCCCCCCCCCCCCCCTTCTCTCTCTCTCTCCCCGGGCGGTGACCGTCTCTCTCTCTCTCTCTCTCTCTCTCTCCCCGGGCGGTGACCGTCTCTCTCTCTCTCCCCGGGCAGTGACCGTCTCTCTCTCTCTCTCTCTCTCTCCCGGGCAGTGAGCCCCCCCCGCCTCTCTCTCTCTCCCCGGGCGGTGACCGTCTCTCTCTCTCTCTCTCCCCGGGCGGTGACCGTCTCTCTCTCTCTCTCTCTCTCTCTCTCCCCGGGCGGTGACCGTCTCTCTCTCTCTCTCCCACCCACTCACCCGTTCTTTGTCTGTTCTCACTCGAGTTGAAGACGGTGGTGAAGAATCCGAATGGAAAAGCTCCGATCCCAAAGGACATATGGAATCCGGTGTCTCCAAATCCCTGGAAACCCTGTTGGAGCCAAGGAGAAGAAATCACACCAGGTTCACTCTGTTGGGGCTTGCGGGAAACCCACTGTTACCTGGGGAGCGCAGAGGAGGGGGAATTAACTGGCACTGGGCAGTGGGGGGAACGGGGAACAGAGTACAGCCCCCAGTGAAATAACTATGGACAAAGGACAACACCCAGGGGGAGAGGGGAGGTAGCCGGGGGCACAGTACAATCGTACATACATAGGCTATTTACAGCACAGAAGGAAACCATTCAGCCCATCCAGTCCATGCTGTCTCCCTGTAGAGCAGTCCAGTCAGTCCCACTCCCCCGCTCGATCCCTGTAATCCTGCAGGTTTATCTCCCTCAAGCGCTCGTCCAATTTCCTTTAGAAACCTTTCATCGTTTCCACTGCCCCCACCCTCACATCCCCCTGTACCTCTTGTCCAAAACCTTCAATCGGTGTCCCCCAGTCCTTGTACCATTGCTAATTCCAACAAAGAAAAACTACCTTGTTTAAACCTGTCCTTATCTTGTCCATCTCAATCAAATCTCCCCTCGATCTCCTTCGCTCCAAGGGGAACAATCCCAGCTTCTCCAGCCCAACCTGGTAACTAAAATCCCCCCATCCCTGGAATCATTCTGGTAAATCTCCTCCACACCCTCCCAAGGACCCTCACAACCTTCCTAAATGGTGGTGACCAGAACTGGACACAATATTCTCGTTGGGGCCTAACCAGGGCTTTAGAAACATTCAGCAGAACCTCCCTGTTTCTGTCCTCAATATTCAGTTCATAAAGTCCCCTACACTTTGCTAACCGCTCTCTCGATATGTCTTGCCACCAAAGTTCGATGCACACACACCTCCAGGTCCCTGCACACACTGTAGAATTGTGACATTCAGTCTCGACTGCCTCTTCCTCTCCCTTCTGTCAAAATGCATCACCTCACACTTCTCTGTCCTGAATTCCTGCTGCTGTTTGTCTGTTGGTTCTTCTAGCCCACGTCCTGTTGAAGGTGATTCGCATCATCCTCAATATTTGGTATCATCTGCAAATTGTGAAATATTACTTCCCCCCCCCCCCCCGCCACATTGCTGTGGGTCTGGAGTCACATGTAGGCCAGACCAGGTAAGGAGGGCAGATTTCCCTCCCTAAAGGGCATTAGTGACCCAGAAGAGTTTTTACCACATCAATACATAGTTGTCACGGTCACCATTAACGAGACTGGTTTTATATTCCATATTTATTAACTGAATTTAAATTCCATGGGATTTGAACCCACATCCCAGAGCATTAGCCTGGGTCTCTGGATTACTCACTCAGTCACATTACCACTACACCACTGTCTCCTCGTGCTCGGTTTGATATTGGATTCCAATATCCAAATTGTACAATATACATATATAAAATATAACATATAAATTAATAATATATCATATCTTTAATCAGTGACCCTTGGGGAACACCCTCCAGTCTGAAAATAGCCATTTCCACTGGCCACAACTCCGTTTTCTGTCTTTAAACCAATTCTTTATATCTAAGCTGACACTGACCCGCCTATTCTAACTTTGTTAACCATCCTTTTATGTGGTGCTTTGTTGAAAGCTTTCTCAAAATCCACACAGACAACATCAACGGCATTCCCTTCATCAACCTTCTCTTACACTGCATCAAAAATCCACTCAGATTCGTCTGACCTGCCTTGGACAAATTCATGCTGCCTCTGCTTAATTAACACAAACCTTTCCAAGCGCCCGTTGATTTTTACCTCGATTCCCTGATGTTAAACTGACTGGCCTGGAGTTACTAGGACTGTCCTTACATCCTTTCTTGAATTGGAATGTCACACACTGGCCACTCTCCAATCCCTCTGGCACCTTCTCCCATTATCTGGGGAAAGCTGGAAGATTATGGAAAGCCCTTCAGCTACCTCCACGCCCCATGTCCTTCAGCAGCCTGGATGTAAGCCACCTGGACCAGGCGACTTGTCCATTCGATGCCGAGCCAGTTTTTCTCGTGGCTCCTTCTCTCTCACTTCCCACAGGATCCATGATTAAAACCCGCCAGAGTGAGAGCAGCACCGAGGTCTCGGAGGGCTGTGGGTCAGGAGGAGATTCCAGAGGTAGGGAGGGGACATGGTAAACAAGGAGGAGGACTGTAAAATGGAGACATTGCTGGACCGATGTAGGTCAGCAAGCACAGGGGTGTTAGGGGAGTGGGACCTAGTGCCAGTTTAGACACAGGTAACAGAAGGATATACACGATGATTAATCTAAAAATCAAAGCCATTTTCAGTAAATGGGGCAATGTGAATATATAGTTTATGCAAGCAGTCACTTAACAAGAACAGCATTAAAGGAGTCAGTTGTTGTGTTACCCCTCTACTCTCTGGCTCTGTTCTCTGTCCCTGTGGTCTGGGTGGAGTCTTCAATCTGTGAAAGTGAAGAGAAGGTAATTTTATAATGGAAACCACTCCACGTGTAGCAGCGCGAGGGTACAAGTGGAGCGCAGAGACACGGTTCTCCAATAGCAAACCCACCCAACCCTGCAAGGAGAGTCAGACAAGCTTGGGGAGCAAACCATCACTCAGTTTGCACCTTCTCTCTAACGTGACCATGTGTTGAAGCGGCTTATAATCCTAGTCCCTTTTTTGAGATCAGGTGTATTCTTTGGATGACCACTCTCACTAAGGTTGGGAAAGACAGACTCTACAGACACTTAAATGGGTCTGAAGAAGGGATCTAACAAAGGAAAGGAACAGCAGAGAACTTTACCATCTTCCCGACTGCCTTTTTAACACGTGTTAGCTGGATCATAACAACCAAGATATTACAAGATTCCAGACATCTCTCCTCAACCATGTACCTCTCCACTGAACAGTGTACGGAGGTGGGTTCTTCGTACAGAAGATTGTATGAGGCAAAATATTTTCTAAATTATATATGAGTTGATTAAAGAACCATTCATGCAATTTGCATCTGATGGTAATTCAATCACAACATTGACAGCTGCAGGAAGAGAAAGTATATTCTTGTTTCTAACAGAGAATCCAGGTCTTATTAATGTTACAGAGATATTTAAGATAGCCACCAACATTTAAAGTAGCATTTACCATAAATCCCCAAGTAGAAAACTACAGTCTAGCAAGATACCTTGATCCCAATTAAGGGGGTGGTTATTGTTGTTACACTAGAGAGACACACACTGCAGTGAATCCAACAAATCTCAAAAATCCCACTGTGTTCAATTTTTATACTGTGAAAGAGCTGAGCCACCTCGTGAGTGCTAATGCGGGACAACATCCTTTGGCAAACAGGGTACTGAGTGATGCAGATGGTGACAGCGTCTTTGCTATACAATCGTCTCGAGATTAGAGCTCAGTTTCCCGGGTTCAGCTGACAAGCGATGGGGGCATCTTTACGAGTCAAGGTTATTCTTGTGTAAGATCACCTACCATATCCTATGCCACAGGAAGTCGGTGGCCTTGAGCACACAGTTATGCCCAAGCACATTTATGAACTTCTGAACCCCTGTCCAACAGATGAACTCTGCTTTTAATTTTTATTCCCTATTTCATAGGATAATCACTTTCCTCAATCTGATAACTCATCTTATTACATCGGGATTCCTTCAGTGTCACCTTCTAACTAGTTTCTTCCAAAGTCCAACCAACAGATGATTCCACAGTTCCTCCTCTGATCTTCCGTGGAACCCTCACCCCCCCTCCACCTCTCCCAGCACTGAAACAGCCTCCCACCTCTCCTGAACCCAGCGGCTCTCATATCCTCTCACCAACTCTTATACAGCACAGGCAGAGGCCATTCAGCCCCTCATGCATGTGCTGGCTCTTTGAAATAAATAACCAATTAGTCCCACTCCCCCTGCTCCCCCCTCACCCCCCCCCCCCCCCCACCACCCCCACCCCCCCCACCACCCCCCACCCCACAGCCTCTCCAGTATTTATCCAATTCAATTTTAAAAGGTCCAGTTGAATCTGCTTCTACCGCCCTTTCAGGCAGCACCTTCCAGATCATAACAACTCGCTGCGTAAAAAAAAAGACTGGTTTTTAATTCCCTTAATTACTTTCAGTCTGTGTCCCTATGGTTACCGACCCTCCTGCCAGGGGAAACAGTTTCTACCAAATCCCTTCAAGATTTTTAATGCTTCAGTCAAATCTCCCCCTTAACCCGCTCTGCTCGAAGAATAACAATCCCAGCGTCTCTAGTTTCTTCAATATCTTCTTCACCCTCCTCCTATTTCAATGCGCTAAATCTAAAGCTTACTGAAATGCCTTCACCTCAAACTCAGGGTTTCGCAGAGTCTAATAGCTCGTGGCCCTCATACTCAAATTCCCTGCAGCCCAATCACTATGCCTGGCTTCACTAGCGACAGACAGGCCTGGGTCACGCTCTGCTTTATGTTCCCGCTACATTCCTTCGCTCTGTCCCATCGTCCAGCTGCAGACGATGAAGGGCAGGGAGTCAGTGAGCATTTACCTGGGATCTTGCTGACTGCTGCTGCCTCGCCCATAGAGGGGGATGACCTTCTCTTGACTAATGCCGGCTTTGCAGACAGGACATTCTTGTCGATTGGGTCTCATCTCCAGCCACTGAAAACACACATTGGGAAGATTAAAAGATACAGTTTATGAGGCTTATACGTTCACTGCCAAGTTTGCTGCTTCCACGTTCCTATACACTGCACACGATGTAGACTTGGACTCTTGCAGGCAGTGCGAGTCTCAACTGTGAAAGGGTCCTCCAGCGTTGGGGGTGAGCACCTGAACGTGAGGTGTCCGATAGACTCCTGAGCACTTCCACACACCCATCAGAGTTAGCCCCTTTCCCTACCCTATATTTCGCAGGCGTGTGGGAGCCAGGAGGTAACGTTAGAGAGGAGAAACAAGATGCCCAGAGGACTGGGAGAGGCAGTAAGAAATAGTAAGGCATTAGCTGGGTCAGTGTAACCAGGGTCACTGTGGATGTATGCGAATGCGTGGAGTGTGATAAATAAAACTGGGCAGTTACAGGCACAGGTAGCCATAGGCAAATACAATGTTGTGGCGATAACAGAGACCTGACTCAAAGAAGGGAAGGACTGGGTATTAAATATTCCTGGATGCAAGGTGCTCAGGAAAGGAAGAAAAGGGGGAGGATGGAAAATTGCAGAAGCGTGGACCAAAACCTTTCTTCTCCTTAGGTACAGCGATGGTGCTGGAGGTACTGAATAAGGAGAGTATTGCAGTGCTAGAGAAAGGATGTCCCAGAGGGGTCAAGGGCAGAATCTATTTATAAAGCCAAGGAACAATAGAGCTGGCATCATACTATGGGGTGCATTCTACAGACCAGCAACTAGTGAGAAAGATATAGAGGAGCTAATTTGCAGGGAAATTACAGAGAGCAGTTATAATGGGGGACTTTAATTATCTGAATGTGGACTGGGATAGTGGTATTGTAAAGGAAAGAAAGGGGTAAGTGTTCCTGTAATGTAGTCAGGAAGTTTTTCTACAACTGTATGTTTCCAGTCCAACAGGGACCACTGCTAGACCTGGTTCTTGGAATGAGGTGGGCCAAGTGGAGCAAGTGTCAGTGAGAGAACATTTTGGGGTCAGTGATCATTGTGTCAAAGGCTTAGGATGGCTATGGGAAAGGATAAGGAGCAATCCAAAGGAGGAATAATTAATTACAGGAGAGCCAATTTCAGTGGGGTGAGGGCAGATCTGGCCCAGATATATTGGAATCAAGAAGAGCAGATGGCTCGGTAGAGTCAATTCTCATGAAGGAGAAAGGTAGAATAAGCAATTCCAGAACTGCCTGGATGAAGGAGGAGACAGACTGTAAGATGAAGCAGAAAATGGTCACATGACAAATGTCAGGTTGGTAACACGAGTGGAAACCAGGCTGAAGATAGAAAGTTCAGGGGAAAGTGAAAAAATGTAAGAGAAGCAAAGAGAGAGTATGAGAAGAGACTGGCAGTCAACATAAAAGGGAATCTTACAAGTCTTCTACGGGCATATGAATAGTTAAAGGAGTAGGGCCGATTGGGGACCAAAAATGGGATTTACACATGGAGGCAGGGGCTGAGGTGCTAAATGAATATTTTACATCTGTCTTTATCTTGGAAGATGCTGCTGCACAGGTTGTGGTGAAAGAGGAGGCTGTTTTGATACTGGATGAGTTAGAATTGATAAAGAGGAGTTATTAGAAAGGCTGGTGGGTCAACGGGACCAGCTCAGATGTATCCAAGCGGACTGAGGGGAGGATGGAAATCACAGAAGCGCTGACCAAAACCTTTCAGTTCTCCTTAGGTACAGCAATGGTGATAGAGAACTGCAAATGTTACACCCAGATTCACAAAAAAAAAATGTAAAGATAAGCCCAGCGACTACGCGCCAGTTAGTTCCCTCAGTGGTTGGGAAGCTTCTAGAAACAATCAGCCGGAACAAAATTAACATCCACTCTGACAAGTGTGGATTAATTAAGGAAAACTAACATGGATTTGTTAAAGGCAAATCATGTCTAACTAACTGAAGTTTTCCTGATGAGGGAACAGAGGGGTTGATGCGGGTAATGTAGTTGATGTGGTGTACATGGACTTCCAAACAGCGGCTGATAATACACACTTGCTAAATGAAGTTGAAGCCCATGGAATAAAAGGGCGGGCAGCAGCATGGATAGCAAGTTAGCCGAGTGACAGGAACAAGGGAGTAGCTGTAAATGGTTGTTTTTCGAACTGAAGGAATGTATGCGGTGGGCTTTCCCAGGGGCCGGAACGAGGATCAATGCTCTTCTTGATCCAGACTTGGGTGCACAGGGCGTCATTTCAAACTTTGCAAATGAAGAAACTTTGTGAATTGTGAGGAGGAAAGTGATCGATTCAGGGGGAGGTCGACAGGTTGGTGGAACTGGTGGACAAGTGGCAGATGAAATTTCATGCAGAGAAATGTGAAATGATTCATTTTGGTGGGAAAGACAAGGAGAAGCAATAGAAAATAAAGGTCACAATTCTAAAGCTGGGGGTACATGTGCATACAGTTTATTTAATTCTTTCATGGGATGTGGACGGCGCTGGCAAGGCCAGCATCTGTTGCCCATCCCTAATTGCCCTTCAACAGAGTGGTTTGCTGGGTCATTTCAGAGGACAGTTAAGAGTCAACCACATTCAAGGCTATGGGACCAAGTGCTGCTGAATGGGATTAGGTAGGTAGGTAGGTAGGTCAGGCGTTTCTCATGTGTCGGTGCAGACTCGATGGGCCGAAGGGCTTCTTCTGCACTCTGTGATTCTGTGACTGCTGTGGGTCTGGAGTCACATGTAGGCCAGACCGGGTAAGGAGGGCAGATTTCCCTCCCGAAAGGGCATTAGTGAACCAGATGGGTTCTTACAACAATCAATGATAGTTTCATGGGCACCATGACTGAGACGATAACATATAAGATCCTGAGGGGTTTTGACAGGGTGGATGTGAAAAGGATATTTCCTCTAGAGCTAGGGGTCACCATTTAAAAATAAGGGGTCATTCATTTAAGACAGAGATGGGGGGGAAATTTTTTTTCTCAAGAGGGTTGTGAGCCTTTGGAACTGTTTCCACCACCTTCTGAGGAACAGAGTCTTTGAATATTTTTTTAAGGCAGAGCTAGATAGATTCCTGATAACAAGAGAATGAAAGGGGGTAGAGGAGTGAAACAAGGAGTTGAGGTTGGAATCAGTTCAGGCCACGATCTTATTGAACAGCCTCGAGAAGCCGAGGGGCCTACTCCTGCTCCCAATTCATATGACCAGCTTTGTAATCCAGATTTTTATTCACTGAATTAAAATTCCACCAGCTGCCAGTGGGATTTGAACCCGCATCCCAGAGCATTAGCCTGGGCCTCTGGATTACTAGTCCAATCACATTACCACTGTGCCACCGACTCCCCTTAATCATCGAAGGCGAAGGGACAGGTTTGTTATGGTGAACCTTTCTAACACTGGCTTGGTCTCACAGCCTTGTGTCCAATTCCGAGCACTGCATTTTTAGGAGGGACATGAAGAGTTCAGAGATGGTGCAGAAAAGATTTGCAGTGTGGGTCTCTTGTTGTTCTTGGTTCAACGATTTAGATTTAAACGTCAGGGGCGTGATTAAGAAGTTCTCAGACTGTGTGGCTGATATTGCGGGAGGCAGCTGTACGACAGCAGGATGATATTGATGGATTGGTCGGGTGGAATTCAATCTGCAGGAATGTGAGGGAATGTATGTGGGGAGGACAAACAAGACAAGGGAATACCCAATAAATGGGAGGATACTGGGAGGTGTAGAGGAATAGGGCGACCTTGGAGTGTATGTCCACAGATCCCGGAAGATTGCAGGACAGCTAGATAAAGGTGGTTAAATCACAGTATCTCTACAGTGTAGGAGGCGGCAATTCGGCCCATCAAGTCTGCACTGGCCCTCTGAAAGAACATTCCACTTGGTCCCATTCCCCTGCCTTATCCCTGTAACCTTGCACATTCTCTCTTTTCAGGTAGCAATCCAACTCCCTTTTCAATACCTTGATCAAACCTGCCTCCACCACCCTTTCAGCAAGTTTGTTCCAGACTCCAATCACCCTCTGGGTGAAAAAATATTTCCTCACATCACATTTACTCCTTTTGCCAATTATTTTGAATCTGTGCTCTCTAGTTCTTGATGTTCGCTTGAGTGGAAACAGTTTCTCACTATTTACCCAGTCCATACCCCTCAGGGTCTTGAATACCTCTATCAAGTCTCCTCTCAGCCTTCTTTTCTCCAAGGAAAACAGTCACAACCTCTCCAATCTATCCTCATAGCCACAGTTCTTCATCCCGGGAATCATTCCTGTGAATCTCCTCTGTACTCTCTCCATTGCCTTCACATCCTTTCTCACGAATGGCACCTGGAACTGGGCACAGTACTCCAGATGAGGTCTAACTAGTGTCTTACACAAGTTAACATGACCTCCTTACTCTTGTACTCAATGCTCCTATTAATAAAGTCCAAGGTACTATATGCTTTATTAACTAATCTCTCAACATGTCCTAAAAGCAAAAAACTGCAGATGCTGGAAATCCAAAACAAAAACAGAAACAGAAATACCTGGAAAAACTCAGCAAGTCTGGCAGCATTAGCGGAGAAGAAAAGAGCTGACGTTCCGAATCCTCATAACCCTTCAATAGAACTCAACATGTCCTGCCATCTTCAATGAACTATGTACATGAACACTGAGGTCCCTCTGTTCCTCCTTTAGAGGCTCTCCCTTTATTTTATAGTGTCTCACCACATCTTTCCTGTCAAAACGAATCACCTCACACTTCTCTGCATTGAATTTCATCTGCCACTTGCCTGTCCAATCCAACAACATGTCTATGTCCTTTTGAAGTTCAAGACTATCCCCATCACAGTTGACAATATTTCCAATCTTTGTATCATCTGCAAATTTGGAAACGATGCCCTGCTCACCAGTCTAGGTCATAAATATATATCAGGAAGAGCAAGAGTCCCAACACTGACCCCTGAGGAACTCCACTACAAACCTTCCTCCAATCTGAAAAACAGCCATTTATCACTGCTCTCTGTTTCCTGTCACACAGCCAATTTCTTATCCAAGTGTCTACTTTCCCTTTTATTACATGAGCTAGAATTTTGCTTACAAGACTGCTGTGTGGCATTGTATCAAATGCCTTGGAAATCCAAATCAACCTTCTCTGTAACCTCCTCAAAAATCCCCAGCAAGTTAGTTAAACATGATTTTCCTTTAATGAAGGGAAGGAATGTGGGATATTTTGTTTGACTGGCCAAGGAACAGAATATAAGATAAGGCAGGTTATGTCAGGTCTGTATAAAACCCTAGTTAGACCACAGTTAGAGAGTGCTGTGTACAGGTCAGGACTACAGTACAGGAAGGATGTGATCACTTGAGAGGGTAGAGGAGATTTACACAAGATGTTGTCAGGACTAGAGAATTTTAGTGATGAGGAAAGATTGGAGATACTGGGATTGTTTTCCTTAGAAAAGAGGTGGCTGAAGGGAGATTTAATTGAAGTGTATAACATTATGAGGAGCTTAGGTAGATTGGATAAGAGGGACCTATTTCCCTGGGCAGAGGTCAGCAACAAGGGGGTAAAGATTGAAAGTATTTGGTGGATGAGAAATGAGTTCAGGAGTAACTATGTTCACCCAGAGGCTGGTGGGGATCTGGAGCTCTCTGTCGGAAAGGGTGGGAGGGGCAGAAACCCTCATCACATTGAACAATTACTTGGACATGCACTTGGAGTGCTCTAACCTGCAGGACCACAGGGAGCAGGAGCTGTAAAATGGGATTAGACTAGATAGCTCTTTCAGCAAGGATTGAAACGATGGGCTGAATGACCCTCCTCCTGTTCTTTCAATTTTTGAGTTTCTTGTAGGGATGAAGGGCTTCAGTTGTGTAGATAGGCTAGCTAAGTAGAGGGTGTGGTTCAGATCTGGTAAGCACTGCCTGAGAGTGTGGTGAGGACAGGGTCAATCGAGGGGTTAGGATGTGGAATGCACCGCCTGAGAGTGTGGTGGAAACAGGGTCAATCGAGTGGGTAGGATGTGGAATGCACCGCCTGAGAGTGTGGTGGAAACAGGGTCAATTGAGTGGTTAGGGTCTGGAATGCACTGTCTGAGAGTGTGGTGGAGACAGGGTCAATCGAGTGGTTAGGGTCTGGAATGCACTGTCTGAGAGTGTGGTGGAGACAGGGTCAATCGAGTGGTTAGGGTCTGGAATGCACTGTCTGAGAGTGTGGTGGAGACAGGGTCAATCGAGTGGTTAGGGTCTGGAATGCACTGCCTGAGAGTGTGGTGGAGACAGGGTCAATCGAGTGGTTAGGGTCTGGAATGCACTGTCTGAGAGTGTGGTGGAGACAGGGTCAATCGAGTGGTTAGGGTCTGGAATGCACTGTCTCAGAGTGTGGTGGAGACAGGGTCAATCGAGTGGTTAGTGTCTGGAATGCACTGTCTGAGAGTGTGGTGGAGACAGGGTCAATCGAGTGGTTAGGATGTGAATGCACTGTCTGAGAGTGTGGTGGAGACAGGGTCAATCGAGTGGTTAGGATGTGAATGCACTGTCTGAGATTGTGGTGGAGACAGGGTCAATCGAGTGGTTAGGGTCTGGAATGCCCTGTCTGAGAGTGTAAAGGAGACAGGGTCAATCGAGTGGTTAGGGTCTGGAATGCAATGTCTGAGAGTGTGGTGGAGACAGGGTCAATCGAGTGGTTAGGGTCTGGAATGCACTGTCTGAGAGTGTGGTGGAAACAGGGTCAATCGAGTGGTTAGGGTCTGGAATGTACTGTCTGAGAGTGTGGTGGAGACAGGGTCAATCGAGTGGTTAGGGTCTGGAATGCACTGTCTGAGAGTGTGGTGGAGACAGGGTCAATCGAATGGTTAGGGTCTGGAATGCACTGTCTGAGAGTGTGGTGGAGACAGGGTCAATCGAGTGGTTAGGGTCTGGAATGCACTGTCTGAGAGTGTGGTGGAGACAGGGTCAATCGAATGGTTAGGGTCTGGAATGCACTGTCTGAGAGTGTGGGGGAGACAGGGTCAATCGATTGATTGGGGCCTGGAATGCACTGTCTGAGAGTGTGGTGGAGACAGGGTCAATCGAGTGGTTAGGGTCTGGAATGCACTGTCTGACAGTGTGGGGTAAGTAGGTTTAATTGTGGCTTTGAAAAGGAAATTGGGTCATTATCTGAAGGGAAGGAAATTAGCAGGCACATGGGGAACAGGACTAGCTGAGTTGCTTTTGCAGGGAGCCAGCACATAAACGACGGGCTGAATGGCCTCATTCTGTGCTGGAACTATTCTATGATTCAATAACCCAATTAACCTGGTAAGCAGCACAGCTTTGGCAGAAAAATCTGCTCCATCGTGTCCGTCTGTCACACTTGGGCTGGCTGGAGCATCCTCATTTTAAACTTTTACAACACAAACACACACACTTAACACCACTCACTCACCACCCACCCACCCACCCACCCTCTCATCAAACTCTTGGGAGGGGAGAAAGAAACCTAGGGCCAATAAATGGGAAAAACCCCTCTGGAAAATTCCTCTCCAACTCCTCAGACAATCAAAATCAGTCCAGAAAGTCTGACAGACCCTGTGTTCCATCTGCTGGAAAACTGAACGGGTGAAGAGAGCTTGGGACATCTGGAGCGACACAGCCTCTCTCAGAAAGGGTACAGCACTCCCCAGATCAGTGCTTCTGATACCTACAGCTCTGGGTTCCAACGGACAGTATGTTTGAAACCCCCGGCACACTGTCCCCACCTGTAAGTGTTTTAAAACAGTGCACGCACACTGGCTGAGGAGGTTCCAGCACTCCATGCTCGCCCAGTGACCTCCAGCCTCACCCATCAATAACAATGCTGCAATCTGGTGGGCCACAGTGAACAGCAAACCTCACACACTCACTCAGGGCCACGGGGGGAATATCCACAATGACTCAACCTGGAACGGCTGCGATTTCTCAGTGATGGTTCTTACGTTTGCATAATGTAGCAAGCACAGAGCTTCACCAAGAGACGGTCCTGAACTCTTTTTTATTCATGACAGGGCCCAGCATTTATTGCCCATCCCCAACTGCCCTTGGGAAGGTGGTGGTGAGCTGCCTTCTTGAGCCGCTGCAGTCCCTGTGGTGTAGGTACACCCACAGTGCTGTTAGGGAGGGAGTTCCAGGATTTTGTCCCTGTGGTGTAGGTGCACCCACAGTGCTGTTAGGGAGGGAGTTCCAGGATTTTGTCCATGTGGTGTAGGTACACTCACAGTGCTGTTAGGGAGGGAGTTCCAGGATTTGTCCCTGTGGTGTAGGTACACCCACAGCGCTGTTAGGGAGGGAGTTCCAGGATTTTGTCCATGTGGTGTAGGTACACGCACATTGCTGTTAGGGAGGGAGTTCCAGGATTTTGTCCATGTGGTGTAGGTACACCCACAGTGCTGTTAGGGAGGGAGTTCCAGGATTTTGTCCATGTGGTGTAGGTACACCCACATTGCTGTTAGGGAGGGAGCTCCAGGATTTTGGCCCAGCAACAGTGAAGGAACAGTGATATATTTCCAAGTCAGGATGGTGAGTGACTTGGAGGGGAACTTCCAGGTGGTGGTGTTCCCATCTATCTGCTGCCCTTGTCCTTCTAGATGGTAGTGGTCGTGGGTTTGGAAGGTGCTGTCTAAGGAGCCTTGGTGAGTTGCTGCAGTGCATCTTGTAGATGGTACACACATTGCTGCTACTGTGTGTCGGTGGTGGAGGGAGTGAATGTTTATGGATGTGGTGCCAATCAAGCGGGGCTGCTTTGTCCTGGACTGTGTTGAGCTTCTTGAGTGTTGTGGGAGCTGCACTCATCCAGGCAAGTGGGGAGTATTCCATCTCACTCCTGACTTGTGCCTTGTAGATGGTGGACAGGCTTTGGGGAGTCAGGAGGTGAGTTACTCACTGCAGGATTCCCAGCCTCTGACCTGCTCTTGTAGACACAGTATTTATATGGCTGGTCCAGTTCAGTTTCTGGTCAATGGTAACCCCCAGGATGTTGATAATGGGGGAATTCAGTGATGGAAATGTCATCGACTGTCAAAGGGGGATGATTGGATTCTCCCTTGTTGGAGGTGGCCATTGCCTGAAACTTGTGTGGCGTGAATGTTGCATTAAAACGTTGCCGGAATCGAGAAAGGCTCAGTACATTCAGCGAATGGTTGTGCAATCCAAAAACGAATTGAATGTGCCACAGGGGTTTGGTGCCGTGTCAGACCCTGGCTTTGAGATCAACTCCACTGTCAATTTACCCCCAAAGGTACTGACTTACACGTCAACTGAAGGAGCTCTCAGTCTGAGCAGAGTGAAACGTGACTGCCTGGTGCCACCTTAAGCAGGGGCAGCGTGGTGGGGTAGTGTCGGGATTCCCCAGCAGCAACTCAAGGGCTGCTGTCGCTGAGTCAGGGCAAAGAGGGCCAGGGACTGGGGACCTCGTGGGGAGCTGTCTCCCAATCGAACGCAGCTAAATTCAAAGCAGGCAGAAGCTCGGAGCTGATGGGTGATGAATGACTCTTACCTGATGGAGACATGGCCAACTGCACACACGCAAGGGAGCCAAGCAGGAGGGAGGAGGGAGAGAGAAAAATATATTAGAGATAATGAAATCAGCGGCGTGACAGGAACCCTGAACAGTGTGATTACCGCCTGTCCATCGCTGGCTCCTCACATTCACACACCCTCCGACTTATAGCACAAACCCCACCAGGACAGCTTATAGCACGGCCTAGACATGGGGCTCTCTCCGCAGGGCCCGCTTCTTTCAAAGGGGATGTGAGCAAGGGTGGATTTAAGAGAGAGAGGCCCATGTCGAGTGTGGCCCGAACTTGGCTTTGTCCAGTTATAAAACACCGGGAGGCCCCAGCAAGGGTGCTGCAATCACTCCCTTAAAGGTTTACTAGACTTGAATAACTAGAATGGTACCAAGGATTTCAGTTCCACGGAGAGATTGGAGAAGCTAGGACTGTTCATGTATCACCTGCTCTGCTCACTGACCTACACTGGCTCCTGGTCCAGCAACGCCTCAATTAATTCTGGCCTCTTGAGCATTCTTGATTCTCATTTCACCGCCAATGGCAGCCAGGCATGAGTCCTAAACTCTGGAATTCCACCCCCCCCCAACCATCTCTCCTCCTTTAAGACGCTCCTTAAAACCAACCTCTTTGACTGAGCTGTTGGTCACCTGTCCCAAATATCTCCTGATGTGGCTCGGGGTCAAATTTTGTTCAGTTCTGCTCCCGTGAAGAACCCCTGGGATGCTTTATTGTAGTAAAGGCGCTATATAAATGCAAGTTGCTGCTGCTGAATTTTAGAAATCCAAAGCAGTTTATGTCTGTGAAGAAAGGCAGAATCACATCCCGAACCACTCACTCAGCAGCTGCAGCTCAGCGACGGCTCTGCTACCGACCCATAAATGGCTGTGACCCATCTCCTCATTGGCCAGCAACAGGAGAAGCAGCACAGGCCTTGGATACTCCTGACAGGCAAGCTTATGGATCTCACACTGAACATATCCGAGACGTAGCAATGTCTCCCTGATCTGTCCAGGATCACCTTCCATTCTCCCTCCCGCTCTCTCCAACTTCCAATAGGACAGCATTGGTTTGAAAGGAGCCCTTTAACGTGGCCCTGTCTAAATGCTTTAATAACAATTGTTGGCACAGTTATAGTGGCCCAAAGTGGTTCTGCGGTGATGGTACTGGGAAATGTCGTCAGTGACTGCTTTCCTAACAGGGTGCAGGGAGCATGGCAATCAAGCACGTACTGTGGGGCTGCTCTAATGTGGAGACCACTTCAGAACGGCACAAGTGAAGCAATTTATTGCAGTGCCAGCCTCCAACCGATGAGCTTTATTGGATTAAACCTCCAGCCCCATCTCACATTGCTGCTGAAAAGCTCATCCTGCTATCTATCAGGCTGGATTGATTTTACCAAAGGGCACAGCTTGGACAGGCGATGGCACAATAATATTACATCACACAGGGGACAGGTCCAATACAGGACACAGACGGGTTGCGAAACAATTGTTTGACGAAAGATTAATTCAGAGAGAGAAAGAGAGAGTTCTGCCCAGTCAGTGTTCCAGCAGAAACACATCGCTGAGCTCCTGTCTCAGAAACACACAATTCACAGCCGGTTTGTCAGAGAGGGTGTCACTAACTATCTCCCCATGGACAACCCTCACACTCTGTAAAATTATCCCCAAAACACCGAGCCCCATAAAAAATAATCCCCAAAACACCGAGCCCCATAAAAAATAATCCCCAAAACACCGAGCCCCATAAAAATAATCCCCAAAACACCAAAAAACCCCGTAAAAATAATCCCCAAAACACCAAAAAACCCCGTAAAAATAATCCCCAAAACACCGAATCCATAAAAATAATCCCCAAAACACCGAGCCCCATAAAAATAATCCCCAAAATACCAAAAAACCCCCTCCCCCCCAGTCCCCCTCCCCTCCCGCCCTCCCCCATAAAAATAATGCCCAAAACACCAAAAACCCCCTCCCCCCAGTCCCCCCTCCCCCTCCCCCTCCCCCCAGTCCCCCCTCCCCCTCCCCCCAGTCCCCCCTCCCCCCCTCCCCCTCCCCCCAGTCCCCCCTCCCCCTCCCCCCAGTCCCCCCTCCCCCCCCTCCCCCTCCCCCCAGTCCCCCTCCTCCCCCCAGTCCCCCCTCCCCCCCCCAGTCCCCCCTCCCGTCCCCCCCCAGTCCCCCCTCCCCCTCCCCCCAGTCCCCCTCCCCCCCCCAGTCCCCCCTCCCGTCCCCCCTCCCCCCAGTCCCCCCCCCCCCCAGTCCCCCCTCCCCCTCCCCCCAGTCCCCCCCTCCCCCCCTCCCCCTCCCCCCAGTCCCCCTCCTCCCCCCAGTCCCCCCTCCCCCCCCCAGTCCCCCCTCCCGTCCCCCCCCAGTCCCCCCTCCCCCTCCCCCTCCCCCCAGTCCCCCCTCCCGTCCCCCCCCAGTCCCCCCTCCCCCTCCCCCCAGTCCCCCTCCCCCCCCCAGTCCCCCCTCCCGTCCCCCCTCCCCCCAGTCCCCCCTCCCCCTCCCCCAGTCCCCCCTCCCCCCCTCCCCCTCCCCCTCCCCCCAGTCCCCCCCCAGTCCCCCCTCCCCCTCCCCCCAGTCCCCCCCCAGTCCCCCCTCCCCCTCCCCCCAGTCCCCCCTCCCCCTCCCCCTCCCCCCAGTCCCCCCCTCCCCCCCAGTCCCCCCAGTCCCCCCTCCCCCTCCCCCCAGTCCCCCCTCCCCCTCCCCCCCTCCTCCCCCCAGTCCCCCCTCCCCCCCCCCCAGTCCCCCCTCCCCCCAGTCCCCCCCCAGTCCCCCCCCCTCCTCCCCCCAGTCCCCCCCCAGTCCCCCCTCCCCCTCCAGTCCCCCCCCCCCTCCCCCCCCCCCTCACCAGAAGAGGTGTCCACAGAGGCTGATGACCGCGTCCTTGGCCGTGTCCAGACAGATGTTACACTCGAAGCTGCCCTTGTCCCCCTGGGCCTGGGCCTGGGCCTGGGCCTGGGCCTGGGGCTGTCCCGGCCTCTCCTCCCCGCCCGCCACCTTCTCCCCGCTCTCAGCCGCGGCCGCCATGACTGAACAATCACCCCGGGAGAGCCCGTCCTCCGCCTGCCGCCCCTCTGCTGCTCCGCCCTCTGATTGGGCCACGAGCACGTCCATCACCCGCCGGAGGGGGCGGCGCCGGAGGACGATTGGTCTAGTCGGCTGTCTATCAAACGCCCCTCACCACATATTTACTCTCAGTCGATTGGCCCCGCTGCCTGTCACACAGACATTCCAGATCGCTGATTGGACAATACCAGGCAGGAGGGTAATAGGTACTCTATCGGCCATTGGTGATTTGACAAGTCAATCAAAATCGCCCTCAGTCCGAGTGGCTGACAACGCTGTCAATCACCAATGGCTCGATCGAACGCTTCATCAGATTGGATAAACTCCCGGACGGCATCAGAAGCAGCTACTGGACAAGCCGTCCGTCAGTCCCAAATGATTATCCAATCTGCTGCGTGGAAACGGTGGGGGGGGGGGGGGCAGGAGAGTGAGCTGAATAAACAGTATGGACGGACGGACGGGTGGGTGGGTCCACAGCCAGGCTGAGATGGGGGGAGGGATGTGGTGAGGGGGATGATACTGAGCACGGATTGGTCCAGGGGCCCGTCATTCAAAGGTAACTGCTGATTCTCCCTTAGCTGATTGGTCTAGACCGCTGTCAATCAATACCAGCGGGGGGGTAGTGGTAATGATGGCGGAGGGAGGGAATGGTGAAGCTGATTGGACGGTGGGAGCTGGGCGGAGTCAGGCGGTCTTGGTGTAGCCAGTGTTTGTTACAACAACAACTTACCTGGACAAGACAACAATAAAACTCAGCAGGTCTGGCAGCTTCTGTGGGGAGGAAGACACAGCAGTCCTGGTGGGGGTGACGTCAACCATGGATAGAAACACATTTAAATCATGGAAATAGGTGGGAAAAGAAAAATCTATATAATTTATAGGGAAAAAAAAGGAAGGGGGAAACAGAAAGGGGGTGGGGATGGGGGAGGGAGCTCACGACCTAAAGTTGTTGAATTCAATATTCAGACCGGAAGGCTGTAAGGTGCCTAGTCGGAAGATGAGGTGTTGTTCCTCCAGTTTGCGTTGGGCTTCACTGGAACAATGCAGTAAGCCAAGGACAGACATGTGGGCAAGAGAGCAGGGTGGAGTGTTAAAATGGCAAGCGACAGGGAGGTTTGGGTCATTCTTGCGGACAGACCGCAGGTGTTCTGCAAAGCGGTCGCCCAGTTTACGTTTGGTCTCTCCAATGTAGAGGAGACCACATTGGGAGCAACGAATGCAGTAGACTAAGTTGGGGGAAATGCAAGTGAAATGCTGCTTCACTTGAAAGGAGTGTTTGGGCCATTGGACGGTGAGGAGAGAGGAAGTGAAGGGGCAGGTGTTACATGTTTTGCGTGGGCATGGGGTGGTGCCATAGGAGGGGGTTGAGGAGTAGGGGGTGATGGAGGAGTGGACCAGGGTGTCCCGGAGGGACTGATCCCTACGGAATGCCGATAAGGGGGGGTGAAGGGAAGATGTGTTTGGTGGAGGCATCATGCTGGAGTTGGCGGAAATGGCGGAGGATGATCCTTTGAATGCGGAGGCTGGTGGGGTGATAAGTGAGGACAAGGGGGACCCTATCATGTTTCTGGGAGGGAGGAGAAGGCGTGAGGGCGGATGCGCGGGAGATGGGCCGGACACGGTTGAGGGCCCTGTCAGAGCTGTACCTTGAGTGCCCTACCATCCATTCTTAATTAGCACATTCGTTTAGATAATATCACCAACTTTAACTTTAACACCTATGTGTTCTTTTGTATTATTGTCGCTGACATCTTTTGATGATCTGCTTCTATCACTTCTATCACTGCTTGTTTGTCTACACAAGCACCTCTGTCTCTCTCTCTCTCTCCCCACCCCCGCCCCCCCACACACACACCTTAAACCAGCTTATATTTCAACTCTTTGTTGGACTCGAAATCAAGTTCTGTCGAAGGGTCATGAGGACTCGAAACGTCAACTCTTTTCTTCTCCGCCGATGCTGCCAGACCTGCTGAGTTTTTCCAGCTAATTCTGTTTTTGTTTTGGATTTCCAGCATCCGCAGTTTTTTTGTTTTTATATCTGTACCTTCACCCCACCCCCACCCCCACTAGGACTATCTGTACCTTCACCCCACCCCACCCCCACTAGGGCTATCTGTACCTTCCCCCCACCCCCACCCCCACCCCCACTAGGGCTATCTGTACCTTCCCCCCACCCCAACCCCACTAGGGCTATCTGTACCTTCACCCCCACCCCACCCCCACTAGGGCTATCTGTACCTTCACCCCACCCCACCCCCCACTAGGGCTATCTGTACCTTCACCCCACCCCCACTAGGGCTATCTGTACCTTCACCCCCACCCCACCCCCACTAGGGCTATCTGTACCTTCATCCCACCCCACCCCCACTAGGGCTATCTGTACCTTCATCCCACCCCACCCCCACTAGGGCTATCTGTACCTTCACCCCACCCCACCCCACCCCCACTAGGACTATCTGTACCTTCCCCCCACCCCACCCCCACTAGGGCTATCTGTACCTTCATCCCACCCCACCCCCACTAGGGTTATCTGTACCTTCACCCCACCCCACCCCACCCCCACTAGGACTATCTGTACCTTCCCCCCACCCCACCCCCACTAGGGCTATCTGTACCTTCACCCCACCCCAACTAGGGCTATCTGTACCTTCACCCCACCCCACCCCCACTAGGGCTTTCTGTACCTTCACCCCACCCCACCCCCACTAGGTCTATCTGTACCTTCACCCCACCCCAACCCCACGAGGGCAATCTGTACCTTCACCCCACCCCATCCCCACTAGGTCTATCTGTACCTTCACCCCACCCCACCCCCACTAGGGCTATCTGTACTTTCACCCCACCTCCACTCGGGCTATCTGTACCTTCACCCCACCCCCACTAGGGCTATCTGTACCTTCACCCCACCCCACCCCCACTAGGGCTATCTGTACCTTCACCCCACCCCACCCCCACTAGGGCTATCTGTACCTTCACCCCACCCCCACTAGGGCTATCTGTACCTTCACCCCACCCCCGTTAGGGCTATCTGTACCTTCACCCCACCCCCACTAGGGCTATCTGTACCTTCACCCCATCCCCACTAGGTCTATCTGTACCTTCACCCCACCCCACCCCCACTAGGGCTATCTGTACCTTCACCCCACCCCCACTAGGGCTATCTGTACCTTCACCCCTCCCCCACCCCCACTAGGGCTATCTGTACCTTCACCCCACCCCACCCCCACTAGGGCTATCTGTACCTTCACCCCACCCCACCCCCACTAGGTCTATCTGTACCTTCACCCCACCCCCATTAGGGCTATCTGTACCTTCACCCCACCCCCACCCCCACTAGGGCTATCTGTACCTTCACCCCAACCCCACGAGGGCTATCTGTACCTTCACCCCACCCCATCCCCACTAGGTCTATCTGTACCTTCACCCCACCCCACCCCCACTAGGTCTATCTGTACCTTCACCCCACCTCCACTCGGGCTATCTGTACCTTCCCCCCACCCCACCCCCACTAGGGCTATCTGTACCTTCACCCCACCCCACCCCCACTAGGGCTATCTGTACCTTCACCCCACCCCACCCCCACTAGGGCTATCTGTATCTTCACCCCACCCCAACCCCACGAGGGCAATCTGTACCTTCACCCCACCCCACCCCCACTAGGGCTATCTGTACCTTCACCCCACCCCACCCCCACTAGGTCTATCTGTACCTTCACCCCACCTCCACTCGGGCTATCTGTACCTTCACCCCACCCCCACTAGGGCTATCTGTACCTTCACCCCACCCCATCCCCACTAGGGCTATCTGTACCTTCACCCCACCCCACCCCCACTAGGTCTATCTGTACCTTCACCCCACCCCACCCCCACTAGGGCTATCTGTACCTTCACACCACCCCACCCCCACTAGGGCTATCTGTACCTTCACCCCACCCCCACTAGGGCTATCTGTACCTTCACCCCACCCCCACTAGGGCTATCTGTACCTTCACCCCACCCCCACTAGGGCTATCTGTACCTTCACCCCACCCCACCCCCACTAGGTCTATCTGTACCTTCACCCCACCCCCACTAGGGCTATCTGTACCTTCACCCCCACCCCCACTAGGGCTATCTGTACCTTCCCCCCACCCCCACTAGGGCTATCTGTACCTTCACCCCACCCCACCCCCACTAGGTCTATCTGTACCTTCACCCCACCCCCACTAGGGCTATCTGTACCTTCACCCCCACCCCACCCCCACTAGGGCTATCTGTACCTTCACCCCACCCCACCCCCACTAGGGCTATCTGTACCTTCACCCCACCCCCACTAGGACTATCTGTACCTTCACCCCACCCCACCCCCACTAGGGCTATCTGTACCTTCACCCCACCCCCACTAGGACTATCTGTACCTTCACCCCACCCCCAGCCCCACTAGGGCTATCTGTACCTTCACCCCACCCCACCCCCACTAGGGCTATCTGTACCTTCACCCCACCCCCACTAGGGCTATCTGTACCTTCACCCCACCCCCACCCCCACTAGGGCTATCTGTACCTTCACCCCCACCCCCACTAGGGCTATCTGTACCTTCCCCCCACCCCCACTAGGACTATCTGTACCTTCACCCCACCCCCACTAGGACTATCTGTACCTTCACCCCACCCCCACTAGGGCTATCTGTACCTTCACCCCACCCCACCCCCACTAGGGCTATCTGTACCTTCACCCCACCCCACCCCCACTAGGGCTATCTGTACCTTCCCCCCACCCCACCCCCACTAGGGCTATCTGTACCTTCCCCCCACCCCACCCCCACTAGGGCTATCTGTACCTTCCCCCCACCCCACCCCCACTAGGGCTATCTGTACCTTCACCCCACCCCACCCCCACTAGGACTATCTGTACCTTCACCCCACCCCACCCCCACTAGGGCTATCTGTACCTTCACCCCACCCCCACTAGGGCTATCTGTACCTTCACCCCCACCCCACCCCCACTAGGGCTATCTGTACCTTCACCCCACCCCACCCCCACTAGGGCTATCTGTACCTTCCCCCACCCCCACTAGGGCTATCTGTACCTTCACCCCACCCCCACTAGGGCTATCTGTACCTTCACCCCATCCCACCCTCACTAGGGCTATCTGTACCTTCACCCCACCCCCACCCCCACTAGGGCTATCTGTACCTTCCTCCCACCCCCACTAGGGCTATCTGTACCTTCACCCCACCCCACCCCCACTAGGGCTATCTGTACCTTCCCCCCACCCCCACTAGGGCTATCTGTACCTTCACCCCACCCCCACTAGGGCTATCTGTACCTTCACCCCACCCCACCCCCACTAGGGCTATCTGTACCTTCACCCCACCCCCACTAGGGCTATCTGTACCTTCACCCCACCCCCACTAGGGCTATCTGTACCTTCACCCCACCCCACCCCCACTAGGGCTATCTGTACCTTCACCCCACCCCACCCCCACTAGGGCTATCTGTACCTTCACCCCACCCCACCCCCACTAGGGCTATCTGTACCTTCACCCCACCCCACCCCCACTAGGACTATCTGTACCTTCACCCCACCCCCACCCCCACTAGGGCTATCTGTACCTTCACCCCACCCCCACCCCCACTAGGGCTATCTGTACCTTCCCCCCACCCCCACTAGGGCTATCTGTACCTTCACCCCACCCCCACTAGGGCTATCTGTACCTTCACACCACCCAACCCCCACTAGGGCTATCTGTACCTTCCCCCCACCCCACCCCCACTAGGGCTATCTGTACCTTCCCCCCACCCCACCCCCACTAGGGCTATCTGTACCTTCACCCCACCCCACCCCCACTAGGGCTATCTGTACCTTCAACCCACCCCACCCCCACTAGGGCTATCTGTACCTTCACCCCACCCCACCCCCACTAGGTCTATCTGTACCTTCACCCCACCCCACCCCCACTAGGGCTATCTGTACCTTCCCCCCACCCCACCCCCACTAGGGCTATCTGTACCTTCACCCCACCCCCACTAGGGCTATCTGTACCTTCACCCCCACCCCACCCCACCCCCACTAGGGCTATCTGTACCTTCACCCCACCCCACCCCCACTAGGGCTATCTGTACCTTCACCCCACCCCACCCCCACTAGGGCTATCTGTACCTTCACCCCACCCCACCCCCACTAGGGCTATCTGTACCTTCCTCCCACCCCCACTAGGGCTATCTGTACCTTCACCCCACCCCACCCCCACTAGGGCTATCTGTACCTTCCCCCCACCCCCACTAGGGCTATCTGTACCTTCACCCCCACCCCACCCCCACTAGGGCTATCTGTACCTTCACCCCACCCCCACCCCCACTAGGGCTATCTGTACCTTCACCCCACCCCAACCCCACGAGGGCTATCTGTACCTTCAACCCCACCCCACTCCCACTAGGGCTATCTGTACCTTCACCCCACCCCACCCTCACTAGGGCTATCTGTACCTTCCCCCCACCCCACCCCCACTAGGGCTATCTGTACCTTCACCCCACCCCACCCTCACTAGGGCTATCTGTACCTTCCCCCCACCCCACCCTCACTAGGGCTATCTGTACCTTCACCCCACCCCCACTAGGGCTATCTGTACCTTCACCCCCACCCCACCCCCACTAGGGCTATCTGTACCTTCACCCCACCCCACCCCCACTAGGGCTATCTGTACCTTCACCCCACCCCCACTAGGGCTATCTGTACCTTCACCCCACCCCCACTAGGGCTATCTGTACCTTCACCCCACCCCACCCCCCACTCGGTCTATCTGTACCTTGCTCATCCTGCTTTCTACCCTTAATTAGCACATTCCTTAGATAATATCACCACCTTCAACACCTCTTTGTCCTTTTGTCTGTGACATCTTTTGGTTATCTCCACCAATCACTGGCCCTCTATCCAGCTCTACCTGTCCCACCCTCCCCTTAAACCAGCTTATATTTCACCTCTCTTCTATTTTTCCTTAGTTCTGTTGAAGAGTCATACAGACTCGAAACGTTAACTGTGTTCCTCTCTGCAGATGCCGCCAGACCTGCTGAGTTTTTCCAGGTAGTTTTATTTTTGTTTTGGATTTCCAGCATCAGAGTTTTTTGCTTTTATCAGAAGTGGGAATGTTCGCTGATGATTGTACAATGTTCAGCACCATTCATGACTCCTCAGACACTGAAGCAGCCCATGTCCAACTGCAGCAAGACCTGGACAATATTCAGGCTCGGGGCTGACAAGTGGTGAGTAACATTCACACCACACAAGTGTCAGGCAATGACCGTCTCCAACAAGAGCGAATCTAACACCTTTAGTCTGTCCGCAAACATGACCCAGACCTCCTTGTCCATAAGACCATAAGACGTAGGAGCAGAAATTAGGCCATTCGGCCCATCGAGTCTTCTCCACCATTCAATCATGGCTGATAAGTTTCTAAACTCCATTTTCCCGCCTTCTCCCCGTAACCTTTGATCCCCTTACCAATCAAGAACCTATCTATCTCAGTCTTAAATACACTCAATGACCTGGCCTCCACAGCCTTCTGTGGCAATGAATTCCATAGATTCACCACTCTCTGGCTAAAGAAGTTTCTCCTCATCTCTGTTCTAAAAGGTCTTCCCTTTACTCTGAGGCTGTGCCCTCGGGTCCTAGTCTCTCCTACTAATGGAAACATCTTCCCCACGTCCACGCTATCCTGTCGCTTGCCATTTTAACACTCCACCCTGCTCTCTTGCCCACATGTCTGTCCTTGGCTTGCTGCATTGTTCCAGTGAAGCCCAACGCAAACTGGAGGAACAACACGTCATCTTCCGACTAGGCACCTTACAGCCTTCCGGACTGAATATTGAATTCAACAACTTTAGGTTTTGAACTCCCTCCCCCATCCCCACCTCCTTTCCGATCCCCCTTTTCCAATAATTTATAATTTTTTTACATTATATTTTTTTCTTTTCCCTCCTATTTTTAAATTTATTTTGATTTATTGTTTCATCTCCACCTTTTAGCCCATTTCGCTCCCTTCCCCTCACCCCACCCCCACTAGGGCCATCTGCCACTAGCTTGTCCTGCTTTCTACCCTTAATATCCCCATTAGCATATCCTTTAGATAATATCATCACCATCAACACCCCTTTGTCCTTTTGTCTATGATATCTTTGGATCTCTCTTCTTGGCCTCCACCACTGGCTCCCTATCAAGTTCTCCTGTCCCACCCACTCCCCCTTCTACCAGCTTATATTTAATCTCATTTCTATATGTCTTAGTTCTGATGTAGAGTCACACGGACTCAAAACGTCAACTGTATCCCTCTCCGCAGATGCTGTCAGACCAACTGAGTTTTTCCGGGTACTTTTGTTTTCGTTAAGAATCTAACCATCGCCCCTTGATGTTCAATGACATTCCCATCACTGAATCCCCCACTGTCCACATCCTGGGGGTTACCATTGACCAGAAACTGAACTGGACCAGCGATATAAATACTGTGTCTACAAGAGCAGGTCAGAGGCTGGGAATCCTGCAGTGAGTAACTCACCTCCTGACTCCCCAAAGCCTGTCCACCATCTACAAGGCACAAGTCAGGAGTGTGATGGAATACTCCCCACTTACCTGGATGAGTGCAGCTTCCACAACACTCAAGAAGCTCAACACTGTCCAGGACAAAGCAGCCCTGCTTGATTGGCACCACATCCATAAACATTCACTCCCTCCACCACCGACACACAGTAGCAGCAGTGTGTGTACCATCTACAAGATGCACTGCAGCAACTCACCAAGGCTTCTTCAACAGCACCTTCCAAACCCACGACCACTGCCATCTAGAAGGACAAGGGCAGCAGATAGATGGGAACACCACCACCTGGAAGTTCCCCTCCAAGTCACACACCATCCTGACTTGGAAATACATCACCGTTCCTTCACTGTCGCTGGGTCAAAATCCTGGAACTCCCTCCCTAACAGCACTGTGGGTGTACCTACACCACATGGACAAAATCCTGGAACTCCCTCCCTAACAGCGCTGTGGGTGTACCTACACCACATGGACAAAATCCTGGAACTCCCTCCCTAACAGCACTGTGGGTGTACCTACACCACATGGACAAAATCCTGGAACTCCCTCCCTAGCAGCACTGTGGGTGTACCTACACCACACGGACAAAATCCTGGAGCTCCCTCCCTAACAGCACTGTGGGTGTACCTACACCACATGGACAAAATCCTGGAACTCCCTCCCTAACAGCACTGTGGGTGTACCTACACCAGATGAACAAAATCCTGGAACTCCCTCCCTAACAGCACTGTGGGTGTACCTACACCACATGGACAAAATCCTGGAACTCCCTCCCTAACAGCACTGTGGGTGTACCTACACCATACGGACAAAATCCTGGAACTCCCTCCCTAACAGCACTGTGGGTGTACCTACACCACATGGACAAAATCCTGGAACTCCCTCCCTAACAGCACTGTGGGTGTACCTACACCACACGGACAAAATCCTGGAACTCACTCCCTAACAGCACTGTGGGTGTACCTACACCACTTGAACAAAATCCTGGAACTCCCTCCCTAACAGCACTGTGGGAGTACCTACACCACATGGACAAAATCCTGGAACTCCCTCCCTAACAGCACTGTGGGTGTACCTACACCACACGGACAAAATCCTGGAACACCCTCCCTAACAGCACTGTGGGTGTACCTACACCACACGGACAAAATCCTGGAACTCCCTCCCTAACAGCACTGTGGGTGTAGCTACACCACATGGACAAAATCCTGGAACTGCCTCCCTAACAGCACTGTGGGTGTACCTACACCACATGGACAAAATCCTGGAACTCCCTCCCTAACAGCACTGTGGGTGTACCTACACCATAGGGTCAAAATCCTGGAACACCCTCCCTAACAGCATTTATTGCCCATCCCTAACTGCCCTTGAACTGAGTAGCTCGCCAGGCCATTTCAGGGGGCAGTTAAGAATCAGCCACATTGCTGTGGGTCTGGAGTCACATGTAGGCCAGACCGGGTAAGGAGGGCAGATTTCCCTCCCGAAAGGGCATTAGTGACCCAGATGGGTTTTTAACAACAATCGATGATAGCTTCACGGGCACCGTCACTGGGACTCGCTTTATATTCCAGATTTTATGAATTGAATTTAAATTCCACCAGCTGCCGTGGTGGGATTTGAACCTGTCTCCCAGTACCTGAGTATTTTGCTTTCATCTCCTGATATTCCTGTTTATTTCCTTACGACTGTTTTGTTATCAATCTGAGGAAGCATGGCCAGCTCCTGGGAGAGCTGTATAAATCCCGCGGGTTCATGAGAAGCAGTGTTTAGACGTACTGACACGCAGATGCAGGTTCCACAATGTCATCCCTCATCATTGCAAGAATGTTGAGTGTTGAAATGTCCCGATAGTTTGTAACAGAAGGAGCACTGAGCAGGGACAGAATTCCTAAACCCCCACGGAACATTCATGTTTATATACGGTGTGCCCGAATCGAGAGGGACATATAAAACTTGACTGGTTTGTTTACGTTATCAAAAACCAGTCTGTAAAAATGAGGTTTCATTTTGATTTGATCCATCTCATCTTCAGTTAAACTCTTGGAAAACAGTTTCAAATATACAAGGAGCTCTGTCTGCTCAGCTGTAGGTCGGACGGTAGCTCTCCTCCCCCTCATCTGGAAGCACTGGATTCAAATCCCAATCCAGCATCCGAGTGCAGAACTCCAAGCTGCCATTCCACTGCAGTACTGAGGGAGTGCCACACTGTCAGAGGGTCAGTACTGAGGGAGTGCTGCACTGTCAGAGGGTCAGTACTGAGGGAGTGCCACACTGTCAGAGGGTCAGTGCTGAGGGTGTGCCGCACTGTCAGAGGGTCAGTGCTGAGGGTGTGCCGCACTGTCAGAGGGTCAGTACAGAGGGAGTGCTGCACTGTCAGAGGGTCAGTACTGAGGGAGTGCCGCACTGTCAGAGGGTCAGTACTGAGGGAGTGCTGCACTGTCAGAGGGTCAGTACTGAGGGAGTGCTGCACTGTCAGAGGGTCAGTACTGAGGGAGTGCTGCACTGTCAGAGGGTCAGTACTGAGGGAGTGCCACACTGTCAGAGGGTCAGTACTGAGGGAGTGCCGCACAGTCGGAGGGTCAGTACTGAGGGAGTGCCACACTGTCAGAGGGTCAGTACTGAGGGAGTGCCACACTGTCAGAGGGTCAGTACTGAGGGAGTGCTGCACTGTCAGAGGGTCAGTACTGAGGGAGTGCTGCACTGTCAGAGGGTCAGTGCTGAGGGTGTGCCGCACTGTCAGATGGTCAGTGCTGAGGGTGTGCCGCACTGTCAAAGGGTCAGCACTGAGGGAGTGCTGCACTGGCAGGGGGTCAGCACTGAGGGAGTGCTGCACTGCCAGAGGGTCAGTACTGAGGGAGTGCTGCACTGTCAGAGGGTCAGTACTGAGGGAGTGCTGTGCTGTCAGAGGGTCAGTACTGAAGGAGTGCTGCACTGTCAGAGGGTCAGTACTGAAGGAGTGCTGCACTGTCAGAGAGTCAGTACTGAAGGAGTGCTGCACTGTCAGAGGGTCAGTACTGAGGGAGTGCTGCACTGTCAGAGGGTCAGTGCTGAGGGTGTGCCGCACTGTCAGATGGTCAGTGCTGAGGGTGTGCCGCACTGTCAAAGGGTCAGCACTGAGGGAGTGCTGCACTGGCAGGGGGTCAGCACTGAGGGAGTGCTGCACTGCCAGAGGGTCAGTACTGAGGGAGTGCTGCACTGTCAGAGGGTCAGTACTGAGGGAGTGCTGTGCTGTCAGAGGGTCAGTACTGAAGGAGTGCTGCACTGTCAGAGGGTCAGTACTGAAGGAGTGCTGCACTGTCAGAGAGTCAGTACTGAAGGAGTGCTGCACTGTCAGAGGGTCAGTACTGAGGGAGTGCTGCACTGTCAGAGGGTCAGTGCTGAGGGAGTGCCACACTGTCAGAGGGTCAGTGCTGAGGGAGTGCCGCACTGTCAGAAGGTCAGTGCTGAGGGAGTGCCACACTGTCAGTGGGTCAGTGCTGAGGGAGTGCCACACTGTCAGAGGGTCAGTGCTGAGGGAGTGCTGCACTGTCAGAGGGTCAGTACTGAGGGAGTGCCGCACTGTCAGTGGGTCAGTACTGAGGGAGTGCTGCACTGTCAGAGGGTCAGTACTGAGGGAGTGCCACACTGTCAGAGGGTCAGTGCTGAGGGAGTGCTGCACTGTCAGAGGGTCAGTACTGAGGGAGTGCCGCACTGTTGGAGGCCATGATGTTGGGGGGTAGTATATTACCATGGACAGAGGATTGTCTAACTAATAGGAGACAGGGAAGTTGGGATAAGTTAGTCATTTTCAGGACGTTAGCCTGTAACTAGTGGAGTGCCACAAGGATCAGTGCTGGGGCCACAATTATTTACAATATATATTAACGACTTGGATGAGGGAAGTGAATGTACTATCGCCAAGTTTGCAGATGACACAAAATAGGTGGTGAGGGTGACACGAAGAGTCTACAGAGGGATATAGACAGGTGAAGTGAGTGGGGGAAAAACTTGACAGCTGGAATACATGTGGGAAAATGTGAGCTTATGCACTTTGGCAGGAAGAATAGAGGAGCTGAATATTATTTAAATGGAGAAAGACTGCAGAAAGCAGCAGCACAGAGGGATTTGGGGGTCCTCGTGCATGAATCACAAAAAGCTAACATACAAGTTCAGCAGGTAATAGGGAAGGAAAATGGAATAATGGCCTTTATTTCAAAGGGAATGGAGTATAAAAATAGGGAAAAAAACAAAAAAACTGCGGATGCTGGAAATCCAAAACAAAAACAGAATGACCTGGAAAAACTCAGCAGGTCTGGCAGCATCGGCGGAGAAGAAAAGAGTTGACGTTTCGAGTCCTCATGACCCTTCCTTTTTCCACCTATTTCCATTATATAAAAAAAAACACTCCCACTAGAGCTGTACCTTGAGTGCCCTACCATCCATTCTTAATTAGCACATTCGTTTAGATAATATCACCAACTTTAACTTTAACACCTATGTGTTCTTTTGTCCCATTGTCACTGACATCTTTTGATGATCTGCTTCTATCACTGCTTGTTTGTCTACACAAGCACCTCTGTCTCTCTCTCTCTATCTCTCCGCCCCCCACACACACACCTTAAACCAGCTTATATTTCAACTCTTTCCTGGACTCGAACTCAAGTTCTGTCGAAGGGTCATGAGGACTCGAAACGTCAACTCTTTTCTTCTCCGCCGATGCTGCCAGACCTGCTGAGTTTTTCCAGGTGATTCTGTTTTTGATAAAAATAGGGAAGTCTTGCTAAAACTATACAAGGCACTAGTTAGACCACACCGAGAATACTGTAAACAGTTTTGGTCCCATTATCTAAGGAAAGATATACTGGCATTGGAGGCAGTCCAGAGAAGATTCACCAGGTTATTCCCGGGGATGGAGGGATTTTCTTATGAGGAGAGGTTGAGTAGGTTGGGCCTGTACTCATTGGAGTTTAGAAGAATGAGAGGTGACCTATTGAAACATATAAGATTCTTTGGGGCCCTGACAGGGGAGATGCTGAGAGGTGGTTTCCCCTTGTGGGAGAGTCTGGGACCAGAGGATATAATCTCAGAGTAAGGGGTCACCCATTTAAAACAGAGATGAGGAGGAATTTCTTCTCTCAGAGGGTAGTGAATCTGTGGAATTCTTTACCGCAGAGGGCTGTAGAGGCTGGGTTGTTAAGTATATTTTAATCAGTAAAGGAATCAAGGGTTATGGGGAAAAGGCAGGAAAGTGGAGTTGAGGATTATCATATCAGCCATGATCTCATTGACTGGCGGAGCAGAGTCGATGGGCTGAATGGCCTCCTCCTGCTCCTACATCTTATGGTTTTATGGTCAATAGAAAATCTGGAATTGAAACTCTAACGATGACCATGAAACTATTGTCAATTGTTATAAAAACCCATCGGGGTCACTACTGCCCCTTTAGGGAGAGAAATCGGCCCCCCTTACCCCGTCTGGCCTACACGTGACTCCAGACCCACAGCAATGGGGCTGACTCTTACAAATGCCCCTGGAAAGGTCCGAGCAAGTCACCCACCACCTTCTCCAGGGGCAATTAGGGATGGGCAATAAAGGCTGGGCCCAGCCAGCAACACCCACATCCCATGGGTGAGTTGAAAGAAGACACTGCAGGCTCAGACAGCTTAACGGAGTGGGCGGACCTCTGCTTACAGCACCAGACCCATAAAAATCCAGAGTTCTGATCCAAGTACTGATCGCTCTGCCTGTCAAGCTATTTGCCTTGATGATTCAGGGGTGAGAGCGCTCACTGCTCGAGATCCAGAGGGTGTGGGCTGTTATTTTACTCCTCCTGTGCACATGCTGCCCTCTTGTGGGAGGACTTGCACTGTGCACCGAGACACTTGGTGATTCTCATTTACAGAGGAAATCCTGTGGGGTGGAAAGGAACCGGTGATGGAGCAACGTCACTCTCAGTAATATCACTCTCAGTAATATCACTCTCAGCAATATCACTCTCAGCAATATCACTCTCAGTAATGTCACTCTCAGTAATATCACTGTCAGTAAAATCACTCTCAGTAATATCACTCTCAGTAATATCACTGTCAGTAATGTCACTCTCAGTAGTATCACTCTCAGCAATATCACTCTCAGTAATATCACTCTCAGTAATATCACTCTTAGTAATGTCACGCTCAGTAATATCACTCTCAGTAATATCACTCTCAGCAACGTCACTCTCAGTAATATCACTCTCAGTAATATCACTCTTAGTAATGTCACGCTCAGTAATATCACTCTCAGTAATATCACTCTCAGCAACGTCACTCTCAGTAATATCACTCTCAGTAATATCACTCTCAGTAATATCACTCTCAGCAACGTCACTCTCAGTAATATCACTCTCAGTAATGTCACTCTCAGTAATGTCACTCTCAGTAATGTCACTCTCAGTAATATCACTCTCAGTAATATCACTCTCAGTAATGTCACTCTCAGCAATATCACTCTCAGTAATGTCACTCTCAGCAATATCACTCTCAGTAATATCACTCTCAGTAATGTCACTCTCAGCAATGTCACTCTCAGTAATGTCACTCTCAGTAATATCACTCTCAGTAATATCACTCTCAGTAATGTCACACTCAGTAATATCACTCTCAGTAATATCACTCTCAGCAATATCACTCTCAGCAATATCACTCTCAGTAATGTCACTCTCAGTAATATCACTCTCAGTAATGTCACTCTCAGCAATGTCACTCTCAGTAATGTCACTCTCAGTAATATCACTCTCAGTAATATCACTCTCAGCAATATCACTCTCAGCAATATCACTCTCAGCAATATCACTCTCAGTAATATCACTCTCAGTAATGTCACTCTCAGCAATGTCACTCTCAGTAATATCACTCTCAGTAATATCACTCTCAGTAATATCACTCTCAGCAATATCACTCTCAGCAATATCACTCTCAGTAATATCACTCTCAGCAATATCACTCTCAGTAATATCACTCTCAGCAATATCACTCTCAGCAATATCACTCTCAGTAATATCACTCTCAGTAATGTCACTCTCAGTAATGTCACTCTCAGCAATATCACTCTCAGTAATGTCACTCTCAGCAATATCACTCTCAGCAATATCACTCTCAGCAATATCACTCTCAGTAATGTCACCCTCAGTAATGTCACTCTCAGTAATATCACTCTCAGTAATATCACTCTCAGTAATATCACTCTCAGTAATATCACTCTCAGCAATATCACTCTCAGCAATATCACTCTCAGCAATGTCACACTCAGTAATGTCACGCTCAGTAATATCACTCTCAGTAATATCACTCTCAGCAATGTCACTCTCAGTAATGTCACTCTCAGTAATGTCACTCTCAGCAATGTCACACTCAGTAATATCACTCTCAGTAATATCACTCTCAGTAATATCACTCTCAGCAATATCACTCTCAGTAATATCACTCTCAGTAATATCACTCTCAGTAATGTCACTCTCAGTAATATCACTCTCAGTAATATCACTCTCAGTAATATCACTCTCAGTAATATCACTCTCAGTAATGTCACTGTCAGCAATATCACTCTCAGCAATATCACTCTCAGTAATATCACTCTCAGTAATGTCACTCTCAGCAATATCACTCTCAGCAATATCACTCTCAGTAATATCACTCTCAGTAATGTCACTCTCAGTAATGTCACACTCAGTAATATCACTCTCAGTAATATCACTCTCAGCAATATCACTCTCAGCAATATCACTCTCAGTAATATCACTCTCAGTAATATCACTCTCAGCAATATCACTCTCAGTAATGTCACTCTCAGCAATATCACTCTCAGCAATATCACTCTCAGTAATGTCACTCTCAGTAATATCACTCTCAGTAATGTCACTCTCAGTAATGTCACTCTCAGCAATATCACTCTCAGTAATGTCACTCTCAGCAATATCACTCTCAGTAATGTCACTCTCAGTAATATCACTCTCAGTAATATCACTCTCAGCAATATCACTCTCAGCAATGTCACTCTCAGTAATGTCACTCTCAGTAATATCACTCTCAGTAATATCACTCTCAGTAATGTCACTCTCAGTAATGTCACTCTCAGTAATATCACTCTCAGTAATGTCACTCTCAGTAATATCACTCTCAGTAATGTCACTCTCAGTAATATCACTCTCAGTAATATCACTCTCAGTAATGTCACTCTCAGCAATGTCACTCTCAGTAATGTCACTCTCAGTAATATCACTCTCAGTAATATCACTCTCAGTAATGTCACTCTCAGCAATATCACTCTCAGCAATATCACTCTCAGTAATGTCACCCTCAGTAATGTCACTCTCAGTAATATCACTCTCAGTAATATCACTCTCAGTAATATCACTCTCAGTAATATCACTCTCAGCAATATCACTCTCAGCAATATCACTCTCAGCAATGTCACACTCAGTAATGTCACACTCAGTAATATCACTCTCAGTAATGTCACTCTCAGTAATGTCACGCTCAGCAATATCACTCTCAGCAATGTCACACTCAGTAATATCACTCTCAGTAATATCACTCTCAGTAATATCACTCTCAGCAATATCACTCTCAGTAATATCACTCTCAGTAATATCACTCTCAGTAATGTCACTCTCAGTAATATCACTCTCAGTAATATCACTCTCAGTAATATCACTCTCAGTAATATCACTCTCAGTAATATCACTCTCAGTAATGTCACTCTCAGTAATATCACTCTCAGTAATATCACTCTCAGTAATATCACTCTCAGTAATGTCACGCTCAGCAATATCACTCTCAGTAATGTCACTCTCAGCAATATCACTCTCAGTAATATCACTCTCAGTAATATCACTCTCAGTAATATCACTCTCAGTAATGTCACACTCAGTAATATCACTCTCAGTAATATCACTCTCAGTAATATCACTCTCAGTAATATCACTCTCAGTAATGTCACACTCAGTAATATCACTCTCAGTAATATCACTCTCAGTAATGTCACTCTCAGTAATGTCACACTCAGTAATATCACTCTCAGTAATATCACTCTCAGCAATATCACTCTCAGCAATATCACTCTCAGTAATATCACTCTCAGTAATATCACTCTCAGCAATATCACTCTCAGTAATGTCACTCTCAGCAATATCACTCTCAGCAATATCACTCTCAGTAATGTCACTCTCAGTAATATCACTCTCAGTAATGTCACTCTCAGTAATGTCACTCTCAGCAATATCACTCTCAGTAATGTCACTCTCAGCAATATCACTCTCAGTAATGTCACTCTCAGTAATATCACTCTCAGTAATATCACTCTCAGCAATATCACTCTCAGCAATATCACTCTCAGTAATGTCACTCTCAGTAATATCACTCTCAGTAATATCACTCTCAGTAATGTCACTCTCAGTAATGTCACTCTCAGTAATATCACTCTCAGTAATGTCACTCTCAGTAATATCACTCTCAGTAATGTCACTCTCAGTAATATCACTCTCAGTAATATCACTCTCAGTAATGTCACTCTCAGCAATGTCACTCTCAGTAATGTCACTCTCAGTAATATCACTCTCAGTAATATCACTCTCAGTAATGTCACTCTCAGCAATATCACTCTCAGCAATATCACTCTCAGTAATGTCACCCTCAGTAATGTCACTCTCAGTAATATCACTCTCAGTAATATCACTCTCAGTAATATCACTCTCAGTAATATCACTCTCAGCAATATCACTCTCAGCAATATCACTCTCAGCAATGTCACACTCAGTAATGTCACACTCAGTAATATCACTCTCAGTAATGTCACTCTCAGTAATGTCACGCTCAGCAATATCACTCTCAGCAATGTCACACTCAGTAATATCACTCTCAGTAATATCACTCTCAGTAATATCACTCTCAGCAATATCACTCTCAGTAATATCACTCTCAGTAATATCACTCTCAGTAATGTCACTCTCAGTAATATCACTCTCAGTAATATCACTCTCAGTAATATCACTCTCAGTAATATCACTCTCAGTAATATCACTCTCAGTAATGTCACTCTCAGTAATATCACTCTCAGTAATATCACTCTCAGTAATATCACTCTCAGTAATGTCACGCTCAGCAATATCACTCTCAGTAATGTCACTCTCAGTAATATCACTCTCAGTAATATCACTCTCAGTAATATCACTCTCAGTAATGTCACACTCAGTAATATCACTCTCAGTAATATCACTCTCAGTAATATCACTCTCAGTAATATCACTCTCAGTAATGTCACACTCAGTAATATCACTCTCAGTAATATCACTCTCAGTAATGTCACTCTCAGCAATATCACTCTCAGCAATATCACTCTCTGTAATGTCACACTCAGTAATATCACTCTCAGCAATATCACTCTCAGTAATATCACTCTCAGTAATATCACTCTCAGTAATGTCACTCTCAGTAATATCACTCTCAGTAATGTCACTCTCAGCAATAACACTCTCAGTAATATCACTCTCAGTAATATCACTCTCAGTAATATCACTCTCAGTAATGTCACTCTCAGCAATGTCACTCTCAGCAATATCACTCTCAGCAATATCACTCTCAGTAATATCACTCTCAGTAATGTCACTCTCAGTAATATCACTCTCAGCAATATCACTCTCAGTAATATCACTCTCAGCAATATCACTCTCAGTAATGTCACTCTCAGCAATATCACTCTCAGTAATATCACTCTCAGTAATGTCACTCTCAGTAATGTCACTCTCAGTAATGTCACTCTCAGCAATATCACTCTCAGTAATATCACTCTCAGTAATGTCACTCTCAGTAATGTCACTCTCAGTAATGTCACTCTCAGTAATATCACTCTCAGTAATATCACTCTCAGTAATATCACTCTCAGTAATGTCACTCTCAGTAATATCACTCTCAGCAATATCACTCTCAGTAATGTCACTCTCAGTAATATCACTCTCAGCAATATCACTCTCAGTAATGTCACTCTCAGCAATATCACTCTCAGTAATATCACTCTCAGTAATATCACTCTCAGCAATATCACTCTCAGTAATGTCACTCTCAGTAATGTCACTCTCGGTAATGTCAATCTCAGTAATGTCACACTCAGTAATATCACTCTCAGCAATATCACGCTCAGCAATATCACTCTCAGTAATATCACTCTCAGCAATATCACCCTCAGCAATGTCACACTCAGTAATATCACTCTCAGTAATATCACTCTCAGTAATGCCACTCTCAGTAATATCACTCTCAGCAATATCACGCTCAGCAATATCACTCTCAGTAATATCACTCTCAGCAATATCACCCTCAGCAATGTCACACTCAGTAATGTCACTCTCAGCAATATCACTCTCAGTAATGCCACTCTCAGTAATATCACTCTCAGCAATATCACTCTCAGTAATGCCACTCTCAGTAATATCACTCTCAGCAATATCACTCTCAGTAATATCACTCTCAGTAATATCACTCTCAGCAATATCACTCTCAGTAATATCACTCTCAGTAATGTCACTCTCAGTAATGCCACTCTCAGCAATTTCTCTCTCAGTAATGTCACTCTCAGTAATATCACTCTCAGCAATATCACTCTCAGCAATATCACTCTCAGCAATATCACTCTCAGCAATATCACTCTCAGTAATATCACTCTCAGTAATGTCACTCTCAGTAATGTCACACTCAGTAATATCACTCAGTAATATCACTCTCAGTAATGTCACTCTCAGTAATGTCACTCTCAGCAATATCACTCTCAGTAATATCACTCTCAGTAATATCACTCTCAGCAATATCACTCTCAGCAATATCACTCTCAGTAATATCACTCTCAGTAATGTCACTCTCAGTAATGTCACACTCAGTAATATCACTCAGTAATATCACTCTCAGTAATATCACTCTCAGTAATGTCACTCTCAGTAATGTCACACTCAGTAATATCACTCAGTAATATCACTCTCAGTAATGTCACTCTCAGTAATATCACTCTCAGCAATGTCACTCTCAGCAATGTCACTCTCAGTAATATCACTCTCAGTAATATCACTCTCAGTAATATCACTCTCAGTAATATCACTCTCAGCAATGTCACTCTCAGCAATATCACTCTCAGTAATATCACTCTCAGTAATGTCACTCTCAGTAATATCACTCTCAGTAATATCACTCTCAGTAATATCACTCTCAGTAATATCACTCTCAGCAATATCACTCTCAGTAATATCACTCTCAGTAATGTCACTCTCAGTAATGTCACTCTCAGTAATATCACTCTCAGTAATATCACTCTCAGTAATGTCACTCTCAGTAATGTCACTCTCAGTAATGTCACTCTCAGTAATATCACTCTCAGTAATGTCACTCTCAGCAATATCACTCTCAGCAATATCACTCTCAGCAATATCACTCTCAGCAATATCACTCTCAGTAATATCACTCTCAGTAATGTCACTCTCAGTAATGTCACACTCAGTAATATCACTCTCAGTAATATCACTCTCAGTAATATCACTCTCAGTAATGTCACTCTCAGTAATGTCACTCTCAGTAATGTCACTCTCAGCAATATCACTCTCAGTAATGTCACTCTCAGTAATGTCACTCTCAGCAATGTCACTCTCAGCAATGTCACTCTCAGTAATATCACTCTCAGTAATATCACTCTCAGTAATGTCACTCTCAGTAATGTCACTCTTAGTAATGTCACTCTCAGTAATGTCACTCTCAGTAATATCACTCTCAGTAATATCACTCTCAGCAATATCACTCTCAGTAATATCACTCTCAGTAATGTCACTCTCAGTAATGTCACTCTCAGTAATATCACTCTCAGTAATATCACTCTCAGTAATGTCACTCTCAGTAATGTCACTCTCAGTAATATCACTCTCAGCAATATCACTCTCAGTAATATCACTCTCAGTAATGTCACTCTCAGTAATATCACTCTCAGTAATGTCACTCTCAGTAATGTCACTCTCAGTAATGTCACTCTCAGTAATGTCACTCTTAGCAATATCACTCTCAGTAATATCACTCTCAGTAATATCACTCTCAGTAATATCACTCTCAGCAATATCACTCTCAGTAATGTCACTCTCAGCAATATCACTCTCAGTAATATCACTCTCAGTAATATCACTCTCAGTAATGTCACTCTCAGTAATGTCACTCTCAGCAATATCACTCTCAGTAATATCACTCTCAGTAATATCACTCACAGTAATATCACTCTCAGCAATATCGCTCTCAGTAATGTCACTCTCAGCAATATCACTCTCAGTAATATCACTCTCAGTAATGTCACTCTCAGCAATATCACTCTCAGTAATATCACTCTCAGTAATATCACTCTCAGTAATATCACTCTCAGTAATGTCACTCTCAGTAATATCACTCTCAGTAATGTCACTTTCAGCAATATCACTCTCAGTAATATCACTCTCAGTAATGTCACTTTCAGCAATATCTCTCTCAGCAATATCACTCTCAGTAATATCACTCTCAGTAATATCACTCTCAGTAATGTCACTCTCAGTAATGTCACTCTCAGTAATGTCACTTTCAGTAATGTCACTTTCAGCAATATCACTCTCAGCAATATCACTCTCAGTAATATCACTCTCAGTAATATCACTCTCAGTAATATCACTCTCAGTAATATCACTCTCAGTAATGTCACTTTCAGCAATATCACTCTCAGCAATATCACTCTCAGTAATATCACTCTCAGTAATATCACTCTCAGTAATATCACTCTCAGTAATATCACTCTCAGTAATGTCACTCTCAGCAATGTCACTCTCAGTAATGTCACTCTCAGCAATATCACTCTCAGTAATATCACTCTCAGTAATGTCACTCTCAGTAATGTCACTCTCAGTAATGCCACTCTCAGTAATATCACTCTCAGCAATATCACTCTCAGTAATATCACTCTCAGTAATATCACTCTCAGTAATGTCACTCTCAGTAATGTCACTCTCAGCAATATCACTCTCAGTAATATCACTCTCAGTAATATCACTCTCAGCAATGTCACTCTCAGTAATGTCACGCTCAGCAATATCACTCTCAGTAATATCACTCTCAGAATGTCACTCTCAGTAATGTCACTCTCAGTAATGTCACTCTCAGCAATATCACTCTCAGTAATATCACTCTCAGTAATGTCACTCTCAGTAATGTCACTCTCAGTAATGTCACTCTCAGTAATATCACTCTCAGTAATATCACTCTCAGTAATATCACTCTCAGTAATGTCACTCTCAGCAATATCACTCTCAGTAATATCACTCTCAGTAATATCACTCTCAGCAATGTCACTCTCAGTAATGTCACTCTCAGCAATATCACTCTCAGTAATATCACTCTCAGTAATGTCACTCTCAGTAATGTCACTCTCAGTAATGTCACTCTCAGTAATATCACTCTCAGTAATATCACTCTCAGCAATATCACTCTCAGTAATGTCACTCTCAGTAATATCACTCTCAGTAATATCACTCTCAGTAATATCACTCTCAGTAATGTCACTCTCAGTAATGTCACACTCAGTAATATCACTCAGTAATATCACTCTCAGTAATGTCACTCTCAGTAATGTCACTCTCAGCAATATCACTCTCAGTAATGTCACTCTCAGTAATGTCACTCTCAGCAATGTCACTCTCAGTAATGTCACTCTCAGCAATGTCACTCTCAGTAATATCACTCTCAGTAATATCACTCTCAGTAATGTCACTCTCAGTAATATCACTCTCAGTAATATCACTCTCAGTAATGTCACTCTCAGTAATATCACTCTCAGCAATATCACTCTCAGCAATATCACTCTCAGTAATATCACTCTCAGTAATGTCACTCTCAGTAATGTCACACTCAGTAATATCACTCAGTAATATCACTCTCAGTAATGTCACACTCAGTAATATCACTCTCAGCAATATCACTCTCAGTAATGTCACTCTCAGTAATATCACTCTCAGTAATGTCACTCTCAGTAATATCACTCTCAGTAATATCACTCTCAGCAATATCACTCTCAGTAATGTCACTCTCAGCAATGTCACTCTCAGCAATGTCACTCTCAGTAATATCACTCTCAGTAATATCACTCTCAGTAATGTCACTCTCAGTAATGTCACTCTCAGTAATGTCACTCTCAGTAATGTCACTCTCAGTAATATCACTCTCAGTAATATCACTCTCAGCAATATCACTCTCAGCAATATCACTCTCAGTAATGTCACTCTCAGTAATGTCACTCTCTGTAATATCACTCTCAGTAATATCACTCTCAGTAATGTCACTCTCAGTAATGTCACTCTCAGTAATGTCACTCTCAGTAATGTCACTCTCAGTAATATCACTCTCAGTAATGTCACTCTCAGTAATATCACTCTCAGCAATATCACTCTCAGCAATATCACTCTCAGTAATGTCACACTCAGTAATATCACTCTCAGTAATGTCACTCTCAGTAATGTCACTCTCAGTAATATCACTCTCAGTAATGTCACTCTCAGTAATATCACTCTCAGCAATATCACTCTCAGTAATATCACTCTCAGTAATGTCACTCTCAGTAATGTCACTCTCAGTAATATCACTCTCAGCAATATCGCTCTCAGTAATATCACTCTCAGTAATGTCACTCTCAGTAATATCACTCTCAGTAATGTCACTCTCAGTAATGTCACTCTCAGTAATGTCACTCTCAGTAATGTCACTCTTAGCAATATCACTCTCAGTAATATCACTCTCAGTAATATCACTCTCAGTAATATCACTCTCAGCAATATCACTCTCAGTAATGTCACTCTCAGCAATATCACTCTCAGTAATATCACTCTCAGTAATATCACTCTCAGTAATGTCACTCTCAGTAATGTCACTCTCAGCAATATCACTCTCAGTAATATCACTCTCAGTAATATCACTCACAGTAATATCACTCTCAGCAATATCGCTCTCAGTAATGTCACTCTCAGCAATATCACTCTCAGTAATATCACTCTCAGTAATGTCACTCTCAGCAATATCACTCTCAGTAATATCACTCTCAGTAATATCACTCTCAGTAATATCACTCTCAGTAATGTCACTCTCAGTAATATCACTCTCAGTAATGTCACTTTCAGCAATATCACTCTCAGTAATATCACTCTCAGTAATGTCACTTTCAGCAATATCTCTCTCAGCAATATCACTCTCAGTAATATCACTCTCAGTAATATCACTCTCAGTAATGTCACTCTCAGTAATGTCACTCTCAGTAATGTCACTTTCAGCAATATCACTCTCAGCAATATCACTCTCAGTAATATCACTCTCAGTAATATCACTCTCAGTAATATCACTCTCAGTAATATCACTCTCAGTAATGTCACTTTCAGCAATATCACTCTCAGCAATATCACTCTCAGTAATATCACTCTCAGTAATATCACTCTCAGTAATATCACTCTCAGTAATATCACTCTCAGTAATATCACTCTCAGTAATATCACTCTCAGTAATGTCACTCTCAGCAATGTCACTCTCAGTAATGTCACTCTCAGCAATATCACTCTCAGTAATATCACTCTCAGTAATGTCACTCTCAGTAATGTCACTCTCAGTAATGCCACTCTCAGTAATATCACTCTCAGCAATATCACTCTCAGTAATATCACTCTCAGTAATATCACTCTCAGCAATATCACTCTCAGTAATGTCACTCTCAGTAATGTCACTCTCAGCAATATCACTCTCAGTAATATCACTCTCAGTAATATCACTCTCAGCAATGTCACTCTCAGTAATGTCACGCTCAGCAATATCACTCTCAGTAATATCACTCTCAGAATGTCACTCTCAGTAATGTCACTCTCAGCAATATCACTCTCAGTAATATCACTCTCAGTAATGTCACTCTCAGTAATGTCACTCTCAGTAATGTCACTCTCAGTAATATCACTCTCAGTAATATCACTCTCAGTAATATCACTCTCAGTAATATCACTCTCAGTAATATCACTCTCAGTAATATCACTCTCAGTAATATCACTCTCAGCAATGTCACTCTCAGTAATGTCACTCTCAGCAATATCACTCTCAGTAATATCACTCTCAGTAATGTCACTCTCAGTAATGTCACTCTCAGTAATGTCACTCTCAGTAATATCACTCTCAGTAATATCACTCTCAGCAATATCACTCTCAGTAATGTCACTCTCAGTAATATCACTCTCAGTAATATCACTCTCAGTAATATCACTCTCAGTAATGTCACTCTCAGTAATATCACACTCAGTAATATCACTCAGTAATATCACTCTCAGTAATGTCACTCTCAGTAATGTCACTCTCAGCAATATCACTCTCAGTAATGTCACTCTCAGTAATGTCACTCTCAGCAATGTCACTCTCAGCAATGTCACTCTCAGTAATATCACTCTCAGTAATATCACTCTCAGTAATGTCACTCTCAGTAATATCACTCTCAGTAATATCACTCTCAGTAATGTCACTCTCAGTAATATCACTCTCAGCAATATCACTCTCAGTAATATCACTCTCAGCAATATCACTCTCAGTAATATCACTCTCAGTAATGTCACTCTCAGTAATGTCACACTCAGTAATATCACTCAGTAATATCACTCTCAGTAATGTCACACTCAGTAATATCACTCTCAGCAATATCACTCTCAGTAATGTCACTCTCAGTAATGTCACTCTCAGCAATGTCACTCTCAGTAATATCACTCTCAGTAATATCACTCTCAGTAATGTCACTCTCAGTAATGTCACTCTCAGTAATGTCACTCTCAGTAATGTCACTCTCAGTAATATCACTCTCAGCAATATCACTCTCAGCAATATCACTCTCAGTAATGTCACTCTCAGTAATGTCACTCTCTGTAATATCACTCTCAGTAATATCACTCTCAGTAATGTCACTCTCAGTAATGTCACTCTCAGTAATATCACTCTCAGCAATATCACTCTCAGTAATATCACTCTCAGTAATGTCACTCTCAGTAATATCACTCTCAGTAATATCACTCTCAGTAATGTCACTCTCAGTAATGTCACTCTCAGTAATGTCACTCTCAGTAATGTCACTCTCAGCAATATCACTCTCAGCAATATCACTCTCAGTAATATCACTCTCAGTAATATCACTCTCAGCAATATCACTCTCAGTAATGTCACTCTCAGCAATATCACTCTCAGTAATATCACTCTCAGTAATATCACTCTCAGTAATGTCACTCTCAGTAATGTCACTCTCAGTAATGTCACTCTCAGCAATATCACTCTCAGTAATATCACTCTCAGTAATGTCACTCTCAGCAATATCACTCTCAGTAATATCACTCTCAGTAATATCACTCTCAGTAATATCACTCTCAGTAATGTCACTCTCAGTAATATCACTCTCAGTAATGTCACTTTCAGCAATATCACTCTCAGTAATATCACTCTCAGTAATGTCACTTTCAGCAATATCACTCTCAGCAATATCACTCTGAGTAATATCACTCTCAGTAATGTCACTCTCAGTAATGTCACTCTCAGTAATGTCACTTTCAGCAATATCACTCTCAGCAATATCACTCTCAGTAATATCACTCTCAGTAATATCACTCTCAGTAATATCACTCTCAGTAATGTCACTTTCAGCAATATCACTCTCAGCAATATCACTCTCAGTAATATCACTCTCAGTAATATCACTCTCAGTAATATCACTCTCAGTAATATCACTCTCAGTAATATCACTCTCAGTAATGTCACTCTCAGTAATGTCACTCTCAGCAATATCACTCTCAGTAATGTCACTCTCAGCAATGTCACTCTCAGCAATATCACTCTCAGTAATATCACTCTCAGTAATGTCACTCTCAGTAATGTCACTCTCAGTAATATCACTCTCAGTAATGTCACTCTCAGTAATGTCACTCTCAGTAATGTCACTCTCAGTAATATCACTCTCAGTAATATCACTCTCAGTAATATCACTCTCAGTAATGTCACTCTCAGCAATATCACTCTCAGTAATATCACTCTCAGTAATATCACTCTCAGTAATGTCACTCTCAGTAATATCACTCTCAGTAATGTCACTCTCAGTAATGTCACACTCAGTAATATCACTCAGTAATATCACTCTCAGTAATGTCACTCTCAGTAATGTCACTCTCAGCAATATCACTCTCAGTAATGTCACTCTCAGTAATGTCACTCTCAGTAATGTCACTCTCAGCAATGTCACTCTCAGTAATGTCACTCTCAGCAATATCACTCTCAGTAATGTCACTCTCAGTAATGTCACTCTCAGTAATGTCACTCTCAGTAATGTCACTCTCAGTAATATCACTCTCAGTAATATCACTCTCAGCAATATCACTCTCAGTAATGTCACTCTCAGTAATATCACTCTCAGTAATATCACTCTCAGTAATGTCACTCTCAGCAATTTCTCTCTCAGTAATATCACTCTCAGTAATATCACTCTCAGTAATATCACTCAGTAATATCACTCTCAGTAATGTCACTCTCAGTAATATCACTCTCAGTAATGTCACGCTCAGCAATATCACTCTCAGTAATGTCACTCTCAGTAATGTCACTCTCAGTAATGTCACGCTCAGCAATATCACTCTCAGTAATGTCACTCTCAGTAATGTCACTCTCAGTAATGTCACTCTCAGTAATATCACTCTCAGCAATATCACTCTCAGCAATGTCACTCTCAACAATATCACTCTCAGTAATATCACTCTCAGTAATATCACTCTCAGTAATATCACTCAGTAATATCACTCTCAGTAATGTCACTCTCAGTAATATCACTCTCAGTAATGTCACGCTCAGCAATATCACTCTCAGTAATGTCACTCTCAGTAATGTCACTCTCAGTAATGTCACGCTCAGCAATATCACTCTCAGTAATGTCACTCTCAGTAATGTCACTCTCAGTAATGTCACTCTCAGTAATATCACTCTCAGCAATATCACTCTCAGTAATATCACTCTCAGCAATATCACTCTCAGCAATATCACTCTCAGTAATATCATTCTCAGTAATATCACTCTCAGTAATATCACGCTCAGTAATGTCACTCTCAGTAATATCACTCTCAGTAATATCACTCTCAGTAATATCACTCTCAGTAATGTCACTCTCAGCAATGTCACTCTCAGTAATATCACTCTCAGCAATGTCACTCTCAGCAATATCACTCTCAGCAATATCACTCTCAGTAATGTCACTCTCAGTAATATCACTCTCAGCAATATCACTCTCAGTAATATCACTCTCAGCAATATCACTCTCAGCAATATCACTCTCAGTAATATCACTCTCAGTAATGTCACTCTCAGTAATGTCACTCTCAGTAATGTCACTCTCAGTAATGTCACTCTCAGTAATGTCACTCTCAGTAATATCACTCTCAGTAATGTCACTCTCAGTAATGTCACTCTCAGTAATGTCACTCTCAGTAATATCAATCTCAGCAATATCACTCTCAGTAATGTCACTCTCAGTAATGTCACTCTCAGTAATATCACTCTCAGTAATATCACTCTCAGTAATATCACTCTCAGTAATATCACACTCAGTAATGTCACTCTCAGTAATGTCACTCTCAGTAATGTCACTCTTGATCGTGTTAATTTACTCACAGGATGTGGGTGTCACTGGCTGGGCCCAGCATTTATTGCCCATCCCTAATTGCCCCTTGACAAGGTGGTGGTGAGCTGCCTTCTTGAGCCGCTGCAGTCCATGCACCAGTACACCCACCGTGCTGTTAGGGAGGGAGTTCCAGGATTTAGTCCGTGTGGTGTAGGTACACCCACCGTGCTGTTAGGGAGGGAGTTCCAGGATTTAGTCCGTGTGGTGTAGGTACACCCACCGTGCTGTTAGGGAGGGAGTTCCAGGATTTTGTCCGTGTGGTGTAGGTACACCCACAGTGCTGTTAGGGAGGGAGTTCCAGGATTTTGTCCATGTGGTGTAGGTACACCCACCGTGCTGTTAGGGAGGGAGTTCCAGGATTTTGTCCATGTTGTGTAGGTACACCCACAGTGCTGTTAGGGAGGGAGTTCCAGGATTTTGTCCATGTGGTGTAGGTACACCCACAGTGCTGTTAGGGAGGGTGTTCCAGGATTTTGTCCATGTGGTGTAGGTACACCCACAGTGCTGTTATGGAGGGAGTTCCAGGATTTTGTCCGTGTTGTGTAGGTACAGCCACAGTGCTGTTAGGGAGGGAGTTCCAGGATTTTGTCCCATGTGGTGTAGGTACACCCACAGTGCTGTTAGGGAGGGAGTTCCAGGATTTTGTCCATGTGGTGTAGGTACACCCACAGTGCTGTTAGGGAGGGAGTTCCAGGATTTTGTCCGTGTGGTGTAGGTACACCCACAGTGCTGTTAGGGAGAGAGTTCCAGGATTTTGTCCATGTGGTGTAGGTACACCCACCGTGCTGTTATGGAGGGAGTTCCAGGATTTTGTCCATGTGGTGTAGGTACACCCACAGTGCTGTTAGGGAGGGAGTTCCAGGATTTTGTCCGTGTGGTGTAGGTACACCCACAGTGCTGTTAGGGAGAGAGTTCCAGGATTTTGTCCATGTGGTGTAGGTACACCCACAGTGCTGTTAGGGAGGGAGTTCCAGGATTTTGTCCGTGGTGTAGGTACACCCACAGTGCTGTTAGGGAGGGAGTTCCAGGATTTTGTCCGTGTGGTGTAGGTACACCCACAGTGCTGTTAGGGAGGGAGTTCCAGGATTTTGTCCGTGTGGCGTAGGTACACCCACAGCGCTGTTAGGGAGGGAGTTCCAGGATTTTGACTCAGTGACAGTGAAGGAACGGTGATATATTTCCAAGTCAGGATGGTGAGTGACTTGGAGGGGAACTTCCAGGTGGTGGTGTTCCCATCTATCTGCTGCCCTTGTCCTTCTAGATGGTAGTGGTGGTGGGTTTGGAAGGTGCTGTTGAAGGAGCCTTGGTGAATTCCTGCAGTGCATCTTCTAGATGTGAATAACTGACCAATTGTTTTATTTATTTCATATCCTTGATTATACTTGGTGCTTGTCAGAGACCGAGGTTGACTCTGCTTGCAGAAAAGCTGCATTATCCCCCAAATCTGTTTGTCTCTTCCAGGTCAGCGAAGACCCTCCGTCAGTCCCGCTCAAAACAGCAAACAATTCGTCCCAAGGAGATTGCAGTACAGGAATAATGAAGTCTCACTGCAGTTGTACAGGGATTTGGGGAGACCACTTCTGGAATACTGTGTGCAGTTCTGGTCTCCACATCTGGAATACTGTGTGCAGTTCTGGTTTCCACATCTGGAATACTGTGTGCAGTTCTGGTCTCCACATCTGGAATACTGTGTGCAGTTCTGGTCTCCACATCTGGAATACTGTGTGCAGTTCTGGTCTCCACATCTGGAATACTGTGTGTAGTTCTGGTCTCCACATCTGGAATACTGTGTGCAGTTCTGGTCTCCACATCTGGAATACTGTGTGCAGTTCTGGTCTCCACATCTGGAATACTGTGTGCAGTTCTGGTCTCCACATCTGGAATACTGCGTGCAGTTCTGGTCCCCACATCTGGAATACTGTGCACAGTTCTGGTCTCCACATTTAAGGAAGGATAGACTTACACTGGGGGTGGGACAGTGAAGATTCACGAGGTTGGCCCCTGGGATGAGGGGATTGTCCGATGATGAGGGGCTGAGTAAACTGGGTTTATCATCTCGGGAGTTTAGAAGAATGAGAGACGATCTCATTGAAACACACAGGATTCTGAAGGGGTTTGACGGGGTGGATGCTGAGAGATTGTTTCCCCTGGTCGGAGAATCTAAAACACGGTGGGGGGGTGGGGTTGGGTGGGGGGGAGGTCAGTCTCAGGGTAAGGGGCCGATCGTTTGGGGCTGACATGGGGAGAAATTTCTTCACTGAAAGGGTTTGTGAATCTTTGGAATTCTCCACCCCAGAGGGTTGTGGACGCTCCGCTGTTGAATATATTTCAGGCCGGGGACAGACAGATCGTTGGTCTCTCAGGGAATTAAGGGATAAGGGGAGTGAATGGAAAAGTGGGGTAGAAGCCCCAACATCAGACATGATCATAATGAATGGAGCAGGATCGAAGGGCTGAATGGCCTACTTGCTGCTCCTGTTTCTCTTGTCCTTAAAAAACTTTTCAATCTTATCATCAAGAGAGAGAGGGGGAGTGAGAGAGAGCGAAAGAAGGAGTGGGAGAGAGACAGGGGAGGAGTGGAGGGGGGAGGGAGGGAGAGACAGAGAGAGGGGGAGAGAGAGATAGAGGGGGAGGAAGAGGGAGAGAGAGGGAGATAGAGACAGAGAGAGAGGGGGGAGTGAGAGAGAACCAGAGAGAGAGGGGGGGGAGTGAGAGAGAGACAGAGAGAGAGAGGGAGTGAGAGAGAACCAGAGAGAGAGAGGGGGGAGTGAGAGATAGAGACAGAGAGAGAGGGGGAGTGAGATAGAGACAGAGAGAGAGAGTGAGATAGAGACAGAGAGAGAGGGGGGGAGTGAGAGATAGAGACAGAGAGAGAGAGAGAGAGGGGGGAGTGAGATAGAGACAGAGAGAGAGAGAGAGGGGGGAGTGAGATAGAGACAGAGAGAGAGAGGGAGTGAGAGAGAGACAGACAGAGAGAGAGGGGAGTGAGATAGAGACAGAGAGAGAGAGGGAGTGAGATAGAGACAGAGAGAGAGAGGGAGTGAGATAGAGACAGAGAGAGAGAGGGGAGTGAGATAGAGACAGAGAGAGAGAGAGAGAGAGGGGGGAGTGAGATAGAGACAGAGAGAGAGAGGGGAGTGAGATAGAGACAGAGAGAGAGAGGGAGTGAGATAGAGACAGAGAGAGAGAGGGAGTGAGATAGAGACAGAGAGAGAGAGGGGGGAGTGAGAGATAGAGACAGAGAGAGAGAGGGGAGTGAGATAGAGACAGAGAGAGAGAGGGAGTGAGATAGAGACAGAGAGAGAGAGGGGAGTGAGATAGAGACAGAGAGAGAGAGAGGGGAGTGAGATAGAGACAGAGAGAGAGAGGGGGAGTGAGATAGAGACAGAGAGAGAGAGAGGGGGGAGTGAGAGATAGAGACAGAGAGAGAGAGGGAGTGAGATAGAGACAGAGAGAGAGAGAGAGAGAGGGGAGTGAGATAGAGACAGAGAGAGAGAGGGAGTGAGATAGAGACAGAGAGAGAGAGGGAGTGAGATAGAGACAGAGAGAGAGAGGGGGGGAGTGAGATAGAGACAGAGAGAGAGGGGGGAGAGAGAGAGAGACAGAGAGAGAGAGGGGGGAGTGAGAGATAGAGACAGAGAGAGAGAGGGGAGTGAGATAGAGACAGAGAGAGAGAGGGAGTGAGATAGAGACAGAGAGAGAGAGGGAGTGAGATAGAGACAGAGAGAGAGAGAGGGGGGAGTGAGAGAGAGACAGAGAGAGAGAGGGAGTGAGATAGAGACAGAGAGAGAGAGGGGAGTGAGATAGAGACAGAGAGAGAGAGGGAGTGAGAGAGAACCAGAGAGAGAGAGGGGGGAGTGAGAGGTAGAGAGAGAGAGAGAGAGGGGGAGTGAGATAGAGACAGAGAGAGAGAGGGGGGAGTGAGATAGAGACAGAGAGAGAGAGGGGGGGAGTGAGAGATAGAGACAGAGAGAGAGGGGGGGGGAGTGAGAGATAGAGACAGAGAGAGAGGGGAGGGGGAGTGAGAGATAGAGACAGAGAGAGAGAGAGGGGAGTGAGATAGAGACAGAGAGAGAGAGGGAGTGAGATAGAGACAGAGAGAGAGAGGGGGGAGTGAGATAGAGACAGAGAGAGAGAGGGAGTGAGATAGAGACAGAGAGAGAGAGAGAGGGGAGTGAGATAGAGACAGTGAGAGAGAGGGAGTGAGATAGAGACAGAGAGAGAGAGAGGGGGGAGTGAGATAGAGACAGAGAGAGAGAGAGGGGAGTGAGATAGAGACAGAGAGAGAGAGGGGAGTGAGATAGAGACAGAGAGAGAGAGGGAGTGAGATAGAGACAGAGAGAGAGGGGAGTGAGAGATAGAGACAGAGAGAGAGAGGGGAGTGAGATAGAGACAGAGAGAGAGAGGGGAGTGAGATAGAGACAGAGAGAGAGAGGGAGTGAGATAGAGACAGAGAGAGAGAGAGAGAGAGGGGAGTGAGATAGAGACAGAGAGAGAGAGGGAGTGAGATAGAGACAGAGAGAGAGAGAGAGAGGGGAGTGAGATAGAGACAGAGAGAGAGAGGGAGTGAGAGACAGAGAGAGAGAGGGGGCAGTGAGATAGAGACAGAGAGAGAGAGGGGGGAGTGAGAGATAGAGACAGAGAGAGGGGTGGTGGGGAGTGAGATAGAGACAGAGAGAGAGAGAGAGGAGGGGGGAGTGAGATAGAGACAGAGAGAGAGAGGGAGTGAGATAGAGACAGAGAGAGAGAGAGAGAGGGGAGTGAGATAGAGACAGAGAGAGAGAGTGAGAGATAGAGACAGAGAGAGAGGGAGTGAGATAGAGACAGAGAGAGAGAGGGGGGGGGGAGTGAGATAGAGACAGAGAGAGAGAGGGAGTGAGATAGAGACAGAGAGAGAGAGAGAGAGGGGGAGTGAGATAGAGACAGAGAGAGGGAGTGAGAGATAGAGACAGAGAGAGAGGGAGTGAGATAGAGACAGAGAGAGAGAGGGGGGGGAGTGAGATAGAGACAGAGAGAGAGAGGGAGTGAGATAGAGACAGAGAGAGAGAGAGAGAGGGGGAGTGAGATAGAGACAGAGAGAGGGAGTGAGAGATAGAGACAGAGAGAGAGGGAGTGAGATAGAGACAGAGAGGAGAGAGGGGAGTGAGATAGAGACAGAGAGAGAGAGGGGGGAGTGAGAGATAGAGACAGAGAGAGAGAGGGAGTGAGATAGAGACAGAGAGAGAGAGAGAGAGGGGAGTGAGATAGAGACAGAGAGAGAGAGGGAGTGAGATAGAGACAGAGAGAGGAGGAGGGGGGAGTGAGAGATAGAGACAGAGAGAGAGGGGGAGTGAGAGGTAGAGACAGAGAGAGAGAGGGGGAGTGAGATAGAGACAGAGAGAGAGGGGGGGGAGTGAGATAGAGACAGAGAGAGGGAGTGAGATAGAGACAGAGAGAGAGGGGGGGAGTGAGATAGAGACAGAGAGAGAGAGAGAGGGGAGTGAGATAGAGACAGAGAGAGAGAGGGAGTGAGATAGAGACAGAGAGAGGGGGGGGGGGAGTGAGATAGAGACAGAGAGAGAGAGAGAGGGGAGTGAGATAGAGACAGAGAGAGAGAGGGGAGTGAGATAGAGACAGAGAGAGGGGGGGGGGAGTGAGATAGAGACCAGAGAGAGAGAGAGAGGGGAGTGAGATAGAGACAGAGAGAGAGAGTGAGATAGAGACAGAGACAGAGAGAGAGAGAGAGGGGAGTGAGAGAGAGACAGAGAGAGAGAGAGTGAGATAGAGACAGAGAGAGAGAGAGAGGGGAGTGAGATAGAGACAGAGAGAGAGAGGGGAGTGAGATAGAGACAGAGAGAGGGAGTGAGATAGAGACGGAGAGAGAGGGTGGGGGAGGTGAGAGATAGAGACAGAGAGAGAGGGGGGGGGGGAGTGAGAGATAGAGACAGAGAGAGAGAGAGGGGAGTGAGATAGAGACAGAGAGAGAGAGGGAGTGAGATAGAGACAGAGAGAGAGAGGGGGGGGAGTGAGATAGAGACAGAGAGAGAGAGGGGAGTGAGATAGAGACAGAGAGAGAGAGAGGGGAGTGAGATAGAGACAGTGAGAGAGAGGGAGTGAGATAGAGACAGAGAGAGAGAGAGGGGGGAGTGAGATAGAGACAGAGAGAGAGAGGGAGTGAGATAAGAGACAGAGAGAGAGGGGAGTGAGAGATAGAGACAGAGAGAGAGAGGGGGAGTGAGATAGAGACAGAGAGAGAGAGGGGAGTGAGATAGAGACAGAGAGAGAGAGGGAGAGTGAGATAGAGGACAGACAGAGAGAGAGAGGGGAGAGAAGAGACAGAGAGAGAGAGGGGGAGTGAGATAGAGACAGAGGAGAGAGAGGGGGAGTGAGATAGATGACAGAGAGAGAGAGAGAGGGGGGGAGGTGAGATAGGAGACAGAGAGAGAGAGTGAGTGAGATAGAGACAGAGTAGAGTGGGGGGGAGTAGAGATTAGATACAGAGATAGAGAGAGAGGGG
>JANJGN010000021.1:116645775-116660775 GCA_026770705.1 Isurus oxyrinchus
AGCAGGGGAGTGGGACTCACTGGATAACTCTACCAAAGAGCTGGCACAGGCACAGTGGGCTGAATGGCCTTTGCTGCTGTATTGTTGCATCATTCTGGGTGAGCAGCGCATCGTCTGAATCGGGAAGTGTTGCTCAGTCTGGTTGGGAGGAGCACAATTGCTTGCCCTGGGTTCTGCAAATAGGGCACAGTGTTCATTTCACAGCTTGCCTGGTCAGCAGCACCCATTGTGCAACATTCCTTGTGCAAGAAGCACCCAATAGCAATTTTCCATCCCACAGTTAAAGAGACAGTGAACTTGCATTTTTACGTGGTATTAAATAGAATTGTCGGCATTTTAATTTTTAATCCTTTCAGCTCTAACCCTGTCCCTGGGTGTGGTGGTGCTGTAGTGGTATTGTTGCTAGACTAGTAACCCAGAGACCCCAGGGTAAAGCTCACCAGGGTTTGAAATTTGAATTCAGTAAGGGTCTGGAATTAAAATCAATTGTCGTAAAAACCCATCTGGGTCACTCATGACCCCTTTAGGGAAGGAAATCTGCCCTCCTTACCCGGTCTGGCCTACACGTGACTCCAGACCCACAGCCATGTGGTTGATTGTTAACCGGCTGAGTAAGGTAACTCCTTTCTGCAGAGCAATTGGGGAAGGGCAGTAACCACTGGCCAAGCTGAGCCAGTAATAAATAGAATAAAATGGCTATCGGGCTTTCCCTGTCAGTGCATCAAGTTGAACTACACTCATAGTGAGTTCCACTACCTGGGTAAAGACGTTTTGCCTGAATTCCCTAATGTATTCATTCCCAGTGAGGATATGTTACATGTCACTTCTTTGCTGTGGCAACCAGCACTTGTGCACAGTAGAGGCTCCAATGTTCTTGCACCGCATGGCTGACCAGGAATCTCTCCCCTCCCGCTGACCAGGAATCCCTCCCACCGACCAGGAATCCCTCCCCTCCCACCGACCAGGAATCCCTCCCCTCCCACTGACCAGGAATCCCTCCCACCGACCAGGAATCCCTCCCCTCCCACCGACCAGGAATCCCTCCCCTCCCACTGACCAGGAATCTCTCCCCTCCCACTGACCAGGAATCCCTCCCACCGACCAGGAATCCCTCTCACTGACCAGGAATCTCTCCCCTCCCACCGATCAGGAATCTCTCCCCTCCCACCGATCAAGAATCCCTCCCGCCGACCAGGAATCCCTCCCACCGACCAGGAATCTCTCCCCTCCCACTGACCAGGAATCCCTCCCACCGACCAGGAATCCCTCCCCTCCCACCGACCAGGAATCTCTCCCCTCCCACCGACCAGGAATCTCTCCCCTCCCACTGACCAGGAATCTCTCCCCTCCCACTGACCAGGAATCTCTCCCCTCCCACCGACCAGGAATCCCTCCCCTCCCACCGACCAGGAATCCCTCTCACCGACCAGGAATCCCTCCCCTCCCACCGACCAGGAATCTCTCCCCTCCCACCGACCAGGAATCCCTCCCACCGACCAGGAATCTCTCCCCTCCCACTGACCAGGAATCCCTCCCCTCCCACCGACCAGGAATCCCTCCCCTCCCACTGACCAGGAATCTCTCCCCTCCCACTGACCAGGAATGTCTCCCCTCCCACCGACCAGGAATCCCTCCCCTCCCACCGACCAGGAATCTCTCCCCTCCCACCGACCAGGAATCTCTCCCCTCCCACCGACCAGGAATCTCTCCCCTCCCACTGACCAGGAATCCCTCCCCTCCCACTGACCAGGAATCCCTCCCCTCCCACCGACCAGGAATCTCTCCCCTCCCACCGACCAGGAATCCCTCCCACCGACCAGGAATCCTCCCCTCCCACCGACCAGGAATCCCTCTCACCGACCAGGAATCTCTCCCCTCCCACCGACCAGGAATCCCTCCCCTCCCACCGACCAGGAATCCCTCCCCTCCCACCGACCAGGAATCCTCCCCTCCCACCGACCAGGAATCCCTCTCACCGACCAGGAATCTCTCCCCTCCCACCGACCAGGAATCCCTCTCACCGACCAGGAATCCCTCCCCTCCCACTGACCAGGAATCCCTCCCCTCCCACCGACCAGGAATCTCTCCCCTCCCACCGACCAGGAATCCCTCTCACCGACCAGGAATCTCTCCCCTCCCACCGACCAGGAATCCCTCTCACCGACCAGGAATCCCTCCCCTCCCACCGACCAGGAATCCCTCCCCTCCCACCGACCAGGAATCCCTCCCCTCCCACCGACCAGGAATCCCTCCCCTCCCACCGACCAGGAATCTCTCCCCTCCCACCGACCAGAAATCCCTCTCACCGACCAGGAATCTCTCCCCTCCCACCGACCAGGAATCCCTCTCACCGACCAGGAATCCCTCCCCTCCCACTGACCAGGAATCCCTCCCCTCCCACCGACCAGGAATCTCTCCCCTCCCACCGACGAGGAATCCCTCTCACCGACCAGGAATCTCTCCCCTCCCACCGACCAGGAATCCCTCTCACCGACCAGGAATCTCTCCCCTCCCACCGACCAGGAATCTCTCCCACCGACCAGGAATCCCTCTCACCGACCAGGAATCCCTCCCCTCCCGCTGACCAGGAATCCCTCCCGCCGACCAGGAATCCCTCCCACCGACCAGGAATCCCTCCCCTCCCACTGACCAGGAATCTCTCCCCTCCCACTGACCAGGAATCTCTCCCCTCCCACTGACCAGGAATGTCTCCCCTCCCACCGACCAGGAATCCCTCCCCTCCCACCGACCAGGAATCTCTCCCCTCCCACCGACCAGGAATCCCTCCACCGACCAGGAATCTCTCCCCTCCCACTGACCAGGAATCCCTCCCCTCCCACTGACCAGGAATCCCTCCCCTCCCACCGACCAGGAATCTCTCCCCTCCCACCGACCAGGAATCCCTCCCACCGACCAGGAATCCCTCCCCTCCCACCGACCAGGAATCCCTCTCACCGACCAGGAATCTCTCCCCTCCCACCGACCAGGAATCCCTCCCCTCCTACCGACCAGGAATCCCTCCCCTCCCACCGACCAGGAATCCCTCCCCTCCCACCGACCAGGAATCCCTCCCCTCCCACCGACCAGGAATCCCTCTCACCGACCAGGAATCTCTCCCCTCCCACCGACCAGGAATCCCTCTCACCGACCAGGAATCCCTCCCCTCCCACTGACCAGGAATCCCTCCCCTCCCACCGACCAGGAATCTCTCCCCTCCCACCGACCAGGAATCCCTCTCACCGACCAGGAATCTCTCCCCTCCCACCGACCAGGAATCCCTCTCACCGACCAGGAATCCCTCCCCTCCCACCGACCAGGAATCCCTCCCCTCCCACCGACCAGGAATCCCTCCCCTCCCACCGACCAGGAATCCCTCCCCTCCCACCGACCAGGAATCTCTCCCCTCCCACCGACCAGGAATCCCTCTCACCGACCAGGAATCTCTCCCCTCCCACCGACCAGGAATCCCTCTCACCGACCAGGAATCCCTCCCCTCCCACTGACCAGGAATCCCTCCCCTCCACCGACCAGGAATCTCTCCCCTCCCACCGACGAGGAATCCCTCTCACCGACCAGGAATCTCTCCCCTCCCACCGACCAGGAATCCCTCTCACCGACCAGGAATCTCTCCCCTCCCACCGACCAGGAATCTCTCCCACCGACCAGGAATCCCTCTCACCGACCAGGAATCCCTCCCCTCCCGCTGACCAGGAATCCCTCCCGCCGACCAGGAATCCCTCCCACCGACCAGGAATCCCTCCCCTCCCACTGACCAGGAATCTCTCCCCTCCCACTGACCAGGAATCCCTCCCCTCTCACTGACCAGGAATCTCTCCCCTCCCACCGACCAGGAATCCCTCCCCTCCCACTGACCAGGAATCCCTCCCCTCCCACCGACCAGGAATCTCTCCCCTCCCACCGACCAGGAATCTCTCCCCTCCCACCGACCAGGAATCCCTCTCACCGACCAGGAATCCCTCTCACCGACCAGGAATCTCTCCCCTCCCACCGACCAGGAATCTCTCCCCTCTCACCGACCAGGAATCTCTCCCCTCCCACCGACCAGGAATCCCTCCCCTCCCACTGACCAGGAATCCCTCCCCTCCCACCGACCAGGAATCTCTCCCCTCCCACCGACCAGGAATCCCTCTCACCGACCAGGAATCTCTCCCCTCCCACCGACCAGGAATCCCTCTCACCGACCAGGAATCCCTCCCCTCCCACCGACCAGGAATCCCTCTCACCGACCAGGAATCTCTCCCCTCCCACCGACCAGGAATCTCTCCCCTCCCACCGACCAGGAATCTCTCCCCTCTCACCGACCAGGAATCTCTCCCCTCCCACCGACCAGGAATCCCTCCCCTCCCACTGACCAGGAATCCCTCCCCTCCCACCGACCAGGAATCTCTCCCCTCCCACCGACCAGGAATCTCTCCCCTCCCACCGACCAGGAATCCCTCTCACCGACCAGGAATCTCTCCCCTCCCACCGACCAGGAATCCCTCTCACCGACCAGGAATCCCTCTCACTGACCAGGAATCTCTCCCCTCCCAACGACCAGGAATTCCTCCCTTCCCACAGACCAGGAATCCCTCTCACTCATACCACAGCCATTGGAAGGATTTGCGGGTTGATAATCAGCCCCTCCTTTTTGATCTTGCTTCCCAGTGCCCAATTAGGCCCACATTTCAGATGGCGCTTAGTTTATTTTTACAACAATTGACACAGTCACCTTTTACTGACGCTTTTAATGCAGGATTCATGAATTGAGCGTTTTAAGTTCCACCAGCTGCCGTTGAACCCGAGTCCTCAGACCCCCGGCCGTAGGCCCTGGATTCCCAGTCCAGTGACATGACCACCATGTCCTTCAAGTCCAGGAGTGGGACTTGAACCTGGAGCTGCTGTGCCACAGGGACCTCCCAGGTTTCTGAGTCACTATCTTATATCAACGGCTCTGCGTTGTGCTCTTCCCCGCCAGTGGAAGGGCCCTCTCCATCCAGCGCTGTCAGAAATTTACAGGTCTCAATTTGGCCACTCCCTCTGCTTCCTCCCCTCCAGGGGAACGAGAGGCAGCTTGTTCATCATCCTTTTCCCCGGTCTGTATACAGCGCCTTTCATGGCTTAATTACTCAATGTATGGAACGTGGCAACTGCAAACTTATGTCATGTTGCTACTGTAACTATCCAGTCATTGTAACTCTTTCGAGTACAAACCTGTTTCCATCTGTTTCAGATGAAGTTACATTGTTTTTCATAGTTTGCCATTGTGAGATTTGAACTCTTGATAATCTTTTTAAATGAAAACCAAATCAACAAAATCGGGACAAATCAGGCACAGCCCCTAATTCAGGTCAGCTGTAAAACCAAGAACAAAGTTTAAAGGAAACTTACAAACTTTAAATCAAAATGTGATTAAAGGGGTCAACAAAACACCCCAGTCCCCAAACCATTTCCATCTGTTTCAGACAAAGTTACATTGTTTTTCATAGTTTTGCCAGTGTGAGATTTGAACTCTTGATCTTGGGGTTACAAACCCAGTGCCATGACCACTTGGCTATTTAGGCCAAGCCCCCACGTGGCAACTGCAAGGCGCATAGCAAGATCACACACACAAAACAAATTGCTGCTGATGATGTTTTTTTCCTCTCTCTCTCTCTCTCTCTCTCCGGTGTCACCCAATGGGACAGCTACTGGCCTGAAGTGCTTCAATGCGGCTTAAGCACTTCCATCTGTTTGTTCAAAGCCACATGTAATACCAATGAGCAGTGCTTCTCGAGGAACAGTACTGCACGTAAGTTAGTTATTTTTCTCTCTCTCTCTCTCCCTCCTGTTTGCTTCATATCGCTGCCGGCCGGGATTAATCGGTGCCGGTTTGGAAATTCTCACTGGGTTTTGCTGACATTCGGGGATGGGCAGTTGTGAACGGTTCTTAAACAGAGGGGGGGGGGGGGGGGGGCTTGGTTAGGTGGACCTTTACCAGAGGTTCGGCTGGATCGGAACGATGTATGGAAGCGTAATGTGAGCATCCAGATGTGAATTATTAAATTAAAAAACACACACACACACACACACAGCTCTGGAAGCACCGAGGAGGGATAGATCCCACTCCCTCTCCCCCCTGAGGGGAGTCCGTCCCTCGCTTAGCGAACATCGAGTGGGTTTCTTCCTCGGTCAGTCAGGGAGGGCCATCCACGTTGTGGATTGCGGTTAGCCACCGATGGGAAAAAGGGGGAGTGTTCTGGGGCGGGCGGAGCCGGTCTGATCGCTCCCCCCTGGGGACCTTGGCACAAAACAACTGGAAGGTCGGGCAGGAGCGACTTGATATCGTGGTCAGGACTCGTAGGCTTTTCCAGAGGGCTGAGAGACTTCGAGAGGGAAACCGGTTAAATCTCTCCAAGGGCCTGGGTGGGGTGGAGATGGCAGGGGTGGTGGGGGGGGGGGGGGGGGGGGGGGGGGAGAGTTTGCGGGGTGGGGGGGAGATGGCTTGAGACACAGGTTGGGCCGAAAGGTCTGACCTTGGAGCTTCCGCCGCTCAGACCTCGGTTGATTTTGATTTGGCTGCTCTTGGCCGTTCCCATTCTGTGGGCCCGCTTGACGCTCTTGCTCCCACCCTTGACTCTGCCCTTGTCTCCAGTGGGAATCACCGTCTTCTCGTCTGGATGCATATCCACCGGCCAGTGCGGGAAGGAGGTTACCGACACCCTGGCGGGAGTGAGCTACAAGATGACCACCTCCTGCTGCAATTACGATTACTGCAACGGGGCTGCCGCCGTCAAGCTTTCGCTGGTGGCCGCTTCCATCGCGGCTCTGGCTTGGTTCACCAGCTTCCTGTAGACCGTGCTCTGGCCCTGAAGCCCGTCCTCACGGTGACCTGTATTAATGCTATCACTGCGCGTGGGTTCCTGCTGAAATTCCTTCTTTTCCTCCCTCGATGTAAGGCTGTAGTTGAAGTGTGCAAAGTAAGCTGAGGCGTAATCGACTTGGACTTGGACAACTATGACTACAGGACCCGGCTGGCGTGTTTCGCCAGTTCCTCGCTTGCCCTGTCGGCATCTCGGTTTCTGTAAATTCTCTTGTTTTTAAACTTCAAAGTGGGGGAAAAAAAAAAAATCTAGCCAGCTCCCTTTCAATAAAAATCACGTTTTGTGAGAAATGGTTTCAGTTTAAACTCCCCCCCCCCCCCCACCACCCCACCCCACCAAAAAATATTCTTGCTTTTAAACTTCTAACAGATGATGATTGAGACCAATTGACAAACCAATCGCACCTTGCAATAGGAAGTTTTGTCTAAAGCCCCTGCTGTTCTCCACAATGCTAGGAGCGCTGTGTACACATTCTGTCCCCTGGGAGAGAGATGCCCTTTAACAAATGCAATTGAAATGCTTTAGGTACTTTCAAAAGAACTCATTTTAAGCCCCCCGATGCTGTCTTTTCCTAAGATAGTGCTATCTTTTTTTAAAAAAAATAATTGTGGACTGTTTGTGGGCAGTACGCAAAATAGCCCCTTTTTGGAACAGGAGCAGGCCATTAGGTCCATCAAACACCTGCTATCAATAGCAGAGATTTAAAGATTCCCCGACCCCCCCCCCCCCCGCCCCACCCCCACCACCCTTCTGGTTTGAACTCGAAGCATTGCGGCTTGCTCCCCTCTCTCTTTCAAAAGCCTGCCCTGTGGAACTAAAAGCAGAGCCTTGCGCTTGCCTTTATTTTTGTGCCCTGACCTTTAGTCAGCGAAGGGGTTTTACAGGGGGGGAGGGCCCAAAAGGGTGGGGGTGGGGGGGGGGGGGGGTAGGGGGTGTCATTTTCAAACAAGCAGGCACAGGGCGGGATTTTACAGCCCCGTCTGGGGGAGGGGTGGAGGGCGGCAGCTCAGGGCTGTAAAATCCCGCCAGGCAGGAGGGGCTGTAAAATCCCGCCCGCGGACGCGCCTGTCCCCTTCAATGAGTCGCTGCTTTTAGCGTTTCTCTGTCTCTGTCTTTGCTTTACCCGCCCGCGAAATGTTGCAGATACGAACGTGTTAGGACAGTCAAAGGAAAAAAAAATGGTCATTCTTTTTTAAAAGTAAATTCGGTATAATGTGCGTTGTTGGGATGTCTCATACCGGGGCGGGAGAGGGGCCACACATTCTGTGAACAGTTCCTCATGGCAGCAGCTGTCTGTACCACGCTGATGTGGTTATATTTTTTTGTTGTAATGATAAACGACGCTATTAAAAGATTCCCAAACTAAGTCCGGTTTATTTTTCTGCAAGTTGGATGTGTATTGTGCTGATCAGAGAGAGAGAGAACAGAACGCTCGGCTATTATATGCTGGGTCAGGCGGAACAGGGGCTTAGAGCTGTGACCTGCCTTTAAGGGTCCTGCGGTGCCTTGGTTCACAGAAGTGCCAGGGGAGCTCCCCCACCCCACCCCACCCCTCCCCGGGGTGCCCGGGGGCTCTTACCGTCACCTTGCCGGTCCCTTGGTGGGATCTTGCTGCGCTTCATAAGCACAAGCTGTCGCTGCTGGGGCGGCCGACGGAGTTGAGATACGGGTCATCCCTGTCATCGAAATGAATGGCAGGCTGGGCTCCAGGAGCCAAGACAGGCGGCCGCCAGTTTGCCGATGGTACCAAGCCGAGGGGAGACGGGGAAGCCGCGTGGAGGATACCGAGAGGCTGCAGAGAGAGGTGGACAGGAGAGGTGAGCTGGCAACACGCGGGAATACGATGCAGGGAAGGGTGAAGCTATTCACTTTGGTCGGAAGGATAGAGAAGAATACTTTTTTAAAAAGGTGTGAAAGTGAGTCTCGATGTTCAAAGAGACTTGGGTGTGCTCGTACAGGGAACACAAAGTCTTGGGTGTGCTCGTACAGGGAACACAAAGTCTTGGGTGTGCTCGTACAGGGAACACAAAGTCTTGGGTGTGCTCGTACAGGGAACACAAAGTCTTGGGTGTGCTCGTACAGGGAACACAAAGTCTTGGGTGTGCTCGTACAGGGAACACAGAAAGTCTTGGGTGTGCTAATACAGGGAACACAGAAAGTTAACATGCAGCTGCAGCAATTGGGAAGGCAGGTGGCATGTTGGCGTTTATTGCAAGGGGATGGAGTACAAGAATAAAGAAGTCTTTCTACAGTTGTACAGGGTTTTGGGGAGACCACATCTGGAGTACTTTCTGCAGTTTTGGTCTCCACATTTAAGGAAGGATAGACTTACACTGGGTGCGGGACAGTGAAGATTCACTAGATTGGTCCCTGGGATGAGGGGCCTGTCCCTATGATGAGAGGCTGAGTAAACTGGGTTTATAATCTCGGGAGTTTAGAAGAATGAGAGATGATCTCATTGAAACACACAAGATTCTGAAGGGGTTTGACGGGGTGGACGCTGAGAGATTGTTTCCCCTGGTCTGAGAATCTAAAACACAGCGACAGAGTCTCAGGATAAGGGGGCCGATCATTTAGGGCTGAGATGGGGAGAAATTACTTCACTGAAAGGGTTTGTGAATCTTTGGAATTCTCCACCCAGAGGGTTGTGGACGCTCCATCGCTGAATATATTTAAGGCCGGGGATGGACATATTTCTGGTCTCTTAGAGCATTAAGGAATATGGGGAGCCAATGGGAAAGTGGAGTGGAAACCCAAGATTAGCCATGACCATATTGAATGGTGGAGCAGGCTCGACGGGCTGATTGGTCCACTCCTGCTCCTATTATCACAGAGTGTTATGGCACAGAAGGAGCCCATTCAGCCCATCATGTCTGCAGCAGCTCTGAATGAACATCTTCACTCAGTGCCTTTGCCCTGCCTTTCCCCCATTCCCCTGCACATTGTTTCTATTCAAGTAATCCCCCAATACCCTCTTGAATGTCTGGATTGAACCTGCCTCCACCACACTTCCAGGCAGTGCGTTCCAGACTTGAGCCACTCTCTGTTAGAAAAAAGTTTACTCTCACAACGCATTTGCCTCTTTTGCAAATCACTTTAAAATCGGTGCCCTCTCATTCTCGAGCCTATTACTTGTGGGAACAGTTTCTCGTTATCTATTCAGCCCCCTCATTATTTTGAACACCTCTATCAAATCTCCTCTTAGCCTTCTCCCCTCCAAGGAGAACAGTCCCAACTTCCCCAATCTATCTTCATAACTGAAGTTTCTCATCCCTGGGGACCATTAAACCTCTTCCACACTCTGCCCAATGTGTTCACATCCTTCCTATAATGTGGCTCCCAGAACTGTACACAATGCTCCAGCTGAGGTCTAACTAGTCTCTTATATAAATTCAGCATAGCCTCCCTGCTCTTGTACTCTATGCCCCTATTAATAAAGCCCAGGATACTATTTGCTTTATTAACTGCTCCCTCCACCTGTCCTGCCACCTTCAATGATCTCTGCACATATACACCCAGGTCTTTCTGCTCCTGCACCCCCTTAGAATTGTACTCCTCATGCTCTTAACTGACCTTCCACTCCTGTGTTTTTGGCTGGTGATAATCAGGACACTAAAATTCTGACCCCACCTCCTGACAAGCCATCAGTCTCCACCTGCAGGGTAGCAGAAAATCCCAGTCCGGACACCTGGGCTGGCAAGTATAATCTGGCCCTTGCTGGTCTGGGCTGTCAGCCTCCTCTTTCAGTTTCTGACTGTAGTTATCAATTTCCTGGCAGAGGTGGGAATCCTTGGGCTTGAGCCACAGAGAAGGCTGTGCAAGGGTGCAAAGGAAGACACTTGGTGCTTACATCAACCACAACCTCCCAAATCAAACTGTACAGCTGAGAAAAAGGGGTCTTTGCAAGGGTGGGGAGGCGGTGTGTTGAACAGAGCAGGTTGCATGGAATCGCTTTCTGTCAAATGGCCCACCCGATACTCCATTCCAGGGACTTCAATGCAAGGTTAAAAGAACAATTCAGATTTATTAATATGTAATATTATACAGAAGCAGATTAAAAGGTCCAAAGGTTATCGCAGAATTTCACATTTGTTCTCCAGCGTAATAAGTCATTTGCATCCTCTCAATCTGAATTCTTTAACTGGGATTGAAAACCACACATACTATCACCACAGAAACATACATGGGGCTAAGTGGTGGAATGGCATGAACTGAATCAGCTTCGCAGGTCGTTCCTGGCACGGGAGCCTTCTGTCAATCAAAATCCAAACAAAAATAAACATGACAGTATATAATATTCACCAGCAGTGGTTCCTAACACTGATAATGTTCAGGAAATATGAACACTATCATGATAAGATGTAACTTAGAGACTTCCTGCATAAGCCTCTACAGCCAGGAGCATTTTAACCTTCAGAATCCATTGTCTGCTGAAAAGAGACATGCTGTTAAAGCTTTTTGTCTTCTACTCATCAGGAGAGATACAAGAATACCAAATTTCAAAGGAAGAAACAATTTAGAGAAAAAGGTTGGCAAGTGGACTCTGGCTAAGGCGTTGCCATGTATAATTCACCAGGGAACAGATATCCTTAAACTTTCATTTAAATTCAAAAAGGCAAGTTGACTCTGATTGGTCAAGGTGTTGCCATGGGGAATACACCAGGGAAAAGTTAGCCCCAAGCTTTTTAATTGAAAAATATGCAAAGTCTGGACATGTTCCCTTTGCCTGCAGAGGGTTGGGCCCTGCGTGTCAGTGTATGTAGCTTGTGACAAGCATAAGTCAGCTATGTTATGGGCCCCAGCGATCATGTTAAAATTGGTCGTTAGTGTAATTCCTGGCACACTCGGGATTGTTCAGTAAATGCCGTACGATGCAGTCTCCTTTTCAGCAACACTCAAGTTCTGTACTACTGAGCGATTATTTGAATACATTGCGTGTTGCTTTTGACCATTTGGTTCAATATTGCAACAACAACAACAACGTATTTATGTAGCATTTATATGGCATCCTTAATGTAATGGTGTCATCAAGAAATCGCTGTTGAGCCCACCTGCACTTGGCCAACTCGCCCTGTGGCAACTGAATGGTGGACCAGGCCTCTAACTGGCTTCAGGTGAGTCCGTTTCTCCTGTTGGAGGGGAAGTCCCACCTCAGAGAGCAGGCACCCGGAGCGCTGGTCACTACAGGGCCGGAGTCCGGACTTCCGGGTATCTCCGGAGTCTCACCAAAACCAGGCTGGCAGCCCCCGGAGAGAGGGCTGTGGGGGTGTGGGGTGCTGGGGTTGGACTGAGAAGGTGGGGAGGGGAAATGCCAGGGAGGTGAATTACTCTTGAGGAGGGGGTTTCTGATGGGCACAGAGTCCCTGACCAGAAGGCATGCTCCCCTCCGCCCCCCCTCCCCTCCCCACCCCACCAACCCCCCCTCACCTCACCCCCTCCCTGCCAGGCCACAAGTCCTGCTGGGATGGATTGGATGGTCTCCCCTCTCCCTCTGCAGTGAAGGCTCAGTGTCAGTGGTAAGAGGCCCCTCAAGTGGATGAGGGAGGAAATGGGACAGAGAGCGGGGAGAACATGAAGGAGGTGATCCGAAATTGCCTCATGAGCGAAGGTTACATTGAGAGCCGTGAGGCCGTGTGATGTAACACGGTCCAGAGTTGACCATGGAAATGGATGTCACAGAGCGGCTGTAGGACGTTCTTCCAGGGAAGGGTGATCAGCCAGAGGTCGTGGTCCACATTAGTACCAATGACTTGGGCAGGAAGGAGGATGTAGTCCTGCAATCAGAATTTAGGGAGCTAGGCAGAAAATTAGCACGCAGGACCTCGAATGTAGTAATTTCCGGATTACTCCCAGCGCCATGTGTCAGTGAGTACAGAAATAGGACGATAAGGCAGATGAATGCATGACTGGAAAGAGGGTGCAGGAGGCAGGGCTTTAGATTCGTGGGATACTGGGATTGACTCTGGGGGAGATGGCACCTGTACAAACCGGACAAGAGGGAGTATGAGAAAAGACTGGCAGCCAACATAAAGGGGAATCCCAAAGTCTTCTATAGGCATATAAATAGTAAAAGGGGGGTAAAAGGAGGAGTAGGGTCGATTAGGGACCTAAAAAGGAATTTACACATTGACGAAGGGATCATGCTGAGGTATTAAATGAATACTTTGTATCTGTCTTTACCAAGGAGGTAGATGCTACCCAGGCCATGGTGACAGATGAGGAAACTCTGTCACTAGAAGGTTCAAAACTGATAAGGAGGAAGCATTGAATAGACTGTCGGTACTTAAAGTTGAAAAGCCACCTGGACCGGATGAGATGCATCCAAGGATATTGAAGGAAGTGAGAGGGGAAATTGCAGGGGCACTGGCCATAATCTTTCAGTATTCCCTGGACTCAGGGGTGGTGCCAGAGGACTGGGGAATTATAAACATTACACCCTTATTCAGTAAAGGTTGTAAGGATAAGCCCAGCAATTACACGCCAGTCAGTTTAACTTCAGTGGTGGGCAAGGTTCTAGAAACAATTATTCAGGATAGAATTAGTGGAAAAAAATATGGGTTGATAAGGAAGAGCCAGCCTGGATTTCTAAAGGGGAAATCATGTTTAACTAACCTGCTGGAGTTTTTTTGAAGAGGTAACAGAGAAGGTCAATGAGGGTAATGCTGTTGATGTGGTGTAAATGGACTTTGAAGAGGCATTTGACACAGGGCCACACACAGACTTGTGAGAAAAGTTATTGTTCATGGAATAAAAGGGACCGTAGCAAAGTGGATACAAAATTGGCTGAGGGATAGGAAGCAGAGATTAATGGCCAATGGATGTTTTTCGGGCTGGAGGAAGGTTTGTGGAGTTCCCCAGGGGTTGGTATTGGGACCCTTGCTTTTCCTGATCTATATTAATGATCTAGATCTTGGTGTGCAGGGGACAATTTCAAAGTTTGCGGATGATATGAAGCTTGGGAGTGTTGTGAACTGTGAGGAGGATGGTGTGGAACTTCAAGCGGACATAGACAAGTGGGTGGAGTGGGCAGATAGGTGGCAGATGAAGTTCAATGTGGAGAAGTGTGAGGTGATGCATTTTGGTACAAAGAACATGGACAGACAATATAAAATAAAGGGTGAAATTTTGAAGGGGGTGCAGGAGCAGAAAGACCTGGGTGTATATGTGCATAGATCATTGAAGGTGACAGGACAGGTGGAGGGAGCAGTTAATAAAGCAAATAGTATCCTGGGCTTTATTAATAGGGGCATAGAGTACAAGAGCAGGGAGGTTATGCTGAATTTATATAAGACACTCATTAGACCTCAGCTGAAGTATTGTGTCCAGTTCTAGGAAGGATGTGAAGACATTGGATAAAGTGCAGCAGAAGTTTACAGGGATGAGAAACTTCAGCTATGAGGAAAAATTGGAGAAGTTGGGACTGTTCTCCTTGGAGAGAAGGCTGAGAGGAGATTTGATAGCGATGTTTAAAATCATGAGGGAGCTGGACAGAGTAGATAGGGAGAAACTGTTCCTGCTAGTAAAAAGATCGAGACTGAGACAGCACAGATTTAAAGTGATTTGCATAAGAAACAAGTGTGACATGAGAAAAAATTCTTTCACACAGAGAGTGGCTCAGGTCTGGAATGCACTGCCTGGAATTATGGCGGAGGCAGGTTCAATCCAGGCATTCAAGAGGGCATGAGATGATTATTTGAATAGAAACAATGTGCAGGGGAACAGGGAAAAGGCAGAGAAATGGCACAGGGTCATAATGCTCATTTGGAGAGTCAGTGCAGACATGGTCTCCTCCTGTGCTGTTAAGATTCTGTGATTCTGTGAAAATGGATAGGAATAATAGTTCTCAAGTTCTGTCGAAGGGTCATGAGGACTCGAAACGTCAACTCTTTTCTTCTCCGCCGATGCTGCCAGACCTGCTGAGTTTTTCCAGGTAATTCTGTTTTTGTTTAGGAATAATAGTAAATTGGGATAGAGAAGCTGTTCAGAAAGATTGAACAGATCTGGGTTCCTTTGTCTAGAAAAGTGAACTCTGAGGGGTGACCAGATAGATTTCTTTGTGAATGGGGGAAATGGAGAAGTATCAAGAAGGTTTAATAGTGTCTATAATGTTATTGGAAATGATTTTAAATAGAGTTTA
>JANJGN010000021.1:116665775-116670775 GCA_026770705.1 Isurus oxyrinchus
GTACACCCACAGTGCTGTTAGGGAGGGAGTTCCAGGATTTTGTCCATGTGGTGTAGGTACACTCACAGTGCTGTTAGGGAGGGAGTTCCAGGATTTTGTCCGTGTGGTGTAGGTACACCCACAGTGCTGTTAGGGAGGGAGTTCCAGGATTTTGTCCGTGTGGTGTAGGTACACCCACAGTGCTGTTAGGCAGGGAGTTCCAGGATTTTGTCCATGTGGTGTAGGTACACCCACAGTGCTGTTAGGGAGGGAGTTCCAGGATTTTGTCCATGTGGTGTAGGTACACCCACAGTGCTGTTAGGGAGGGAGTTCCAGGATTTTGTCCATGTGGTGTAGGTACACCCACAGTGCTGTTAGGGAGGGAGTTCCAGGATTTTGTCCATGTGGTGTAGGTACACCCACAGTGCTGTTAGGGAGGGAGTTCCAGGATTTTGACCCAGCGACAGTGAAGGAAAAGTGATATATTTCCAAGTCAGGATGGTGAGTGACTTGGAGGGGAACTTCCAGGTGTTGGTGTTTCTATTTGTCTGCTGCCCTTGTCCTTCTAGATGGTAGTGTTCGTGGGTTTGGAAGGTGCTGTCTAAGGAGCCTTGGTGAATTCCTGCAGTGCATCTTGTAGATGGTACACACTGCTGCTACTGTGCGTCAGTGGTGGAGGGAGTGAATGTTTGTGGATGGGGTGCCAATCAAGTGGCTGCTTTGTCCTGGATGGTGTCAAGCTTCCCAGAAACGCTTCCCAGAAATGCTAGGGAACCAAGGGTCTAGTGAGAAGGAGGAATTGAAGGAAATTAGATTCACTAAAACAGTGCTGGAGAAATTAATGGGGCTGAAATCTGATAACTCCCCAGGGCCTGATAATCTACATCCCAGCGTGCTAAAGGAGGTGGCCATAAAAATAGTGGTTGTCATCTTCCAAAATTCTATAGATTCTGGAACAGTCCCGACAGATTGGAGGGTGGCAAAAGTAACCCCACTGTTTAAAAAAGGAGGGAGAGAAAAAGCAGTGAATTACAGACTGGTTAGCCTAACATCAGTAATAGGGAAGATCTTAAGAGTCTATTATAAAGGATGCGATAACAGGACACTTAGAAAATATCAATGGGATTAGACAAAGTCAGCATGGATTTATGAAAGGGAAATCATGTTTGACAAACCTACTGGAGTTTTTTGAGAATGTAACTAGCAGAATAGATAAGAGAACCAGTGGATGTGGTGTATTTGGATTTTCAGGAAGCTTTTGATAAAGTCCCACAATAAGAGGTTAGTGTGTAAAATTAAAGCACATGGGATTGGGGGTAATATATTAGCATGGATTGAGGATTGGTTAGCAGACAGGAAACAGACAGTAGGAATAAATGGGTCTTTTTTGGAATGACAGGTGGTGACCAATGGGGTACCGCAGGGATCAGTGCTTGGGCCCCAGCTATTCACAATATATATCAATGATTTGGATGAGGGAACCAAATGTAATATTTCCAAGTTTGCTGACGACACAAAACTTGGTGGGGATGTGAGTGATGTGGAGGATGTTAAGAGGCTTCAAGGCGATTTAGACAGGTTGAGTGAGTGAGCAAATACACGGCAGATGCAATATAATGTGGACAAGTGTGAAGTGATCCACTTAGGTAGGAAAAACAGAATGGCAGATATTTAAATGGTGATAGATTGGGAAATGTTGATGTACAAAGGGACCTGAGTGTCCTTGTACACCAATCACTGAAAGCATATATAAAACAAAGGAAACTGCGGATGCTGGAAATCCAAAACAAAAACAGAATTACCTGGAAAAACTCAGCAGGTCTGGCAGCATCGGCGGAGAAGAAAAGAGTTGACGTTTCGAGTCTTCATGACCCTTCGACAGAACTGTCGTCACGAAGACTCGAAACGTCAACTCTTTTCTTCTCCGCCGATGCTGCCAGACCTGCTGAGTTTTTCCAATCACTGAAAGCAAGCAGGCAGGTGCAGCAAGCAGTTCAGAAGGCAGATGGTATGTTGGCCCTCATTGCAAGAGGAGTTGAGTACAGGAGCAAAGATATCTTACTGCAGCTGTACAGGGCCTTGGTGAGACCACACCTGGAGTATTGTGTGCGGTTTTGGTCTCCTTACCTAAGAAAGGATATACTTGCCATAGAGAGAGTGCAGAGTTCAGGTTCACCAGACTGATTTCTGGGATGGCAGGATTGTCGTATGAGGAGAGATTGGGCTGACGAGGCCTGTGTTCACTGGAGTTTAGAAGAATGAGAGGGGATCTCATTGAAACGTATAAAATTCTGACAGGGATGGACAGACTGGATGCAGGGATGATGTTTCCTCTGGCTGTTGCGGGGTGGGGGGGGGGGGGGGTCTAGAACAAGGGGTCACAGTCCCAGGACATGAGGTAGACTATTTAGTACTGAGATGAGGAGAAACTTCTTCACTCAGAGGGTGGTGAACCTGTGGAATTCTCTCCCACAGAAACTGTGGAGGCCAAGTCACTGAATATATTTAAGAAGGAAATAGATAGATTTCTGGACTCTAAAGGTGTCAAGGGGTCAGGGGAGAGAGAGGGAGTAGAGATAGAGGATCAGCCGTGATCATATTGAATGGTGGAGCAGCCTTGAAGGGCTGAATGGCCTCCTCCTGCTCCTATTGTCTATGTCTCTATGTTTCTGTGAGATGTGTGCAGAGCAGGTGCGACTGCTGTCCGAAAGCAAAAATAAGAGACAAACCGAAATGGGCAAAGGAGGTGAAACGGACTGGGGACAGGAATTATGGACTGAACTTGTTGAACTCAATGCTGAGTCCCTGGGGCCAGTAAAAAGCCTATTCAAAAGATGGGGTGGAAAGCATTCAGCGGGGTTCAAGGAGGTAGCTCACCACCACCTTCTCAGTGACAATTATGGATAAAGAGTAAATACTGCCTTTACTTGTGTTGTCCACACCCCATGAATGAGAAAGGAACATGTACTCACTTAAAGAGGAGTGTTAATGTGTTTGGGTGCAATACAACATCCAGACTAGAAAGTAAACTAAGGAAGGGGAGCTACTCGGAGTTTATGATACGACGACGTCTCCAATCTGATCGCCTTTGTCCGGAGAGTCTGTGTTCCTCAAAGCCTCCCTTAACCGTGCCCAGAATAACTCCTGCTTCTCCATCTTCTCTGGCCATTCAATGTAGGTCTTGCTTTTCAGGAGTTTCCGGAGTTTGTGATATGCGGAGAGTTGGTAATTTGGGATGTCCTCCAGGAAGATCAGGATCAGGACATCATTCTGGTCATGGAACAGTCGGAGGCTGGCCAGCTGAATCTCCAGAGAACACCATTCACTCCTCAGGTACTGGCTGCTGATCACACACAGGGTTTTCCGGCTGCTGTAGATTGCCTTCTCAATGTTCCTGAAGATGTCCAGGCCCAGCTCGAAGTCCCGGCTGTGCAGGCAGATGTGGAAGCGCGTGGGCCCTTGCTGTTCCAGGTGTGGCAAGAGTTGGTTTATAACCCACTCCTCATCGCTGGAGCTGTAAGACACGAAGGCGTCGTACTTGCACCCTTTGCCCAGTTTGTCTCCCCGCCGACCGCCCAGCCAGGCCCTCTGCATGTACCACAGGTAGCGGCAGTATATGTTGGCCTTGGTGTACAGCAGTGGCAGTGCCATGACGAACAGGGTCATCACGGAGGTGGCCAGAAAGCAGTACTGGCTAAAGTCGATGTTGCAGGGCGAGGTGTCAAAGTTCACGAAGCTCCCCCTCTTGTGGCTGCAGCGGTAGCTGGATAGAAAGGGGATCTGAACACGAGGGTCTTCGATCGACCAGTTGTGGAACCAGGCGTTGGTGCAGGAGCAGGACAGGGGGTTGTTATCGAGTGACAGGCACTGCAGCGAGTCCAGGTTGTCCAGCAGCTTCTGGCTGAGGTTCTTCAGGTGGTTGCGGTCCAGGCTGATGAACCTGAGATGGGGTAGGCCCTGGAAGAGGCTCAGTGGGAGGTCATCCAACTCCACACTGGTGAGGAAAAGGACTTCCAACCTCTTCAAAGGCCGGAATAAACGGGGGAAGTCCAAGGCCTCCAGCTTGGCGTAGCTGATGTGGAGCTCCCGCAGGCTTGGCAGGAGCTGAAACGTTGCATCGGCGAATTGGATCCTCCCTCCATAGCCGAGCACCAGCTTCTCCAGGTTGTGTAGGCCCTTGAAGTAGGCGTTTGGCAGGAGGCCAAGGCCGTGGAATCCCTGGTCTTGGAGACCCAGGAAGCGAAGCTGGTTAAGTGTGGCGAAGGGGGACCGGGGGGCTTTCCTCGAAGATGACCAGGTGGACAGCTTGTTTTTGCTGATGTCCAGGTGCACCAGGCTCCGCAAACCAGCGAAGGCCCCAAGAGGCAGCTCCTTCAGGGAGTTTCCCCACAGGTGAAGCACCTTGAGGCTCACCAGGCCGGAGAAGCTCCCGCCCTCGACATGGCTGATCCGGTTTTGCGCCAGGAAGAGCTTTTCGAGCCGGCCCAGGTTTTGAAAGGCTGACCTCCGGATGGCTCGGATGTTGTTCCAGCCCAGGCTCAGGCCCCGGAGGTTGCGCAGGTACCTGAAGGGGGCCCGATCCAGGTCGGTCACCTCGTTCCCCTCGAAGTGGAGCTGCTGCAGGTCTTCCAGGCCGTAGAACACGGACACGTCCACCTCTCTCAGCCGGTTGGCTGACACATCCAGGTACTCCAGGGCCTGCAGCTTGGAGAAGGCAAAAGCCTCCAGCTGCAGCCCCTGGCTCAGGTTGATCTGCAAGTGCTTGAGGCGGTTGCTTCTCATCCAAGTGGCGTTCGAAAGCTTGGCGATGCTGCAGTTGACCAGCCTCAGCCTGACCAAGGCCTCGAAACGTTCAAACTCGCCACCGTCCAGAGGCCCCAGGGCGTTCCAGGACAAGTCCAGCGAGGTGGGCTGGACGCACCGGCTCAGGACCGGGAGTCCCTCCGAGGTCAGCCCCGCCGACTTGGCCACCAGCTCCCGCAGGCCCCCCAGGCGTTCCAGAAAGCGACAGGAGTCCGCTA
>JANJGN010000021.1:116675775-116730775 GCA_026770705.1 Isurus oxyrinchus
CTATTAGCTTTCCTAATTACCTGCTGTGCCTGTATACTAGCCTTTTGTGATTCATGCACAGGACATCCAGATCCCTCTGCACCTCAGAGCTCTACAATCTCTCACATTAGGATAACCTGATTCTACCCCTACGCAAACCAACACATTGAATTACACGACGAAGGACAAGATGAGAGTCGATAGGGGTAGTACATGGAATGGTTGGGGTGAATGGCCTCTCTCGCTGCTGTATATAAAGTGTAATTCGATGCAAGTGGATGGAATTCCTAAATCAATATCACAACTGGAACAATTTTTCTGACACCAAGGTGCTTTAATTTCAAGGGAGAGAAATCTCTCCAACACCTTGTGAATATGTCTCACTAACTCCAACCTGCAATAGACAGAGAGCACCCTGCACTCACTAACTCAACCTGCAATAGACAGAGAGCACCCTGCACTCACTAACTCCAAACTGTGATAGACAGAGAGCACCCTGCACTCACTAACTCTAACCCGCGATATGCAGAGAGCACCCTGCACTCACCAACTCCAACCTGCGATAGACAGAGAGCACCCTGCACTCACTAACTCCAACCTGCGATAGACAGAGAGCACCCTGCACTCACTAACTCCAACCTGCGATAGACAGAGAGCACCCTGCACTCTCTAACTCTAACCTGCGACAGACAGAGAGCACCCTGCACTCACTAACTCCAACCTGCGACAGACAGAGAGCACCCTGCACTCACTAACTCCAAATTGCGATAGGGAGAGAGCCCTGCACTCACTAACACCAACCTGCGATAGACAGAGAGCACCCTGCAATCACGAACTACAACCTGCGATAGACAGAGAGCCCCCTGCACCCACTAACTCCAACCTGCGATATGCAGTGTGCACCCTGCACTAACTCCAACCTGCGATATGCAGAGAGCACCCTGCACTCACTAACTCCAACCTGCGATAGGGAGAGAGCACCCTGCACTCACTAACTCCAACCTGCGATATGCAGAGAGGATCCCGCACTCACTAACTCCAACCTGCGATAGACAGAGAGCACTCTGCACTCACTAACTCCAACCTGCGATAGACAGAGAGCACCCTGCACTCACTAACTCCAACCTGCGATAGACAGAGAGCACTCTGCACTCACTAACACCAACCTGCGATAGGGAGAGAGAACCCTGCACTCACTAACTCCAGCCTGCGATATGCAGAGAGCACCCTGCACTCACTAACTCCAACCTGCGATAGACAGAGAGCACCCTGCACTCACTAACTCCAACCTGCGATAGACAGAGAGCACCCTGCACTCACTAACTCCAACCTGCGATATGCAGAGAGCACCATGCACTCACTAACTCCAACCTGCGATATGCAGAGAGCACCATGCACTCACTAACTCCAACCTGCGATAGACAGAGAGCAACATGCACTCACTAACTCCAACCTGCGATATGCAGAGAGCACCCTGCACTCACTTACTCCAACCTGCGATATGCAGAGAGCACCCTGCACTCACTAACTCCAACCTGCGATATGCAGAGAGCACCATGCACTCACTAACTCCAACCTGCGATAGACAGAGAGCACCATGCACTCACTAACTCCAACCTGCGATAGGCAGAGAGCACCTAACACTCACTAACTCCAACCTGCGATAGACAGAGAGCACCCTGCACTCACTTACTCCAACCTGCGATATGCAGAGAGCACCCTGCACTCACTAACTCCAACCTGCGATGTGCAGAGAGCACCCTGCACTCACTAACTCCAACCTGCGACAGACAGAGAGCACCCTGCACTCACTAACTCCAACCTGCGATAGACAGAGCGCACCCTGCACTCACTAACACCAACCTGCGATATGCAGAAAGCACCCTGCACTCACTAACTCCAACCTGCGATAGGGAGAGAGCACCCTGCACTCACTAACTCCAACCTGCGACAGGCAGAGAGCATCCTGCACTCACTAACTCCAACCAGCGATATGCAGAGAGCACCCTGCACTCACTAACTCCAACCTGCGATAGAGAGAGAGCACCCTGCACTCACTAACTCCAACCTGCGATAGGGAGAGAGCACCCTGCACTCACTAACTCCAACCTGCGAAAGACAGAGAGCACCCTGCACTCACTAACTCCAACCTGCGATAGGGAGAGAGCCCTGCACTCACTAACACCAACCTGCGATAGACAGAGAGCATCCTGCAGTCACTAACTCCAACCTGCGATATGCAGAGAGCAGCCTGCACTCACTAACTCCAACCTGCGAAAGACAGAGAGCATCCTGCACTCACTAACTCCAACCTGCGATATGCAGAGAGCAGCCTGCACTCACTAACTCCAACCTGCGACAGACAGAGAGCACCCTGCACTCACTAACTCCAACCTGCGATATGCAGAGAGCACCCTGCACTCACTAACTCCAACCTGCGATATGCAGAAAGCACCCTGCACTCACTAACTCCAACCTGCGATAGACAGAGAGCCCTGCACTCACTAACTCCAACCTGCGATAGGGAGAGAGGCCTGCACTCACAAACTCCAACCTGCGATAGACAGAGAGCCCCCTGCGCTCACTAACTCCAACCTGCGATAGACAGAGAGCACCCTGCACTCACTAACTCCAACCTGCGACAGACAGAGAGCACCCTGCACTCACTAACACCAACCTGCGATAGACAGAGAGCCCTGCACTCACTAACTCCAACCTGCGATAGACAGAGAGCCCCCTGCGCTCACTAACTCCAACCTGCGATAGACAGAGAGCACCCTGCACTCACTAACTCCAACCTGCGACAGACAGAGAGCACCCTGCACTCACTAACTCCAACCTGCGATAGACAGAGAGCCCTGCACTCACTAAATCCAACCTGCGAAAGACAGAGAGCACCCTGCAATCACTAACTCCAACCTGCGATATGCAGGGAGCGCCCTGCACTGACGAACTGCAACCTGCGATAGGGAGAGAGCACCCTGCACTCACTAACTCCAACCTGCGATATGCAGAGAGCACCCTGCACTCACTAACTCCAACCTGCGATATGCAGAGAGCACCCTGCACTCACTAACTCCAATCTGCGATAGACAGAGAGCACCCTGCACTCACTAACTCCAACCTGCGATATGCAGAGAGCACCCTGCACTCACTAACTCCAACCTGCGATATGCAGAGAGCACCCTGCACTCACTAACTCCAACCTGCGACATGCAGAGAGCACCATGCACTCACTAACTCCAACCTGCGATAGAGAGAGAGCACCCTGCACTCACTAACTCCAACCTGCGATAGACAGAGAGCACTGCACTCACTAACTCCAACCTGCGATATGCAGAGAGCACCCTGCACTCACTAACTCCAACCTGCGATATGCAGAGAGCACCCTGCACTCACTAACTCCAACCTGCGATAGACAGAGAGCACCCTGCTCTCACTAACTCCAAACTGCGATAGGGAGAGAGCACCCTGCACTCACTAACTCCAACCTGCGATAGGGAGAGAGCACCCTGCACTCACTAACTCCAACCTGCGAGAGACAGAGAGCACTGCACTCACTAACTCCAACCTGCGATGGACAGAGAGCACCCTGCACTCACTAACTCCAACCTGCGATAGACAGAGAGCACCCTGCACTCACTAACTCCAAACTGTGATAGACAGAGAGCACCCTGCACTCACTAACTCCAAGCTGCGATATGCAGAGAGCACCCTGCACTCACTAACTCCAACCTGCGATAGACAGAGAGCACCCTGCACTCTCCAACTCCAACCTGCGATAGACAGAGAGCACCCTGCACTCACTAACTCCAACCTGCAATAGACAGAGAGCACCCTGCACTCACTAACTCCAACCTGCGATATATAGAGAGCACCCTGCACTCACTAACTCCAACCTGCGATATGCAGAGAGCACCTTGCACTCACTAACTCCAACCTGCGATAGACAGAGAGCACCCTGCACTCACTAACTCCAAACTGTGATAGACAGAGAGCACCCTGCACTCACTAACTCCAACCTGCGATAGGGAGAGATCACCCTGCACTCACTAACTCCAACCTGCGATAGACAGAGAGCACCCTGCACTCACTAACTCAAACCTGCGATAGGGAGAGAGCACCCTGCACTCACTAACTCCAACCTGCGATAGACAGAGAGCACCCTGCACTCACTAACTCCAACCTGCGATACACAGAGTGCGCCCTGCACTCACTAACTCCAACCTGCGATAGGGAGAGAGCACCCTGCACTCACTAACTCCAACCTGCGACAGGCAGAGTGCGCCCTGCACTCACTAACTCCAACCTGCGATAGACAGAGAGCACCCTGCACTCACTAAATCCAACCTGCGACAGGCAGAGTGCGCCCTGCACACACTAACTCCAACCTGCAATAGACAGAGAGCACCCTGCACTCACTAACTCCAACCGGTGATAGAGAGAGAGCACCCTGCACTCACTAACTCCAACCTGCGATAGGGAGAGAGCACTGCACTCGCTAAATCCAACCTACGATAGGGAGAGAGCCCTGCACTCACTAACTCCAACCTGCGATAGACAGAGAGCACCCTGGACTCACTAACTCCAACCTGCGACAGGCAGAGAGCACCCTGCACTCACTAACTCCAACCTGCGATATGCAGAGAGCACTCTGCACTCACTAACTCCAACCTGCGATAGACAGAGAGCCCTGCACTCACTAACTCCAACCTGCGAAAGACAGAGAGCACCCTGCACTCACTAACTCCAACCTGCGATATGCAGAGAGCGCCCTGCACTCACTAACTGCAACCTGCGATAGACAGTGAGCACCCTGCACTCACTAACTCCAACCTGCGATATGCAGAGAGCACCCTGCACTCACTAACTCCAACCTGCGATATGCAGAGAGCACCCTGCACTCACTAACTCCAACCTGCGACATGCAGAGAGCACCCTGCACTCACTAACTCCAACCTGCGATAGAGAGAGAGCACCCTGCACTCACTAACTCCAACCTGCGATAGACAGAGATCACCCTGCACACACTAACTCCAACCTGCGATAGGGAGAGAGCACCCTGCACTCACTAACTCCAACCTGCGATAGACAGAGAGCACTGCACTCACTAACTCCAACCTGCGATATGCAGAGAGCACCCTGCACTCACTAACTCCAACCTGCAATAGGGAGAGAGCACCCTGCACTCACTAACTCCAACCTGCGACAGGCAGAGTGCGCCCTGCACTCACTAAGTCCAACCTGCGATGGACAGAGAGCACACTGCACTCACTAACTCCAACCTGCGATAGACAGAGAGCACCCTGCACTCACTAACTGCAACCTGCGATAGACAGAGAGCACCCTGCACTCACTAACTCCAACCTGCGATAGACAGAGAGCACCCTGCACTCTCTGACTCCAACCTGCGATAGACAAAGAGCACCCTGCACTCACTAACTCCAACCTGCGATAGAGAGAGAGCACCCTGCACTCACTAACTCCAACCTGCGATAGGGAGAGAGCCCTGCACTTACTAACTCCAAACTGCGATAGGGAGAGAGCCCTGCACTCACTAACTCCAAACTGCGATATGCAGAGGAAACCTGCACTCGCTAACTCCAACCTGCGATAGGGAGAGAGCACCCTGCACTCACTAACTCCAACCTGCGATATGCAGAGAGCACCCTGCACTCACTAACTCCAACCTGCGATATGCAGAGAGCACCCTGCACTCACTAACTCCAACCTGCGATAGACAGAGAGCCCTGCACTCACTAACTCCAACCTGTGATAGACAGAGAGCACCCTGCACTCACTAACTCCAACCTGCGATAGACAGAGAGCACCCTGCACTCACTAACTCCAACCTGTGATAGACAGAGAGCACCCTGCACTCACTAACTCCAAACTGCGACAGACAGAGAGCACCCTGCACTCACTAACTCCAACCTGCGATAGACAGAGAGCACCCTGCACTCACTAACTCCAACCTGCGATAGGGAGAGAGCAACCTGCACTCACTAACTGCAACATGCGATATGCAGAGAGCACCCTGCACTCACTAACTCCAACCTGCGATAGACAGAGAGCACCCTGCACTCACTAACTGCAACCTGCGATAGACAGAGAGCCCTGCACTCACTAACACCAACCTGCGATAGACAGACAGCACCTTGCACTCACTAACTCCAACTTGCGATATGCCGAGAGCACCCTGCACTCACGAACTCTAACCTGCGATAGACAGAGAGCACTGCAGTCACTAACTCCAACCTGCGATATGCAGAGAGCACCCTGCACTCACTAACTCCAACCTGCGATAGACTGAGAGCACCCTGCACTCACTAACTCCAACCTGCGATAGACTGAGAGCACCCTGCACTCACAAACTCCAACCTGCGATATGCAGAGAGCACACTGCACTCACTAACTCCAACCTGCGATATGCAGAGAGCACCCTGCACTCACTAACTCCAACCTGCGATATGCAGAGAGCACCCTGCACTCACTAACTCCAACATGCGATAGAGAGAGAGCACCCTGCACTCACTAACTCCAACCTGCGATAGACAGAGCGGACCCTGCCCTCACTAACTCCAACCTGCAATAGGGAGAGAGCCCTGCAGTCACTAACTCCAACCTGCGATATGCAGAGAGCACCCTGCACTCACTAACTCTAACCTGCGACAGGCAGAGAGCACCCTGCACTCACTAACTCCAACCTGCGATAGACAGAGCGGACCCTGCCCTCACTAACTCCAACCTGCAATAGGGAGAGAGCCCTGCACTCACTAACTCCAACCTGCAATATGCAGAGAGCACCCTGCACTCACTAACTCCAACCTGCGATAGGGAGAGAGCACTGCACTCACTAACTCCAACCTGTGATACACAGAGAGCACCCTGCACTCACTAACTCCAACCTGCGATAGACAGAGAGCACCCTGCACTCACTCACTCCAACCTGCGATAGGGAGAGAGCACTGCACTCACTAACTCCAACCTGTGATACACAGAGAGCACCCTGCACTCACTAACTCCAACCTGCGATAGACAGAGAGCACCCTGCACTCACTAACTCCAACCTGAGATAGACAGAGAGCACCCTGCACTCACTAACTCCAACCTGCGATACACAGAGAGCACCCTGCACTCACTAACTCCAACCTGTGATAGACAGAGAGCACCCTGCACTCACTAACTCCAACCTGCGATAGACAGAGAGCCCTGCACTCACTAACTCCAACCTGCGACAGACAGAGAGCACCCTGCACTCACTAACTCCAACCTGCGATAGACAGAGAGCACCCTGCGCTCACTAACTCCAACCTGCGATAGGGAGAGAGCACCCTGCACTAACTGACTCCAACCTGCGATAGACAGAGAACACCCTGCACTCACTAACTCCAACCTGCGATAGAGAGAGAGCACCCTGCACTCACTCACTCCAGCCTGCGATAGGGAGCGAGCACTGCACTCACTAACTCCAACCTGCGATAGACAGAGAGCACCCTGCACTCACTAACTCCAACCTGCGATAGACAGAGAGCACCCTGCACTAACTAACTCCAAATTGCGATAGACAGAGAGCGCCCTGCACTCACAAACTCCAGCCTGCGATAGGGAGAGAGCACTGCACTCACTAACTCCAACCTGCGATATGCAGAGAGCACCCTGCACTCACTAACTCCAACCTGCGATAGACAGAGAGCACCCTGCACTCACTAACTCCAACCTGCGATAGACAGAGAGCACCCTGCACTCACTAACTCCAACCTGCGATATTCAGAGAGCACCCTGCACTCAATAACTCCAACCTGCGATAGACAGAGAGCACCCTGCACTCACTAACTCCAACCTGCAATAGGCAGAGAGCACCCTGCACTCACTAACTCCAACCTGCGATATGCAGAGAGCACACTGCACTCACTAACTCCAACCTGCGATAGAGAGAGAGCACCCTGCACTCACTAACTCCAACCTGCGATATGCAGAGAGCATCCTGCACTCACTAACACCAACCTGCGATAGGGAGATAGCACCCTGCACTCACTAACTCCAACCTGCGATAGGGAGAGAGCCCTGCACTCACTAACTCCAACCTGCGATATGCAGAGAGCACCCTGCACTCACTAACTCCAACCTGCGATATGCAGAGAGCACCCTGCACTCACTAACTCTAACCTGCGACAGGCAGAGAGCACCCTGCACTCACTAACTCCAACCTGCGATAGACAGAGCGCACCCTGCCCTCACTAACTCCAACCTGCAATAGGGAGAGAGCCCTGCACTCACTAACTCCAACCTGCAATATGCAGAGAGCACCCTGCACTCACTAACTCCAACCTGCGATAGGGAGAGAGTACTGCACTCACTAACTCCAACCTGCGATACACAGAGATCACCCTGCACTCACTAACTCCAACCTGCGATAGACAGAGAGCACCCTGCGCTCACTAACTCCAACCTGTGATAGACAGAGAGCACCCTGCACTCACTAACTCCAACCTGCGATAGGGAGAGAGCCCTGCACTCACTAACTCCAACCTGCGATAGGGAGAGAGGCCTGCACTCACAAACTCCAACCTGCGATAGACAGAGAGCCCTGCACTCACTAAATCCAACCTGCGAAAGACAGAGAGCACCCTGCAATCAGTAACTCCAACCTGCGATATGCAGAGAGCGCCCTGCACTGACGAACTGCAACCTGCGATAGGGAGAGAGCACCCTGCACTCACTAACTCCAACCTGCGATATGCAGAGAGCACCCTGCACTCACTAACTCCAACCTGCGATATGCAGAGAGCACCCTGCACTCACTAACTCCAACCTGCGATATGCAGAGAGCACCCTGCACTCACTAACTCCAACCTGCGATAGACAGAGAGCACCCTGCACTCACTAACTCCAACCTGCGATATGCAGAGAGCACCCTGCACTCACTAACTCCAACCTGCGATAGAGAGAGAGCACCCTGCACTCACTAACTCCAACCTGCGATAGACAGAGAGCACTGCACTCACTAACTCCAACCTGCGATATGCAGAGAGCACCCTGCACTCACTAACTCCAACCTGCGATATGCAGAGAGCACCCTGCACTCACTAACTCCAACCTGCGATAGACAGAGAGCACCCTGCACTCACTAACTCCAAACTGCGATAGGGAGAGAGCACCCTGCACTCACTAACTCCAACCTGCGATAGGGAGAGAGCACCCTGCACTCACTAACTCCAACCTGCGATAGACAGAGAGCACTGCACTCACTAACTCAAACCTGCGATGGACAGAGAGCACCCTGCACTCACTAACTCCAACCTGCGATAGACAGAGAGCACCCTGCACTCACTAACTCCAAACTGTGATAGACAGAGAGCACCCTGCACTCACTAACTCCAACCTGCGATATGCAGAGAGCACCCTGCACTCACTAACTCCAACCTGCGATAGACAGAGTGCACCCTGCACTCTCCAACTCCAACCTGCGATAGACAGAGAGCACCCTGCACTCACTAACTCCAACCTGCAATAGACAGAGAGCACCCTGCACTCACTAACTCCAACCTGCGATATATAGAGAGCACCCTGCACTCACTAACTCCAACCTGCGATATGCAGAGAGCACCCTGCACTCACTAACTCCAACCTGCGATATGCAGAGAGCACCCTGCACTCACTAACTCCAACCTGCGATAGACAGAGAGCACCCTACACTCACTAACTCCAAACTGCGATAGGGAGAGAGCACCCTGCACTCACTAACTCCAACCTGCGATAGGGTGAGAGCACCCTGCACTCACTAACTCCAACCTGCGATAGACAGAGAGCACTGCACTCACTAACTCCAACCTGCGATGGACAGAGAGCACCCTGCACTCACTAACTCCAACCTGCGATAGACAGAGAGCACCCTGCACTCACTAACTCCAAACTGTGATAGACAGAGAGCACCCTGCACTCACTAACTCCAACCTGCGATATGCAGAGAGCACCCTGCACTCACTAACTCCAACCTGCGATAGACAGAGAGCACCCTGCACTCTCCAACTCCAACCTGCGATAGACAGAGAGCACCCTGCACTCACTAACTCCAACCTGCAATAGACAGAGAGCACCCTGCACTCACTAACTCCAACCTGCGATATATAGAGAGCACCCTGCACTCACTAACTCCAACCTGCGATATGCAGAGAGCACCCTGCACTCACTAACTCCAACCTGCGATAGACAGAGAGCACCCTGCACTCACTAACTCCAAACTGTGATAGACAGAGAGCACCCTGCACTCACTAACTCCAACCTGCGATAGGGAGAGATCACCCTGCACTCACTAACTCCAACCTGCGATAGACAGAGAGCACCCTGCACTCACTAACTCAAACCTGCGATAGGGAGAGAGCACCCTGCACTCACTAACTCCAACCTGCGATAGATAGAGAGCACCCTGCACTCACTAACTCCAACCTGCGATACACAGAGTGCGCCCTGCACTCACTAACTCCAACCTGCGATAGGGAGAGAGCACCCTGCACTCACTAACTCCAACCTGCGACAGGCAGAGTGCGCCGTGCACTCACTAACTCCAACCTGCGATAGACAGAGAGCACCCTGCACTCACTAACTCCAACCTGCGACAGGCAGAGTGCGCCCTGCACACACTAACTCCAACCTGCAATAGACAGAGAGCACCCTGCACTCACTAACTCCAACCGGTGATAGAGAGAGAGCACCCTGCACTCACTAACTCCAACCTGCGATAGGGAGAGAGCACTGCACTCGCTAAATCCAACCTACGATAGGGAGAGAGCCCTGCACTCACTAACTCCAACCTGCGATAGGCAGAGAGCACGCTGGACTCACTAACTCCAACCTGCGACAGGCAGAGAGCACCCTGCACTCACTAACTCCAACCTGCGATATGCAGAGAGCACTCTGCACTCACTAACTCCAACCTGCGATAGACAGAGAGCCCTGCACTCACTAACTCCAACCTGCGAAAGACAGAGAGCACCCTGCACTCACTAACTCCAACCTGCGATATGCAGAGAGCGCCCTGCACTCACTAACTGCAACCTGCGATAGACAGTGAGCACCCTGCACTCACTAACTCCAACCTGCGATATGCAGAGAGCACCCTGCACTCACTAACTCCAACCTGCGATATGCAGAGAGCACCCTGCACTCACTAACTCCAAACTGCGATACACAGAGAGCAACCTGCACTCACTAACTCCAACCTGCGATATGCAGAGAGCACCCTGCACTCACTAACTCCAACCTGCGATAGACAGAGAGCACCCTGCACTCACTAACTCCAACCTGCGACATGCAGAGAGCACCCTGCACTCACTAACTCCAACCTGCGATAGAGAGAGAGCACCCTGCACTCACTAACTCCAACCTGCGATAGACAGAGATCACCCTGCACACACTAACTCCAACCTGCGATAGGGAGAGAGCACCCTGCACTCACTAACTCCAACCTGCGATAGACAGAGAGCACTGCACTCACTAACTCCAACCTGCGATAGGGAGAGAGCCCTGCACTCACTAACTCCAACCTGCAATATGCAGAGAGCACCCTGCACTCACTAACTCCAACCTGCGATAGGGAGAGAGTACTGCACTCACTAACTCCAACCTGCGATACACAGAGATCACCCTGCACTCACTAACTCCAACCTGCGATAGACAGAGAGCACCCTGCGCTCACTAACTCCAACCTGTGATAGACAGAGAGCACCCTGCACTCACTAACTCCAACCTGCGATAGGGAGAGAGCCTTGCACTCACTAACTCCAACCTGCGATAGAGAGAGAGCACCCTGCACTCACTAACTCCAACCTGCGATAGACAGAGATCACCCTGCACACACTAACTCCAACCTGCGATAGGGAGAGAGCACCCTGCACTCACTAACTCCAACCTGCGATAGACAGAGAGCACTGCACTCACTAACTCCAACCTGCGATAGGGAGAGAGCCCTGCACTCACTAACTCCAACCTGCAATATGCAGAGAGCACCCTGCACTCACTAACTCCAACCTGCGATAGGGAGAGAGTACTGCACTCACTAACTCCAACCTGCGATACACAGAGATCACCCTGCACTCACTAACTCCAACCTGCGATAGACAGAGAGCACCCTGCGCTCACTAACTCCAACCTGTGATAGACAGAGAGCACCCTGCACTCACTAACTCCAACCTGCGATAGGGAGAGAGCCCTGCACTCACTAACTCCAACCTGCGATAGGGAGAGAGGCCTGCACTCACAAACTCCAACCTGCGATAGACAGAGAGCCCTGCACTCACTAAATCCAACCTGCGAAAGACAGAGAGCACCCTGCAATCAGTAACTCCAACCTGCGATATGCAGAGAGCGCCCTGCACTGACGAACTGCAACCTGCGATAGGGAGAGAGCACCCTGCACTCACTAACTCCAACCTGCGATATGCAGAGAGCACCCTGCACTCACTAACTCCAACCTGCGATATGCAGAGAGCACCCTGCACTCACTAACTCCAACCTGCGATATGCAGAGAGCACCCTGCACTCACTAACTCCAACCTGCGATAGACAGAGAGCACCCTGCACTCACTAACTCCAACCTGCGATATGCAGAGAGCACCCTGCACTCACTAACTCCAACCTGCGATATGCAGAGAGCACCCTGCACTCACTAACTCCAACCTGCGACATGCAGAGAGCACCATGCACTCACTAACTCCAACCTGCGATAGAGAGAGAGCACCCTGCACTCACTAACTCCAACCTGCGATAGACAGAGAGCACTGCACTCACTAACTCCAACCTGCGATATGCAGAGAGCACCCTGCACTCACTAACTCCAACCTGCGATATGCAGAGAGCACCCTGCACTCACTAACTCCAACCTGCGATAGACAGAGAGCACCCTGCACTCACTAACTCCAAACTGCGATAGGGAGAGAGCACCCTGCACTCACTAACTCCAACCTGCGATAGGGAGAGAGCACCCTGCACTCACTAACTCCAACCTGCGATAGACAGAGAGCACTGCACTCACTAACTCCAACCTGCGATGGACAGAGAGCACCCTGCACTCACTAACTCCAACCTGCGATAGACAGAGAGCACCCTGCACTCACTAACTCCAAACTGTGATAGACAGAGAGCACCCTGCACTCACTAACTCCAACCTGCGATATGCAGAGAGCACCCTGCACTCACTAACTCCAACCTGCGATAGACAGAGAGCACCCTGCACTCTCCAACTCCAACCTGCGATAGACAGAGAGCACCCTGCACTCACTAACTCCAACCTGCAATAGACAGAGAGCACCCTGCACTCACTAACTCCAACCTGCGATATATAGAGAGCACCCTGCACTCACTAACTCCAACCTGCGATATGCAGAGAGCACCCTGCACTCACTAACTCCAACCTGCGATATGCAGAGAGCACCCTGCACTCAGTAACTCCAACCTGCGATAGACAGAGAGCACCCTACACTCACTAACTCCAAACTGCGATAGGGAGAGAGCACCCTGCACTCACTAACTCCAACCTGCGATAGGGAGAGAGCACCCTGCACTCACTAACTCCAACCTGCGATAGACAGAGAGCACTGCACTCACTAACTCCAACATGCGATGGACAGAGAGCACCCTGCACTCACTAACTCCAACCTGCGATAGACAGAGAGCACCCTGCACTCACTAACTCCAAACTGTGATAGACAGAGAGCACCCTGCACTCACTAACTCCAACCTGCGATATGCAGAGAGCACCCTGCACTCACTAACTCCAACCTGCGATAGACAGAGAGCACCCTGCACTCTCCAACTCCAACCTGCGATAGACAGAGAGCACCCTGCACTCACTAACTCCAACCTGCAATAGACAGAGAGCACCCTGCACTCACTAACTCCAACCTGCGATATATAGAGAGCACCCTGCACTCACTAACTCCAACCTGCGATATGCAGAGAGCACCCTGCACTCACTAACTCCAACCTGCGATAGACAGAGAGCACCCTGCACTCACTAACTCCAAACTGTGATAGACAGAGAGCACCCTGCACTCACTAACTCCAACCTGCGATAGGGAGAGATCACCCTGCACTCACTAACTCCAACCTGCGATAGACAGAGAGCACCCTGCACTCACTAACTCAAACCTGCGATAGGGAGAGAGCACCCTGCACTCACTAACTCCAACCTGCGATAGATAGAGAGCACCCTGCACTCACTAACTCCAACCTGCGATACACAGAGTGCGCCCTGCACTCACTAACTCCAACCTGCGATAGGGAGAGAGCACCCTGCACTCACTAACTCCAACCTGCGACAGGCAGAGTGCGCCCTGCACTCACTAACTCCAACCTGCGATAGACAGAGAGCACCCTGCACTCACTAACTCCAACCTGCGACAGGCAGAGTGCGCCCTGCACACACTAACTCCAACCTGCAATAGACAGAGAGCACCCTGCACTCACTAACTCCAACCGGTGATAGAGAGAGAGCACCCTGCACTCACTAACTCCAACCTGCGATAGGGAGAGAGCACTGCACTCGCTAAATCCAACCTACGATAGGGAGAGAGCCCTGCACTCACTAACTCCAACCTGCGATAGGCAGAGAGCACCCTGGACTCACTAACTCCAACCTGCGACAGGCAGAGAGCACCCTGCACTCACTAACTCCAACCTGCGATATGCAGAGAGCACTCTGCACTCACTAACTCCAACCTGCGATAGACAGAGAGCCCTGCACTCACTAACTCCAACCTGCGAAAGACAGAGAGCACCCTGCACTCACTAACTCCAACCTGCGATATGCAGAGAGCGCCCTGCACTCACTAACTGCAACCTGCGATAGACAGTGAGCACCCTGCACTCACTAACTCCAACCTGCGATATGCAGAGAGCACCCTGCACTCACTAACTCCAACCTGCGATATGCAGAGAGCACCCTGCACTCACTAACTCCAAACTGCGATACACAGAGAGCAACCTGCACTCACTAACTCCAACCTGCGATATGCAGAGAGCACCCTGCACTCACTAACTCCAACCTGCGATAGACAGAGAGCACCCTGCACTCACTAACTCCAACCTGCGACATGCAGAGAGCACCCTGCACTCACTAACTCCAACCTGCGATAGAGAGAGAGCACCCTGCACTCACTAACTCCAACCTGCGATAGACAGAGATCACCCTGCACACACTAACTCCAACCTGCGATAGGGAGAGAGCACCCTGCACTCACTAACTCCAACCTGCGATAGACAGAGAGCACTGCACTCACTAACTCCAACCTGCGATATGCAGAGAGCACCCTGCACTCACTAACTCCAACCTGCGATAGGGAGAGAGCACCCTGCACTCACTAACTCCAACCTGCGACAGGCAGAGTGCGCCCTGCACTCACTAAGTCCAACCTGCGATGGACAGAGAGCACCCTGCACTCACTAACTCCAACCTGCGATAGACAGAGAGCACCCTGCATTCACTAACTGCAACCTGCGATAGACAGAGAGCACCCTGCACTCACTAACTCCAACCTGCGATAGACAGAGAGCACCCTGCACTCTCTGACTCCAACCTGCGATAGACAGAGAGCACCCTGCACTCACTAACTCCAACCTGCGATAGAGAGAGAGCACCCTGCACTCACTAACTCCAACCTGCGATAGGGAGAGAGCCCTGAACTTACTAACTCCAAACTGCGATAGGGAGAGAGCCCTGCACTCACTAACTCCAAACTGCGATATGCAGAGGAAACCTGCACTCGCTAACTCCAACCTGCGATAGGGAGAGAGCACCCTGCACTCACTAACTCCAACCTGCGATATGCAGAGAGCACCCTGCACTCACTAACTCCAACCTGCGATATGCAGAGAGCACCCTGCACTCACTAACTCCAACCTGCGATAGACAGAGAGCCCTGCACTCACTAACTCCAACCTGTGATAGACAGAGAGCACCCTGCACTCAGTAACTCCAACCTGCGATAGACAGAGAGCACCCTGCACTCACTAACTCCAACCTGTGATAGACAGAGAGCACCCTGCACTCACTAACTCCAAACTGCGACAGACAGAGAGCACCCTGCACTCACTAACTCCAACCTGCGATAGACAGAGAGCACACTGCACGCACTAACTCCAACCTGCGATAGGGAGAGAGCAACCTGCACTCACTAACTGCAACATGCGATATGCAGAGAGCACCCTGCACTCACTAACTCCAACCTGCGATAGACAGAGAGCACCCTGCACTCACTAACTGCAACCTGCGATAGACAGAGAGCCCTGCACTCACTAACACCAACCTGCGATAGACAGAGAGCACCTTGCACTCACTAACTCCAACTTGCGATATGCCGAGAGCACCCTGCACTCACTAACTCTAACCTGCGATAGACAGAGAGCACTGCAGTCACTAACTCCAACCTGCGATATGCAGAGAGCACCCTGCACTCACTAACTCCAACCTGCGATAGACTGAGAGCACCCTGCACTCACTAACTCCAACCTGCGATAGACTGAGAGCACCCTGCACTCACAAACTCCAACCTGCGATATGCAGAGAGCACACTGCACTCACTAACTCCAACCTGCGATATGCAGAGAGCACCCTGCACTCACTAACTCCAACCTGCGATATGCAGAGAGCACCCTGCACTCACTAACTCCAACCTGCGATAGAGAGAGAGCACCCTGCACTCACTAACTCCAACCTGCGATAGACAGAGCGGACCCTGCCCTCACTAACTCCAACCTGCAATAGGGAGAGAGCCCTGCACTCACTAACTCCAACCTGCGATATGCAGAGAGCACCCTGCACTCACTAACTCTAACCTGCGACAGGCAGAGAGCACCCTGCACTCACTAACTCCAACCTGCGATAGACAGAGCGGAACCTGCCCTCACTAACTCCAACCTGCAATAGGGAGAGAGCCCTGCACTCACTAACTCCAACCTGCAATATGCAGAGAGCACCCTGCACTCACTAACTCCAACCTGCGATAGACAGAGAGCACCCTGCACTCACTAACTCCAACCTGCGATAGGGAGAGAGCACTGCACTCAGTAACTCCAACCTGTGATACACAGAGAGCACCCTGCACTCACTAACTCCAACCTGCGATAGACAGAGAGCAACCTGCACTCACTAACTCCAACCTGCGATAGAGAGAGAGCACCCTGCACTCACTAACTCCAACCTGCGATATACAGAGAGCCCCCTGCACTCACTAACTCCAACCTGCGATAGACAGAGAGCCCTGCACTCACTAACTCCAACCTGCGACAGACAGAGAGCACCCTGCACTCACTAACTCCAACCTGCGATAGACAGAGAGCACCCTGCACTCACTAACTCCAACCTGCGATAGGGAGAGAGCACCCTGCACTAACTGACTCCAACCTGCGATAGACAGAGAACACCCTGCACTCACTAACTCCAACCTGCGATAGAGAGAGAGCACCCTGCACTCACTCACTCCAGCCTGCGATAGGGAGCGAGCACTGCACTCACTACCTCCAACCTGCGATAGACAGAGAGCACCCTGCACTCACTAACTCCAACCTGCGATAGACAGAGAGCACCCTGCACTAACTAACTCCAAATTGCGATAGACAGAGAGCGCCCTGCACTCACTAACTCCAGCCTGCGATAGGGAGAGAGCACTGCACTCACTAACTCCAACCTGCGATATGCAGAGAGCACCCTGCACTCACTAACTCCAACCTGCGATAGACAGAGAGCACCCTGCACTCACTAACTCCAACCTGCGATAGACAGAGAGCACCCTGCACTCACTAACTCCAACCTGCGATATTCAGAGAGCACCCTGCACTCACTAACTCCAACCTGCGATAGACAGAGAGCACCCTGCACTCACTAACTCCAACCTGCGATAGACAGAGAGCACCCTGCACTCACTAACTCCAAACTGCGATAGACAGAGAGCACCCTGCACTCACTAACTCCAACCTGCGATATGCAGAGAGCACCCTGCACTCACTAACTCCAACCTGCGATAGACAGAGAGCACCCTGCACTCACTAACTCCAACCTGCAATAGGCAGAGAGCACCCTGCACTCACTCACTCCAACCTGCGATATGCAGAGAGCACCCTGCACTCACTAACTCCAACCTGCGATATGCAGAGAGCACACTGCACTCAATAACTCCAACCTGCGATAGGGAGAGAGCCCTGCACTCACTAACTCCAACCTGCAATATGCAGAGAGCATCCTGCACTCACTAACACCAACCTGCGATAGGGAGATAGCACCCTGCACTCACTAACTCCAACCTGCGATAGGGAGAGAGCCCTGCACTCACTAACTCCAACCTGCGATATGCAGAGAGCACCCTGCACTCACTAACTCCAACCTGCGATATGCAGAGAGCACCCTGCACTCACTAACTCCAACCTGCGATAGAGAGAGAGCACCCTGCACTCACTAACTCCAACCTGCGATATGCAGAGAGCACCCTGCACTCACTAACTCTAACCTGCGACAGGCAGAGAGCACCCTGCACTCACTAACTCCAACCTGCGATAGACAGAGCGCACCCTGCCCTCACTAACTCCAACCTGCAATATGCAGAGAGCACCCTGCACTCACTAAGTCCAACCTGCGATATGCAGAGAGCACCCTGCACTCACTAACTCCAACCTGCGATAGACAGAGAGCACCCTGCACTCACTAACTCCAACCTGTGATACACAGAGAGCACCGTGCGCTCACTAACTCCAAACTGTGATAGACAGAGAGCACCCTGCACTCACTAACTCCAACCTGCGATAGGGAGATAGCACCCTGCACTCACTAACTCCAACCTGCGATAGGGAGAGAGCCCTGCACTCACTAACTCCAACCTGCAATATGCAGAGAGCACCCTGCACTCACTAACTCCAACCTGCGATATGCAGAGAGCACCCTGCACTCACTAACTCCAACCTGTGATACACAGAGAGCACCCTGCACTCACTAACTCCAACCTGTGATAGACAGAGAGCACCCTGCACTCACTAACTCCAACCTGCGATAGGGAGATAGCACCCTGCACTCACTAACTCCAACCTGCGATAGGGAGAGAGCCCTGCACTCACTAACTCCAACCTGCAATATGCAGAGAGCACCCTGCACTCACTAACTCCAACTTGCAATAGAGAGAGAGCACCCTGCACTCACTAACTCCAATCTGCGATATGCAGAGAGCACCCTGCACTCACTAACTCTAACCTGCGACAGGCAGAGAGCACCCTGCACTCACTAACTCCAACCTGCGATAGAGAGAGAGCACCCTGCCCTCACTAACTCCAACCTGCAATAGGGAGAGAGCCCTGCACTAACTAACTCCAACCTGCAATATGTAGAGAGCACCCTGCACTCACTAACTCCAACCTGCGATATGCAGAGAGCGCCCTGCACTGACTAACTGCAACCTGAGATAGGGAGAGAGCACCCTGCACTCACTAACTCCAACCTGCGATATGCAGAGAGCACCCTGCACTCACTAACTCCAACCTGCGATATGCAGAGAGCACCCTGCACTCACTAACTCCAACCTGCGATAGACAGAGAGCACCCTGCACTCACTAACTCCAACCTGCGATATGCAGAGAGCACCCTGCACTCACTAACTCCAACCTGCGATATGCAGAGAGCACCCTGCACTCACTAACTCCAACCTGCGATAGAGAGAGAGCACCCTGCACTCACTAACTCCAACCTGCGATAGACAGAGAGCACTGCACTCACTAACTCCAACCTGCGATATGCAGAGAGCACCCTGCACTCACTAACTCCAACCTGCGATATGCAGGGAGCACCCTGCACTCACTAACTCCAACCTGCGATAGACAGAGAGCACCCTGCACTCACTAACTCCAAACTGTCATAGGGAGAGAGCACCCTGCACTCACTAACTCCAACCTGCGATAGGGAGAGAGCACCCTGCACTCACTAACTCCAACCTGCGATAGACAGAGAGCACTGCACTCACTAACTCCAACCTGCGACAGGCAGAGTGCGCCCTGCACTCACTAACTCCAACCTGCGATGGACAGAGAGCACCCTGCACTCACTAACTCCAACCTGCGATAGACAGAGAGCACCCTGCACTCACTAACTCCAAACTGTGATAGACAGAGAGCACCCTGCACTCACTAACTCCAACCTGCGATATGCAGAGAGCACCCTGCACTCACTAACTCCAACCTGCGATAGACAGAGAGCACCCTGCACTCTCCAACTCCAACCTGCGATAGACAGAGAGCACCCTGCACTCACTAACTCCAACCTGCAATAGACAGAGAGCACCCTGCACTCACTAACTCCAACCTGCGATAGATAGAGAGCACCCTGCACTCACTAACTCCAACCTGCGATATGCAGAGAGCACCCTGCACTCACTAACTCCAACCTGCGATATGCAGAGAGCACCCTGCACTCACTAACTCCAACCTGCGATAGACAGAGAGCACCCTGCACTCACTAACTCCAAACTGTGATAGACAGAGAGCACCCTGCACTCACTAACTCCAACCTGCGATAGGGAGAGATCACCCTGCACTCACTAACTCCAACCTGCGATAGACAGAGAGTACCCTGCACTCACTAACTCAAACCTGCGATATGCAGAGAGCACCCTGCACTCACTAACTCCAACCTGCGATAGACAGAGAGCACCCTGCACTCACTAACTCCAACCTGCGATAGACAGAGTGCGCCCTGCACTCACTAACTCCAACCTGCGATAGGGAGAGAGCACCCTGCACTCACTAACTCCAACCTGCGACAGGCAGAGTGCGCCCTGCACTCACTAACTCCAACCTGCGATAGACAGAGAGCACCCTGCACTCACTAACTCCAACCTGCGACAGGCAGAGTGCGCCCTGCACTCACTAACTCCAACCTGCGATAGACAGAGAGCACCCTGCACTCACTAACTCCAACCTGCGACAGGCAGAGTGCGCCCTGCACACACTAACTCCAACCTGCGATAGACAGAGAGCACCCTGCACTCACTAACTCCAACCGGCGATAGAGAGAGAGCACCCTGCACTCACTAACTCCAACCTGCGATAGGGAGAGAGCACTGCACTCGCTAAATCCAACCTACGATAGGGAGAGAGCCCTGCACTCACTAACTCCAACCTGCGATAGACAGAGAGCACCCTGGACTCACTAACTCCAACCTGCGACAGGCAGAGAGCACCCTGCACTCACTAACTCCAACCTGCGATATGCAGAGAGCACTCTGCACTCACTAACTCCAACCTGCGATAGACAGAGAGCCCTGCACTCACTAACTCCAACCTGCGAAAGACAGAGAGCACCCTGCACTCACTAACTCCAACCTGCGATATGCAGAGAGCGCCCTGCACTGACTAACTGCAACCTGCAATAGACAGTGAGCACCCTGCACTCACTAACTCCCACCTGCGATATGCAGAGAGCACCATGCACTCACTAACTCCAACCTGCGATATGCAGAGAGCACCCTGCACTCACTAACTCCAAACTGCGATACACAGAGAGCAACCTGCACTCACTGACTCCAACCTGCGATATGCAGAGAGCACCCTGCACTCACTAACTCCAACCTGCGATAGACAGAGAGCACCCTGCACTCACTAACTCCAACCTGCGACATGCAGAGAGCACCCTGCACTCACTAACTCCAACCTGCGATAGAGAGAGAGCACCCTGCACTCACTAACTCCAACCTGCGATAGACAGAGATCACCCTGCACACACTAACTCCAACCTGCGATAGGGAGAGAGCACCCTGCACTCACTAACTCCAACCTGCGATAGACAGAGAGCACTGCACTCACTAACTCCAACCTGCGATATGCAGAGAGCACCCTGCACTCACTAACTCCAACCTGCGATAGGGAGAGAGCACCCTGCACTCACTAACTCCAACCTGCGACAGGCAGAGTGCGCCCTGCACTCACTAAGTCCAACCTGCGATGGACAGAGAGCACCCTGCACTCACTAACGCCAACCTGCGATAGACAGAGAGCACCCTGCACTCACTAACTGCAACCTGCGATAGACAGAGAGCACCCTGCACTCACTAACTCCAACCTGCGATAGACAGAGAGCACCCTGCACTCTCTTACTCCAACCTGCGATAGACAGAGAGCACCCTGCACTCACTAACTCCAACCTGCGATAGAGAGAGAGCACCCTGCACTCACTAACTCCAACCTGCGATAGGGAGAGAGCCCTGCACTTACTAACTCCAAACTGCGATAGGGAGAGAGCCCTGCACTCACTAACTCCAAACTGCAATAGGGAGAGAGCCCTGCACTCACTAACTCCAAACTGCGATATGCAGAGGAAACCTGCACTCGCTAACTCCAACCTGCGATAGGGAGAGAGCACCCTGCACTCACTAACTCCAACCTGCGATATGCAGAGAGAACCCTGCACTCACTAACTCCAACCTGCGATATGCAGAGAGCACCCTGCACTCACTAACTCCAACCTGCGATATGCAGAGAGCACCCTGCACTCACTAACTCCAACCTGCAATAGACAGAGAGCACCCGGCACTCACTAACTCCAACCTGTGATAGACAGAGAGCACCCTGCACTCACTATCTCCAACCTGCGATAGACAGAGTGCACTCTGCACTCAATAACTCCAACCTGTGATAGACAGAGAGCACTCTGCACTCACTAACTCCAAACTGCGACAGACAGAGAGCACCCTGCCCTCACTAACTCCAACCTGCGATAGAGAGAGAGCACCCTGCACTCACTAACTCCAACCTGCGATAGGGAGAGAGCCCTGCACTTACTAACTCCTAACTGCGATAGGGAGAGAGCCCTGCACTCACTAACTCCAAACTGCGATAGGGAGAGAGCCCTGCACTCACTAACTCCAAACTGCGATAGGGAGAGAGTCCTGCACTCACTGACTCCAACCTGCGATATGCAGAGAGCACCCTGCACTCACTAACTCCAACCTGCGATAGACAGAGAGCACCCTGCACTCACAAACTCCAACCTGCGATAGGCAGACAGCACCCTGCACTCACTAACTCCAACCTGCGATATGCAGAGAGCACCCTGCACTCACTAACTCCAACCTGCGATAGACAGAGAGCACCCTGCACTCACTAACTCCAACCTGCAATAGGCAGAGAGCACCCTGCACTCACTAACTCCAACCTGCGATAGACAGTGAGCACCCTGCACTCACTTACTCCAACCTGCGATATGCAGAGAGCACCCTGCACTCACTAACTCCAACCTGCGATAGGGAGAGTGCCCTGCACTCACTGACTCCAACCTGCGATAGAGAGAGAGCACCCTGCACTCACTAACTCCAACCTGCGATAGGGAGAGAGCACCCTGCACTCACTAACTCCAACCTACGATATGCAGAGAGCATCCTGCACTCACTAACACCAACCTGCGATAGGGAGATAGCACCCTGCACTCACTTACTCCAACCTGCGATAGGGAGAGAGCCCTGCACTCACTAACTCCAACCTGCGATATGCAGAGAGCACCCTGCACTCACTAACTCCAGCCTGCGATAGAGAGAGAGCACCCTGCACTCACTAACTCCAACCTGCGATAGACAGAGCGGACCCTGCCCTCACTAACTCCAACCTGCAATAGGGAGAGAGGCCTGCACTCACTAACTCCAACCTGCGATATGCAGAGAGCACCCTGCACTCACTAACTCTAACCTGCGACAGGCAGAGAGCACCCTGAACTCACTAACTCCAACCTGCGATAGACAGAGCGGACCCTGCCCTCACTAACTCCAACCTGCAATAGGGAGAGAGCCCTGCACTCACTAACTCCAACCTGCAATATGCAGAGAGCACCCTGCACTCACTAACTCCAACCTGCGATAGGGAGAGAGCACCCTGCACTCACTAACTCCAACCTGCGATAGACAGAGAGCCCCCTGCACTCACTAACTCCAACCTGAGATAGACAGAGAGTACCCTGCACTCACTAACTCCAACCTGCGATACACAGAGAGCACCCTGCACTCACTAACTCCAACCTGTGATAGACAGAGAGCACCCTGCACTCACTAACTCCAACCTGCGATAGACAGAGAGCCCTGCACTCACTAACTCCAACCTGCGACAGACAGAGAGCACCCTGCACTCACTAACTCCAACCTGCGATAGACAGAGAGCACCCTGCACTCACTAACTCCAACCTGCGATAGGGAGAGAGCACCCTGCACTCACTGACTCCAACCTGCGATAGACAGAGAGCACCCTGCACTCACTAACTCCAACCTGCAATAGGCAGAGAGCACCCTGCACTCACTCACTCCAACCTGCGATATGCAGAGAGCACCCTGTACTCACTAACTCCAACCTGCGATATGCAGAGAGCACCCTGCACTCACTAACTCCAACCTGCGATAGGGAGAGAGACCTGCACTCAATAACTCCAACCTGCGAAAGAGAGAGAGCACCCTGCACTCACTAACTCCAACCTGCGATATGCAGAGAGCATCCTGCACTCACTAACACCAACCTGCGATAGGGAGATAGCACCCTGCACTCACTAACTCCAACCTGCGATAGGGAGAGAGCCCTGCACTCACTAACTCCAACCTGCGATAGACAGAGAGCACTGCACTCACTAAGTCCAACCTGCGATATGCAGAGAGCACCCTGCACTCACTAACTCTAACCTGCGACAGGCAGAGAGCACCCTGCACTCACTAACTCCAACCTGCGATAGACAGAGCGCACCCTGCCCTCACTAACTCCAACCTGCAATAGGGAGAGAGCCCTGCACTCACTAACTCCAACCTGCAATATGCAGAGAGCACCCTGCACTCACTAACTCCAACCTGCGATAGACAGAGAGCAACCTGCACTCACTAACTCCAACCTGCGACATGCAGAGAGCACCATGCACTCACTAACTCCAACCTGCGATAGAGAGAGAGCACCCTGCACTCACTAACTCCAACCTGCGATAGACAGAGAGCACTGCACTCACTAACTCCAACCTGCGATATGCAGAGAGCACCCTGCACTCACTAACTCCAACCTGCGATATGCAGGGAGCACCCTGCACTCACTAACTCCAACCTGCGATAGACAGAGAGCACCCTGCACTCACTAACTCCAAACTGTGATAGGGAGAGAGCACCCTGCACTCACTAACTCCAACCTGCGATAGGGAGAGAGCACCCTGCACTCACTAACTCCAACCTGCGATAGACAGAGAGCACTGCACTCACTTACTCCAACCTGCGACAGGCAGAGTGCGCCCTGCACTCACTAACTCCAACCTGCGATGGACAGAGAGCACCCTGCACTCACTAACTCCAACCTGCGATAGACAGAGAGCACCCTGCACTCACCAACTCCTAACTGTGATAGACAGAGAGCACCCTGCACTCACTAACTCCAACCTGCGATATGCAGAGAGCACCCTGCACTCACTAACTCCAACCTGCGATAGACAGAGAGCACCCTGCACTCTCCAACTCCAACCTGCGATAGACAGAGAGCACCCTGCACTCACTAACTCCAACCTGCAATAGACAGAGAGCACCCTGCACTCACTAACTCCAACCTGCGATAGATAGAGAGCACCCTGCACTCACTAACTCCAACCTGCGATATGCAGAGAGCACCCTGCACTCACTAACTCCAACCTGCGATAGACAGAGAGCACCCTGCACTCACTAACTCCAAACTGTGATAGACAGAGAGCACCCTGCACTCACTAACTCCAACCTGCGATAGGGAGAGATCACCCTGCACTCACTAACTCCAACCTGCGATAGACAGAGAGTACCCTGCACTCACTAACTCAAACCTGCGATATGCAGAGAGCACCCTGCACTCACTAACTCCAACCTGCGATAGACAGAGAGCACCCTGCACTCACTAACTCCAACCTGCGATAGACAGAGAGCACCCTGCACTCACTAACTCCAACCTGCGATAGGGAGAGAGCACCCTGCACTCACTAACTCCAACCTGCGACAGGCTGAGTGCGCCCTGCACTCACTAACTCCAACCTGCGATAGACAGAGAGCACCCTGCACTCACTAACTCCAACCTGCGACAGGCAGAGTGCGCCCTGCACACACTAACTCCAACCTGCGATAGACAGAGTGCGCCCTGCACTCACTAACTCCAACCTGCGATAGAGAGAGAGCACCCTGCACTCACTAACTCCAACCTGCGATAGACAGAGAGCCCACTGCACTCACTAACTCCAACCTGCGACAGGCAGAGTGCGCCCTGAACACACTAACTCCAACCTGCGATAGACAGAGAGCACCCTGCACTCACTAACTCCAACCGGCGATAGAGAGAGAGCACCCTGCACTCACTAACTCCAACCTGCGATAGGGAGAGAGCACTGCACTCGCTAAATCCAACCTACGATAGGGAGAGAGCCCTGCACTCACTAACTCCAACCTGCGATAGACAGAGAGCACCCTGGACTCACTAACTCCAACCTGCGACAGGCAGAGAGCACCCTGCACTCACTAACTCCAACCTGCGATATGCAGAGAGCACTCTGCACTCACTAACTCCAACCTGCGATAGACAGAGAGCCCTGCACTCACTAACTCCAACCTGCGAAAGACAGAGAGCACCCTGCACTCACTAACTCCAACCTGCGATATGCAGAGAGCGCCCTGCACTGACTAACTGCAACCTGCGATAGACAGTGAGCACCCTGCACTCACTAACTCCCACCTGCGATATGCAGAGAGCACCCTGCACTCACTAACTCCAACCTGTGATAGACAGAGAGCACCCTGCACTCACTAACTCCCACCTGCGATAGGGAGATAGCACCCTGCAGTCACTAACTCCAACCTGCGATAGGGAGAGAGCCCTGCACTCACTAACTCCAACCTGCAATATGCAGAGAGCACACTGCACTCACTAACTCCAACCTGCGATATGCAGAGAGCACCCTGCACTCACTAACTCCAACCTGTGATACACAGAGAGCACCCTGCACTCACTAACTCCAACCTGTGATAGACAGAGAGCACCCTGCACTCACTAACTCCAACCTGCGATAGGCAGATAGCACCCTGCACTCACTAACTCCAACCTGCGATAGGGAGAGAGCCCTGCACTCACTAACTCCAACCTGCAATATGCAGAGAGCACCCTGCACTCACTAACTCCAACCTGCGATAGAGAGAGAGCACCCTGCACTCACTAACTCCAATCTGCGATATGCAGAGAGCACCCTGCACTCACTAACTCTAACCTGCGACAGGCAGAGAGCACCCTGCACTCACTAACTCCAACCTGCGATAGAGAGAGAGCACCCTGCCCTCACTAACTCCAACCTGCAATATGCAGAGAGCACCCTGCACTCACTAACTCCAACCTGCGATAGGGAGAGAGCACTGCACTCACTAACTCCAACCTGCGATACACAGAGAGCACACTGCACTCACTAACTCCAACCTGCGATAGACAGAGAGCATCCTGCACTCACTAACTCCAACCTGCGATAGACAGAGAGCACCCTGCCCTCACTAACTCCAACCTGCGATATGCAGAGAGCACCCTGCACTCACTAACTCCAACCTGCGACAGGCAGAGAGCACCCTGCACTCACTAACTCCAACCTGCGATAGAGAGAGAGCACACTGCACTCACTAACTCCAACCTGCGATATGCAGAGAGCACCCTGCACTCACTAACTCCTACCTGCGATATGCAGAGAGCACACTGCACTCACTAACTCCAACCTGCGATATGCAGAGAGCACCCTGCACTCACTAACTCCAAACTGCGATAGACAGAGAGCACCCTGCACTCACTAACTCCAACCTGCGATATGCAGAGAGCACCCTGCACTCACTAACTCCAACCTGCGATAGGGAGAGATCACCCTGCACTCACTAACTCCAATCTGCGATATGCAGAGAGCACCCTGCACTCACTAACTCCAACCTGCGATATGCAGAGAGCACCCTGCACTCACTAACTCCAAACTGCGATAGACAGAGAGCACCCTGCACTCACTAACTCCAACCTGCGATATGCAGAGAGCACCTTGCATTCACTAAATCGAACCTGCGATATGCAGAGAGCACCCTGCACTCACTAACTCCAACCTGCGATATGCAGAGAGCACCCTGCACTCACTAACTCCAACCTGCGATAGGCAGAGAGCATCCTGCACTCACTAACTCCAACCTGCGATACACAGAGAGCACCCTGCACTCACTAACTCCAACCTGCGATAGACAGAGTGCACCTTTCACTCACTAACTCCAACCTGCAATAGACAGAGAGCACCCTGCACTCACTAACTCCAACCTGCGATATGCAGAGAGCACCCTGCACTCACTAACTCCAACCTGCGATATGCAGAGAGCACCCTGCACTCACTAACTCCAACCTGCGAGAGACAGAGAGCAACCTGCACTCACTTACTCTAACCTGCGATATGCAGAGAGCACCCTGCACTCATTAACTCCAACCTGCGATAGACAGAGTGCACCTTTCACTCACTAACTCCAACCTGCGATAGACAGAGAGCCCTGCACTCACTAACTCCAACCTGCAATTGACAGAGAGCACCCTGCACTCACTAACTCCAACCTGCGATAGACAGAGTGCACCTTTCACTCACTAACTCCAACCTGCGATAGACAGAGAGCACCCTGCACTCACTAACTCCAACCTGCGATAGGGAGAGAGCACCCTGCACTCACTAACTCCAACCTGCGATAGACAGAGCGCACCCTGCCCTCACTAACTCCAACCTGCAATAGGGAGAGAGCCCTGCACTCACTAACTCCAACCTGCAATATGCAGAGAGCACCCTGCACTCACTAACTCCAACCTGCGATAGACAGAGAGCAACCTGCACTCACTAACTCCAACCTGCGACATGCAGAGAGCACCATGCACTCACTAACTCCAACCTGCGATAGAGAGAGAGCACCCTGCACTCACTAACTCCAACCTGCGATAGACAGAGAGCACTGCACTCACTAACTCCAACCTGCGATATGCAGAGAGCACCCTGCACTCACTAACTCCAACCTGCGATATGCAGGGAGCACCCTGCACTCACTAACTCCAACCTGCGATAGACAGAGAGCACCCTGCACTCACTAACTCCAAACTGTGATAGGGAGAGAGCACCCTGCACTCACTAACTCCAACCTGCGATAGGGAGAGAGCACCCTGCACTCACTAACTCCAACCTGCGATAGACAGAGAGCACTGCACTCACTTACTCCAACCTGCGACAGGCAGAGTGCGCCCTGCACTCACTAACTCCAACCTGCGATGGACAGAGAGCACCCTGCACTCACTAACTCCAACCTGCGATAGACAGAGAGCACCCTGCACTCACCAACTCCAAACTGTGATAGACAGAGAGCACCCTGCACTCACTAACTCCAACCTGCGATATGCAGAGAGCACCCTGCACTCACTAACTCCAACCTGCGATAGACAGAGAGCACCCTGCACTCTCCAACTCCAACCTGCGATAGACAGAGAGCACCCTGCACTCACTAACTCCAACCTGCAATAGACAGAGAGCACCCTGCACTCACTAACTCCAACCTGCGATAGATAGAGAGCACCCTGCACTCACTAACTCCAACCTGCGATATGCAGAGAGCACCCTGCACTCACTAACTCCAACCTGCGATAGACAGAGAGCACCCTGCACTCACTAACTCCAAACTGTGATAGACAGAGAGCACCCTGCACTCACTAACTCCAACCTGCGATAGGGAGAGATCACCCTGCACTCACTAACTCCAACCTGCGATAGACAGAGAGTACCCTGCACTCACTAACTCAAACCTGCGATATGCAGAGAGCACCCTGCACTCACTAACTCCAACCTGCGATAGACAGAGAGCACCCTGCACTCACTAACTCCAACCTGCGATAGACAGAGTGCGCCCTGCACTCACTAACTCCAACCTGCGATAGGGAGAGAGCACCCTGCACTCACTAACTCCAACCTGCGACAGGCTGAGTGCGCCCTGCACTCACTAACTCCAACCTGCGATAGACAGAGAGCACCCTGCACTCACTAACTCCAACCTGCGACAGGCAGAGTGCGCCCTGCACACACTAACTCCAACCTGCGATAGACAGAGTGCGCCCTGCACTCACTAACTCCAACCTGCGATAGAGAGAGAGCACCCTGCACTCACTAACTCCAACCTGCGATAGACAGAGAGCCCACTGCACTCACTAACTCCAACCTGCGACAGGCAGAGTGCGCCCTGAACACACTAACTCCAACCTGCGATAGACAGAGAGCACCCTGCACTCACTAACTCCAACCGGCGATAGAGAGAGAGCACCCTGCACTCACTAACTCCAACCTGCGATAGGGAGAGAGCACTGCAATCACTAAATCCAACCTACGATAGGGAGAGAGCCCTGCACTCACTAACTCCAACCTGCGATAGACAGAGAGCACCCTGGACTCACTAACTCCAACCTGCGACAGGCAGAGAGCACCCTGCACTCACTAACTCCAACCTGCGATATGCAGAGAGCACTCTGCACTCACTAACTCCAACCTGCGATAGACAGAGAGCCCTGCACTCACTAACTCCAACCTGCGAAAGACAGAGAGCACCCTGCACTCACTAACTCCAACCTGCGATATGCAGAGAGCGCCCTGCACTGACTAACTGCAACCTGCGATAGACAGTGAGCACCCTGCACTCACTAACTCCCACCTGCGATATGCAGAGAGCACCCTGCACTCACTAACTCCAACCTGTGATAGACAGAGAGCACCCTGCACTCACTAACTCCAACCTGCGATAGGGAGATAGCACCCTGCACTCACTAACTCCAACCTGCGATAGGGAGAGAGCCTTGCACTCACTAACTCCAACCTGCAATATGCAGAGAGCACACTGCACTCACTAACTCCAACCTGCGATATGCAGAGAGCACCCTGCACTCACTAACTCCAACCTGTGATACACAGAGAGCACCCTGCACTCACTAACTCCAACCTGTGATAGACAGAGAGCACCCTGCACTCACTAACTCCAACCTGCGATAGGCAGATAGCACCCTGCACTCACTAACTCCAACCTGCGATAGGGAGAGAGCCCTGCACTCACTAACTCCAACCTGCAATATGCAGAGAGCACCCTGCACTCACTAACTCCAACCTGCGATAGAGAGAGAGCACCCTGCACTCACTAACTCCAATCTGCGATATGCAGAGAGCACCCTGCACTCACTAACTCTAACCTGCGACAGGCAGAGAGCACCCTGCACTCACTAACTCCAACCTGCGATAGAGAGAGAGCACCCTGCCCTCACTAACTCCAACCTGCAATATACAGAGAGCACCCTGCACTCACTAACTCCAACCTGCGATAGGGAGAGAGCACTGCACTCACTAACTCCAACCTGCGATACACAGAGAGCACACTGCACTCACTAACTCCAACCTGCGATAGACAGAGAGCATCCTGCCCTCACTAACTCCAACCTGCGATATGCAGAGAGCACCCTGCACTCACTAACTCCAACCTGCGACAGGCAGAGAGCACCCTGCACTCACTAACTCCAACCTGCGATAGAGAGAGAGCACACTGCACTCACTAACTCCAACCTGCGATATGCAGAGAGCACCCTGCACTCACTAACTCCTACCTGCGATATGCAGAGAGCACACTGCACTCACTAACTCCAACCTGCGATACACAGAGAGCACACTGCACTCACTAACTCCAACCTGCGATAGACAGAGAGCACCCTGCCCTCACTAACTCCAACCTGCGATATGCAGAGAGCACCCTGCACTCACTAACTCCAACCTGCGACAGGCAGAGAGCACCCTGCACTCACTAACTCCAACCTGCGATAGAGAGAGAGCACACTGCACTCACTAACTCCAACCTGCGATATGCAGAGAGCACCCTGCACTCACTAACTCCTACCTGCGATATGCAGAGAGCACACTGCACTCACTAACTCCAACCTGCGATATGCAGAGAGCACCCTGCACTCACTAACTCCAAACTGCGATAGACAGAGAGCACCCTGCACTCACTAACTCCAACCTGCGATATGCAGAGAGCACCCTGCACTCACTAACTCCAACCTGCGATAGGGAGAGATCACCCTGCACTCACTAACTCCAATCTGCGATATGCAGAGAGCACCCTGCACTCACTAACTCCAACCTGCGATATGCAGAGAGCACCCTGCACTCACTAACTCCAAACTGCGATAGACAGAGAGCACCCTGCACTCACTAACTCCAACCTGCGATATGCAGAGAGCACCTTGCATTCACTAAATCCAACCTGCGATATGCAGAGAGCACCCTGCACTCACTAACTCCAACCTGCGATATGCAGAGAGCACCCTGCACTCACTAACTCCAACCTGCGATAGGCAGAGAGCATCCTGCACTCACTAACTCCAACCTGCGATACACAGAGAGCACCCTGCACTCACTAACTCCAACCTGCGATAGCCAGAGTGCACCTTTCACTCACTAACTCCAACCTGCAATAGACAGAGAGCACCCTGCACTCACTAACTCCAACCTGCGATATGCAGAGAGCACCCTGCACTCACTAACTCCAACCTGCGATATGCAGAGAGCACCCTGCACTCACTAACTCCAACCTGCGAGAGACAGAGAGCAACCTGCACTCACTTACTCTAACCTGCGATATGCAGAGAGCACCCTGCACTCATTAACTCCAACCTGCGATAGACAGAGTGCACCTTTCACTCACTAACTCCAACCTGCGATAGACAGAGAGCCCTGCACTCACTAACTCCAACCTGCAATTGACAGAGAGCACCCTGCACTCACTAACTCCAACCTGCGATAGACAGAGTGCACCTTTCACTCACTAACTCCAACCTGCGATAGACAGAGAGCACCCTGCACTCACTAACTCCAACCTGCGATAGGGAGAGAGCACCCTGCACTCACTAACTCCAACCTGCGATATGCAGAGAGCACCCTGCACTCACTAACTCCAACCTGCGAGAGACAGAGAGCAACCTGCACTCACTAACTCTAACCTGCGATATGCAGAGAGCGCCCTGCACTCACTAACTCCAACCTGTGATAGACAGAGAGCCCTGCACTCACTTACTCCAACCTGTGATAGACAGAGAGCCCCCTGCACTCACTTACTCCAACCAGCAATGGGCAGAGAGCACCCTGCACTCACTAACTCTAACCTGCGATATGCAGAGAGCACCCTGCACTCACTAACTCCAACCTGCGATAGACAGAGAGCACCCTGCACTCACTAACTCCAACCTGTGATAGACAGAGAGCACCCTGCACTCACTAACTCCAACCTGCGATAGACAGAGAGCCCCCTGCACTCACTAACTCCAACCTGTGATAGACAGAGAGCACCCTGCACTCACTTACTCCAACCTGCGATATGCAGAGAGCAACCTGCAATCACTAACTCCAACCTGCGATATGCAGAGAGCACCCTGCACTCACTAACTCCAACCTGCGATATGCAGAGAGCACCCTGCACTCACTAACTCCAACCTGCGATAGACAGAGAGCACCCTGCACTCACTAACTCCAACCTATTATATTATCTAAATGATGGCAGGGCACTTTTTGGACTCAACTTCTCATTTCTGATCTATGTGTGTAATGCTCGTTTCATTTATTGTTTCTCGGGTTTTTGGTAACTAATAAAATTATTCTTTCCCTGACTCAAGTCGGCCTGGTTAAATAGGCTCGTTCCAAAATGTAAAAGCACTTGGACTGGGAAAAGGTGTCCACCAGGGAAGGGGGTCCTTTATAAATGAGCCTTGTTGTGTCCAACCCAAGTGGGTGGGTTTGAATAATGAAGGGGAGCCATCTCATTCCTGCTCACCCGGGAGCAGAACAAAACTGGGGAGCCTGTTCGGGAGCCTAATCATTTGGGGCATCTGGTCTGGGGTTGTGGCGAATTGGGATACCTTGCCTGATGGCCTGTGATAGCAAGATGGGCACCTTGTGTTTTATCATTCCTGCGGGGCACCAGGTACTTGTTCCTGCCAATTCCTGCCACCCCATTCCCTATTTTATAGAACACGCTCCCTCTATTTTCTCCCTCCTTTGCTGTACTGATCTCCATTCCAAATCCCAGGATGTCTCACTGCTGTACTCCCCACACTGACCCATATAGAATCGGGGAGGATGTCCTTTCTATCTCCCCCCATGTCAGGACCCCTCACACAGCTTGGGCCCTCCAGGATTGGGCAGACGAGCTGGCCATAACTCTGATGGTTCAGCCACAAAGTACCAAAGGTTCCTCCTCAGAAACCCACCATCAAAATGGTCTTATGGACCTGCGTCATCTTTCACGGTGGTTTGTGTATCTGTGCCCCAGATCCATTCGTTCCCTTCAGACGCTTGGGGCCCAGCTGTTACCTCATCGGCCCACTGGCAGTGGGGAGAATTCCGGTCAGGAATTCTATCGCCCTGAAGCCGTGAATTTTTAACTTATCAAAGATCTCATCCTTCTTTTCAAATCCCTCCATGGTCTGGCAAACCCCCCCCCCCCCACCACTCCCCCCTTTCCCCTTCACTCCCCTCACCCACCATCTCTGTAACCTCCTCCAGCCCCAAGACCCTCCGAGGTACCTGCACACTCCCTCTCAAATTCCGGCCTCTTGAGCGTCCCCGGATTTAATCTCTCCGACGTTGGAGGCCGGGCCTTCAGCTGCCCCGGGGCCCCCCGAGCTCTGGGATCCCCTCCCTGCGCCTCTCTGCCTCACTCTGGAATGGTGTGGGGCAGTTCTCCCTCTGGCCATTATTTACCTCTCAGCCAACCATCAGTGGAAAGGGGCCCGGTCACCATCACGTTGCTACTTTTGGGATCCTGCTGTGCGCCAACTTGGCTGCTGCGTTTCCCACGGTGCAACAGTGGGCCACACTTCAACACTGCCTACAGTGCTCATGGACGAGCTGAGAGGCCGAGGAAGGAGCTAGATAAATGCAGGTGCTTCAGTTTCTAGGTCATGACCTTTGCCCCTTGGACGAGCGGGTATGACAGACTGACCCTCCTTCACAGCCTAAGCACCAGTCAATCCACACCAGCAACCTTCACCTCTCAGTTTCATCGCTGTCTTTCCTGATGCTGAACAACCCTCACAGGCAGCCCCTGAGGGGAGACCACAAACCTGGTTAAGATCGTGAGAAACAGGAGCAGGGAGCAGGCCATTCAGCCCATCGAGCCTGCTCTCCTGTTCAACACCATCATGGCTGGTCTGGGGCTTCGACTCCACTTTCCTGCTTACTCCCCATGTCCCGATTCCCTGACAGACCGAACATCTGTCCGTCCCCGGCCTTAAATATATTCAGCGACGGAGCGTCCACAGCCCTCTGGGGTGGAGAATTCCAAAGATTCACAAACCCTTTTTCAGTGAAGTAATTTCTCCCCATCTCAGCCCTAAATGATCGGCCCCTTATCCTGAGACTGAGCCCCCGTGTTTTAGATTCTCCGACCAGGGGAAACAATCTCTCAGCGTCCACCCCGTCAAACCCCTTCAGGATCTTGTGTGTTTCAATGAGATCGTCTCTCATTCTTCTAAACTCCCGAGATTATAAACCCAGTTTACTCAGCCTCTCATCATAGGGACAGGCCCCTCATCCCAGGGGCCAACCTCGTGAATCTTCACTGTCCCGCCCCCCACTGTAAGTCTATCCTTCCTTAAATGTGGAGACCAGAACTGTGCACAGCATTCCAGATGTGGTCTCCCCAAAACCCTGGACAAGGAGGGGTCCCCATTTCTAATGTCATTGGAACATAGGAACAGGAGAAAGCCATTCACCAGTGGCTTCCAGCGTATTGGATCTCTCTAATTCTTTGATGGGATGTGGGCGTCGCTGGCTGGGCCCAGCACTTATTGACCATCCCTAATTGCCCCTTGAGAGGGTGGTGGTGAGCTGCCTTCTTGAACCGCTGCAGTCCATGTGGTGTAGGTACACCCACAGTGCTGTTAGGGAGGGAGTTCCAGGATTTTGTCCGTGTGGTGTAGGTACACCCACAGTGCTGTTAGGGAGGGAGTTCCAGGAATTTGTCCGTATGGTGTAGGTACACCCACAGTGCTGTTAGGGAGGGAGTTCCAGGATTTTGTCCCTGTGGTGTAGGTACACCCACAGTGCTGTTAGGGAGGGAGTTCCAGGATTTTGTCCGTGTGGTGTAGGTACACCCACAGTGCTGTTAGGGAGGGAGTTCCAGGAATTTGTCCATGTGGTGTAGGTACACCCACAGCGCTGTTAGGGAGGGAGTTCCAGGATTTTGTCTATCTGGTGCAGGTACACCCACAGTGCTGTTAGGGAGGGAGTTCCAGGATTTTGTCCATGTGGTGTAGGTACACCCACAGCGCTGTTAGGGAGTGAGTTCCAGGATTTTGTGTATGTGGTGTAGGTACACCCACAGTGCTGTTAGGGAGGGAGTTCCAGGATTTTGTCTATCTGGTGTAGGTACACCCACAGTGCTGTTAGGGAGGGAGTTCCTGGATTTTGTCCATGTGGTGTAGGTACATCCACAGTGCTGTTAGGGAGGGAGTTCCAATATTTTGTCCATGTGGTGTAGGTACATCCACAGTGCTGTTAGGGAGGGAGTTCCAGGATTTTGTCTATGTTGTGTAGGTACACCCACAGTGTTGTTAGGGAGGGAGTTCCAGGATTTTGTCCATGTGGTGTAGGTACATCCACAGTGCTGTTAGGGAGGGAGTTCCAGGATTTTGTCCATGTGGTGTAGGTACACCCACAGTGCTGTTAGGGAGTGAGTTCCAGGATTTTGTCCATGTGTTGCAGGTACACCCACAGTGCTGTTAGGGAGGGAGTTCCAGGATTTTGTCCATGTGGTGTAGGTACACCCACAGTGCTGTTAGGGAGGGAGTTCCAGGATTTTGTCCGTGTGGTGTAGGTACACCCACAGTGCTGTTAGGGAGGGAGTTCCAGGATTTTGTCTATCTGGTGTAGGTACACCCACAGTGCTGTTAGGGAGGGAGTTCCAGGATTTTGTCTATGTGGTGTAGGTGCACCCACAGTGCTGTTAGGGAGGGAGTTCCAGGATTTTGTCCATGTGGTGTAGATACATCCACAGTGCTGTTAGGGAGGGAGTTCCAGGATTTTGTCTATGTAGTGTAGGTACACCCACAGCGCTGTTAGGGAGGGAGTTCCAGGATTTTGTCTATGTTGTGTAGGTACACCCACAGTGCTGTTAGGGAGGGAGTTCCAGGATTTTGTCCATGTGGTGTAGGTACACCCACAGTGCTGTTAGGGAGTGAGTTCCAGGATTTTGTGTATGTGGTGTAGGTACACCCACAGTGCTGTTAGGGAGGGAGTTCCAGGATTTTGTCCATGTAGTGTAAGTACACCCACAGTGCTGTTAGGGAGGGAGTTCAAGGATTTTGTCTGTGTGGTGTCGGTACACCCACAGCGCTGTTAGGGAGGCAGTTCCAGGATTTTGTCCATGTGGTGTAGGTACACCCACTGCGCTGTTAGGGAGGGAGTTCCAGGATTTTGTCTATCGGGCGCACGTACACCCACAGTGCTGTTAGGGAGGGAGTTCCAGGATTTTGTCCATGTGGTGTAGGTACATCCACAGTGCTGTTAGGGAGGGATTTCCAGGATTTTGTCTATGTGGTGTAGGTACTCCCACAGCGCTGTTAGGGAGGGAGTTCCAGGATTTTGACTATGTTGTGTAGGTACACCCACAGTGCTGTTAGGGAGGGAGTTCCAGGATTTTGTCCATGTGGTGTAGGTACACCCACAGTGCTGTTAGGGAGTGAGTTCCAGGATTTTGTGTATGCGGTGTAGGTACACCCACAGTGCTGTTAGGGAGGGAGTTCCAGGATTTTGTCCGTGTGGTGTAGGTACACCCACAGTGTGTTAGGGAGGGAGTTCCAGGATTTTGTCCATGTGGTGTAGGTACACCCACAGCGCTGTTAGGGAGGGAGTTCCAGGATTTTGTCTATGTGGTGTTGGTGCACCCACAGTGCTGTTAGGGAGGGAGTTCCAGGATTTTGTCCATGTGGTGTAGGTACATCCACAGTGCTGTTAGGGAGGGAGTTCTAGGATTTTGTCTATGTTGTGTAGGTACACCCACAGCGCTCTTAGGGAGGGAGTTCCAGGATTTTGTCTATGTTGTGTAGGTACACCCACAGTGCTGTTAGGGAAGGAGTTCCAGGATTTTGTCCATGTGGTGTAGGTACACCCACAGTGCTGTTAGGGAGTGAGTTCCACGATTTTGTGTATGTGGTGTAGGTACACCCACAGTGCTGTTAGGGAGGGAGTTCCAGGATTTTGTCCATGTGGTGTAGGTACACCCACAGTGCTGTTAGGGAGGGAGTTCCAGGATTTTGTCCGTGTGGTGTAGGTACACCCACAGCGCTGTTAGGGAGGGAGTTCCAGGATTTTGTCCATGTGGTGTAGGTACACCCACAGTGCTGTTAGGGAGGGAGTTCCAGGATTTTGTCCATGTGTTGCAGGTACACCCACAGTGCTGTTAGGGAGGGAGTTCCAGGATTTTGTCTATCTGGTGTAGGTGCACCTACAGTGCTGTTAGGGAGGGAGTTCCAGGATTTTGTCCATGTGGTGTAGGTACATCCACAGTGCTGTTAGGGAGGGAGTTCCAGGATTTTGTCTATGTGGTGTAGGTACACCCACAGCGCTGTTAGGGAGGGAGTTCCAGGATTTTGTCTATGTTGTGTAGGTACACCCACAGTGCTGTTAGGGAGGGAGTTCCAGGATTTTGTCCATGTGGTGTAGGTACACCCACAGTGCTGTTAGGGAGTGAGTTCCAGGATTTTGTGTATGTGGTGTAGGTACACCCACAGTGCTGTTAGGGAGGGAGTTCCAGGATTTTGTCCATGTAGTGTAAGTACACCCACAGTGCTGTTAGGGAGGGAGTTCAAGGATTTTGTCTGTGTGGTGTAGGTACACCCACAGCGCTGTTAGGGAGGCAGTTCCTCGATTTTGTCCATGTGGTGTAGGTACACCCACTGCGCTGTTAGGGAGGGAGTTCCAGGAATTTGTCCATGTGGTGTAGTTACACCCACAGCGCTGTTAGGGAGGGAGTTCCAGGATTTTGTCTCTGTGGTGTAGGTACACCCACAGTGCTGTTAGGGAGTGAGTTCCAGGATTTTGTCTATGTTGTGTAGGTACACCCACAGCGCTGTTAGGGAGGGAGTTCCAGGATTTTGTCTATGTGGTGTAGGTACACCCACAGTGCTGTTAGGGAGGGAGTTCCAGGAATTTGTCCATGTGGTGTAGGTACACCCACAGTGCTGTTAGGGAGGGAGTTCCAGGAATTTGTCTATCTGGTGCAGGTACACCCACAGTGCTGTTAGGGAGGGAGTTCCAGGATTTTGTCCATGTGGTGTAGGTACATCCACAGTGCTGTTAGGGAGGGATTTCCAGGATTTTGTCTATGTGGTGTAGGTACACCCACAGCGCTGTTAGGGAGGGAGTTCCAGGATTTTGTCTATGTTGTGTAGGTACACCCACAGTGCTGTTAGGGAGGGAGTTCCAGGATTTTGTCCATGTGGTGTAGGTACACCCACAGTGCTGTTAGGGAGTGAGTTCCAGGATTTTGTGTATGTGGTGTAGGTACACCCACAGTGCTGTTAGGGAGGGAGTTCCAGGATTTTGTCCATGTGGTGTAGGTACACCCACAGTGCTGTTAGGGAGGGAGTTCCAGGATTTTGTCCCTGTGGTGTAGGTACACCCACAGCGCTGTTAGGGAGGGAGTTCCAGGATTTTGTCCATGTGGTGTAGGTACACCCACAGTGCTGTTAGGGAGGGAGTTCCAGGATTTTGTCCATGTGTTGCAGGTACACCCACAGTGCTGTTAGGGAGGGAGTTCCAGGATTTTGTCCATGTGGTGTAGGTACACCCACAGTGCTGTTAGGGAGGGAGTTCCAGGATTTTGTCCGTGCGGTGTTGGTACACCCACAGTGCTGTTAGGGAGGGAGTTCCTGGATTTTGTCCATGTGGTGTAGGTACACCCACAGCGCTGTTAGGGAGGGAGTTCCAGGATTTTGTCTATCTGGTGTAGGTACACCCACAGTGCTGTTAGGGAGGGAGTTCCAGGATTTTGTCTATGTTGTGTAGGTGCACCCACAGTGCTGTTAGGGAGGGAGTTCCAGGATTTTGTCCATGTGGTGTAGGTACATCCACAGTGCTGTTAGGGAGGGAGTTCCAGGATTTTGTCTATGTGGTGTAGGTACACCCACAGCGCTGTTAGGGAGGGAGTTCCAGGATTTTGTCTATGTTGTGTAGGTACACCCACAGTGCTGTTAGGGAGGGAGTTCCAGGATTTTGTCCATGTGGTGTAGGTACACCCACAGTGCTGTTAGGGAGGGAGTTCCAGGATTTTGTCCATGTAGTGTAAGTACACCCACAGTGCTGTTAGGGAGGGAGTTCAAGGATTTTGTCTGTGTGGTGTAGGTACACCCACAGCGCTGTTAGGGAGGGAGTTCCAGGATTTTCTCCGTGTGGTGTAGGTACACCCACAGTGCTGTTAGGGCGGGAGTTCCAGGATTTTGTCCATGTGGTGTAGGTACACCCACAGTGCTGTTAGGGAGGGAGTTCCAGGATTTTGTCCATGTGGTGTAGGTACACCCACAGTGCTGTTAGGGAGGGAGTTCCAGGATTTTGTGTATGTGGTGTAGGTACACCCACAGTGCTGTTAGGGAGGGAGTTCCAGGATTTTGTCCATGTAGTGTAGGTAGACCCACAGTGCTGTTAGGGAGGGAGTTCCAGGATTTTTTCTGTGTGGTGTAGGTACACCCACAGCGCTGTTAGGGAGGAAGTTCCAGGATTTTGTCCGTCTGGTGTAGGTACACCCACAGCGCTGTTAGGGAGGGAGTTCCACGATTTTGTCCATGTGGTGTAGGTACACCCACTGCGCTGTTAGGGAGGGAGTTCCAGGAATTTGTCTATGTGGTGTAGGTACACCCACAGCGCTGTTAGGGAGGGAGTTCCAGGATTTTATCTATGTGGTGTAGGTACACCCACAGTGATGTTAGGGAGGGAGTTCCAGGATTTTGTCTATGTGGTGTAGGTACACCCACAGTGCTGTTAGGGAGGGAGTTCCAGGATTTTTTCTGTGTGGTGTAGGTACACCCACAGTGCTGTTAGGGAGGGAGTTCCAGGATTTTGTCTATCTGGTGTAGGTACACCCACAGTGCTGTTAGGGAGGGAGTTCCAGGAATTTGTCTATGTGGTGTAGGTACACCCACAGCGCTGTTAGGGAGGGAGTTCCAGGATTTTATCTATGTGGTGTAGGTACACCCACAGTGATGTTAGGGAGGGAGTTCCAGGATTTTGTCTATGTGGTGTAGGTACACCCACAGCGCTGTTAGGGAGGGAGTTCCAGGATTTTGTCTATGTGGTGTAGGTACACCCACAGTGCTGTTAGGGAGGGAGTTCCAGGATTTTGTCTATCTCGTGTAGGTACACCCACAGTGCTGTTAGGGAGGGAGTTCCTGGATTTTGTCCATGTGGTGTAGGTACATCCACAGTGCTGTTAGGGAGGGAGTTCCAGGATTTTGTCCATGTGGTGTAGGTACATCCACAGTGCTGTTAGGGAGGGAGTTCCAGGATTTTGTCTATGTGCTGTAGGTACACCCACAGCGCTGTTAGGGAGGGAGTTCCAGGATTTTGTCTATGTTGTGTAGGTACACCCACAGTGCTGTTAGGGAGGGAGTTCCAGGATTTTGTCCATGTGGTGTAGGTACACCCACAGTGCTGTTAGGGAGGGAGTTCCAGGATTTTGTCCATGTAGTGTAAGTACACCCACAGTGCTGTTAGGGAGGGAGTTCAAGGATTTTGTCTGTGTGGTGTAGGTACACCCACAGCGCTGTTAGGGAGGGAGTTCCAGGATTTTCTCCGTGTGGTGTAGGTACACCCACAGTGCTGTTAGGGAGGGAGTTCCAGGATTTTGTCCATGTGGTGTAGGTACACCCACAGTGCTGTTAGGGAGGGAGTTCCAGGATTTTGTCCATGTGGTGTAGGTACACCCACAGTGCTGTTAGGGAGGGAGTTCCAGGATTTTGTGTATGTGGTGTAGGTACACCCACAGTGCTGTTAGGGAGGGAGTTCCAGGATTTTGTCCATGTAGTGTAGGTACACCCACAGTGCTGTTAGGGAGGGAGTTCCAGGATTTTTTCTGTGTGGTGTAGGTACACCCACAGCGCTGTTTGGGAGGAAGTTCCAGGATTTTGTCCGTGTGGTGTAGGTACACCCACAGCGCTGTTAGGGAGGGAGTTCCACGAGTTTGTCCATGTGGTGTAGGTACACCCACTGCGCTGTTAGGGAGGGAGTTCCAGGATTTTGTCTATGTGGTGTAGGTACACCCACAGCGCTGTTAGGGAGGGAGTTCCAGGATTTTGTCTATGTGGTGTAGGTACACCCACAGTGCTGTTAGGGAGGGAGTTCCAGGATTTTGTCTATCTGGTGTAGGTACACCCACAGCGCTGTTAGGGAGGGAGTTCCAGGATTTTGACTATGTTGTGTAGGTACACCCACAGTGCTGTTAGGGAGGGAGTTCCAGGATTTTGTCCATGTGGTGTAGGTACACCCACAGTGCTGTTAGGGAGTGAGTTCCAGGATTTTGTGTATGCGGTGTAGGTACACCCACAGTGCTGTTAGGGAGGGAGTTCCAGGATTTTGTCCGTGTGGTGTAGGTACACCCACAGTGTGTTAGGGAGGGAGTTCCAGGATTTTGTCCATGTGGTGTAGGTACACCCACAGCGCTGTTAGGGAGGGAGTTCCAGGATTTTGTCTATGTGGTGTTGGTGCACCCACAGTGCTGTTAGGGAGGGAGTTCCAGGATTTTGTCCATGTGGTGTAGGTACATCCACAGTGCTGTTAGGGAGGGAGTTCTAGGATTTTGTCTATGTTGTGTAGGTACACCCACAGCGCTCTTAGGGAGGGAGTTCCAGGATTTTGTCTATGTTGTGTAGGTACACCCACAGTGCTGTTAGGGAAGGAGTTCCAGGATTTTGTCCATGTGGTGTAGGTACACCCACAGTGCTGTTAGGGAGTGAGTTCCACGATTTTGTGTATGTGGTGTAGGTACACCCACAGTGCTGTTAGGGAGGGAGTTCCAGGATTTTGTCCATGTGGTGTAGGTACACCCACAGTGCTGTTAGGGAGGGAGTTCCAGGATTTTGTCCGTGTGGTGTAGGTACACCCACAGCGCTGTTAGGGAGGGAGTTCCAGGATTTTGTCCATGTGGTGTAGGTACACCCACAGTGCTGTTAGGGAGGGAGTTCCAGGATTTTGTCCATGTGTTGCAGGTACACCCACAGTGCTGTTAGGGAGGGAGTTCCAGGATTTTGTCTATCTGGTGTAGGTGCACCTACAGTGCTGTTAGGGAGGGAGTTCCAGGATTTTGTCCATGTGGTGTAGGTACATCCACAGTGCTGTTAGGGAGGGAGTTCCAGGATTTTGTCTATGTGGTGTAGGTACACCCACAGCGCTGTTAGGGAGGGAGTTCCAGGATTTTGTCTATGTTGTGTAGGTACACCCACAGTGCTGTTAGGGAGGGAGTTCCAGGATTTTGTCCATGTGGTGTAGGTACACCCACAGTGCTGTTAGGGAGTGAGTTCCAGGATTTTGTGTATGTGGTGTAGGTACACCCACAGTGCTGTTAGGGAGGGAGTTCCAGGATTTTGTCCATGTAGTGTAAGTACACCCACAGTGCTGTTAGGGAGGGAGTTCAAGGATTTTGTCTGTGTGGTGTAGGTACACCCACAGCGCTGTTAGGGAGGCAGTTCCTCGATTTTGTCCATGTGGTGTAGGTACACCCACTGCGCTGTTAGGGAGGGAGTTCCAGGAATTTGTCCATGTGGTGTAGTTACACCCACAGCGCTGTTAGGGAGGGAGTTCCAGGATTTTGTCTCTGTGGTGTAGGTACACCCACAGTGCTGTTAGGGAGTGAGTTCCAGGATTTTGTCTATGTTGTGTAGGTACACCCACAGCGCTGTTAGGGAGGGAGTTCCAGGATTTTGTCTATGTGGTGTAGGTACACCCACAGTGCTGTTAGGGAGGGAGTTCCAGGAATTTGTCCATGTGGTGTAGGTACACCCACAGTGCTGTTAGGGAGGGAGTTCCAGGAATTTGTCTATCTGGTGCAGGTACACCCACAGTGCTGTTAGGGAGGGAGTTCCAGGATTTTGTCCATGTGGTGTAGGTACATCCACAGTGCTGTTAGGGAGGGATTTCCAGGATTTTGTCTATGTGGTGTAGGTACACCCACAGCGCTGTTAGGGAGGGAGTTCCAGGATTTTGTCTATGTTGTGTAGGTACACCCACAGTGCTGTTAGGGAGGGAGTTCCAGGATTTTGTCCATGTGGTGTAGGTACACCCACAGTGCTGTTAGGGAGTGAGTTCCAGGATTTTGTGTATGTGGTGTAGGTACACCCACAGTGCTGTTAGGGAGGGAGTTCCAGGATTTTGTCCATGTGGTGTAGGTACACCCACAGTGCTGTTAGGGAGGGAGTTCCAGGATTTTGTCCCTGTGGTGTAGGTACACCCACAGCGCTGTTAGGGAGGGAGTTCCAGGATTTTGTCCATGTGGTGTAGGTACACCCACAGTGCTGTTAGGGAGGGAGTTCCAGGATTTTGTCCATGTGTTGCAGGTACACCCACAGTGCTGTTAGGGAGGGAGTTCCAGGATTTTGTCCATGTGGTGTAGGTACACCCACAGTGCTGTTAGGGAGGGAGTTCCAGGATTTTGTCCGTGCGGTGTTGGTACACCCACAGTGCTGTTAGGGAGGGAGTTCCTGGATTTTGTCCATGTGGTGTAGGTACACCCACAGCGCTGTTAGGGAGGGAGTTCCAGGATTTTGTCTATCTGGTGTAGGTACACCCACAGTGCTGTTAGGGAGGGAGTTCCAGGATTTTGTCTATGTTGTGTAGGTGCACCCACAGTGCTGTTAGGGAGGGAGTTCCAGGATTTTGTCCATGTGGTGTAGGTACATCCACAGTGCTGTTAGGGAGGGAGTTCCAGGATTTTGTCTATGTGGTGTAGGTACACCCACAGCGCTGTTAGGGAGGGAGTTCCAGGATTTTGTCTATGTTGTGTAGGTACACCCACAGTGCTGTTAGGGAGGGAGTTCCAGGATTTTGTCCATGTGGTGTAGGTACACCCACAGTGCTGTTAGGGAGGGAGTTCCAGGATTTTGTCCATGTAGTGTAAGTACACCCACAGTGCTGTTAGGGAGGGAGTTCAAGGATTTTGTCTGTGTGGTGTAGGTACACCCACAGCGCTGTTAGGGAGGGAGTTCCAGGATTTTCTCCGTGTGGTGTAGGTACACCCACAGTGCTGTTAGGGCGGGAGTTCCAGGATTTTGTCCATGTGGTGTAGGTACACCCACAGTGCTGTTAGGGAGGGAGTTCCAGGATTTTGTCCATGTGGTGTAGGTACACCCACAGTGCTGTTAGGGAGGGAGTTCCAGGATTTTGTGTATGTGGTGTAGGTACACCCACAGTGCTGTTAGGGAGGGAGTTCCAGGATTTTGTCCATGTAGTGTAGGTAGACCCACAGTGCTGTTAGGGAGGGAGTTCCAGGATTTTTTCTGTGTGGTGTAGGTACACCCACAGCGCTGTTAGGGAGGAAGTTCCAGGATTTTGTCCGTCTGGTGTAGGTACACCCACAGCGCTGTTAGGGAGGGAGTTCCACGATTTTGTCCATGTGGTGTAGGTACACCCACTGCGCTGTTAGGGAGGGAGTTCCAGGAATTTGTCTATGTGGTGTAGGTACACCCACAGCGCTGTTAGGGAGGGAGTTCCAGGATTTTATCTATGTGGTGTAGGTACACCCACAGTGATGTTAGGGAGGGAGTTCCAGGATTTTGTCTATGTGGTGTAGGTACACCCACAGTGCTGTTAGGGAGGGAGTTCCAGGATTTTTTCTGTGTGGTGTAGGTACACCCACAGTGCTGTTAGGGAGGGAGTTCCAGGATTTTGTCTATCTGGTGTAGGTACACCCACAGTGCTGTTAGGGAGGGAGTTCCAGGAATTTGTCTATGTGGTGTAGGTACACCCACAGCGCTGTTAGGGAGGGAGTTCCAGGATTTTATCTATGTGGTGTAGGTACACCCACAGTGATGTTAGGGAGGGAGTTCCAGGATTTTGTCTATGTGGTGTAGGTACACCCACAGCGCTGTTAGGGAGGGAGTTCCAGGATTTTGTCTATGTGGTGTAGGTACACCCACAGTGCTGTTAGGGAGGGAGTTCCAGGATTTTGTCTATCTCGTGTAGGTACACCCACAGTGCTGTTAGGGAGGGAGTTCCTGGATTTTGTCCATGTGGTGTAGGTACATCCACAGTGCTGTTAGGGAGGGAGTTCCAGGATTTTGTCCATGTGGTGTAGGTACATCCACAGTGCTGTTAGGGAGGGAGTTCCAGGATTTTGTCTATGTGCTGTAGGTACACCCACAGCGCTGTTAGGGAGGGAGTTCCAGGATTTTGTCTATGTTGTGTAGGTACACCCACAGTGCTGTTAGGGAGGGAGTTCCAGGATTTTGTCCATGTGGTGTAGGTACACCCACAGTGCTGTTAGGGAGGGAGTTCCAGGATTTTGTCCATGTAGTGTAAGTACACCCACAGTGCTGTTAGGGAGGGAGTTCAAGGATTTTGTCTGTGTGGTGTAGGTACACCCACAGCGCTGTTAGGGAGGGAGTTCCAGGATTTTCTCCGTGTGGTGTAGGTACACCCACAGTGCTGTTAGGGAGGGAGTTCCAGGATTTTGTCCATGTGGTGTAGGTACACCCACAGTGCTGTTAGGGAGGGAGTTCCAGGATTTTGTCCATGTGGTGTAGGTACACCCACAGTGCTGTTAGGGAGGGAGTTCCAGGATTTTGTGTATGTGGTGTAGGTACACCCACAGTGCTGTTAGGGAGGGAGTTCCAGGATTTTGTCCATGTAGTGTAGGTACACCCACAGTGCTGTTAGGGAGGGAGTTCCAGGATTTTTTCTGTGTGGTGTAGGTACACCCACAGCGCTGTTTGGGAGGAAGTTCCAGGATTTTGTCCGTGTGGTGTAGGTACACCCACAGCGCTGTTAGGGAGGGAGTTCCACGAGTTTGTCCATGTGGTGTAGGTACACCCACTGCGCTGTTAGGGAGGGAGTTCCAGGATTTTGTCTATGTGGTGTAGGTACACCCACAGCGCTGTTAGGGAGGGAGTTCCAGGATTTTGTCTATGTGGTGTAGGTACACCCACAGTGCTGTTAGGGAGGGAGTTCCAGGATTTTGTCTATCTGGTGTAGGTACACCCACAGTGCTGTTAGGGAGGGAGTTCCTGGATTTTGTCCATGTGGTGTAGGTACATCCACAGTGCTGTTAGGGAGGGAGTTCCAGGATTTTGTCCATGTGGTGTAGGTACACCCACAGTGCTGTTAGGGAGGGAGTTCCAGGATTTTGTCTATGTGGTGTAGGTACACCCACAGTGCTGTTAGGGAGGGAGTTCCAGGATTTTGTCCATGTAGTGTAGGTACACCCACAGTGCTGTTAGGGAGGGAGTTCCAGGATTTTTTCTGTGTGGTGTAGGTACACCCACAGCGCTGTTTGGGAGGAAGTTCCAGGATTTTGTCCGTGTGGTGTAGGTACACCCACAGCGCTGTTAGGGAGGGAGTTCCACGATTTTGTCCATGTGGTGTAGGTACACCCACTGCGCTGTTAGGGAGGGAGTTCCAGGAATTTGTCTATGTGGTGTAGGTACACCCACAGCGCTGTTAGGGAGGGAGTTCCAGGATTTTGTCCATGTGGTGTAGGTACATCCACAGTGCTGTTAGGGAGGGAGTTCCAGGATTTTGTCTATGTGGTGTAGGTACACCCACAGCGCTGTTAGGGAGGGAGTTCCAGGATTTTGTCTATGTTGTGTAGGTACACCCACAGTGCTGTTAGGGAGGGAGTTCCAGGATTTTGTCCATGTGGTGTAGGTACACCCACAGTGCTGTTAGGGAGTGAGTTCCAGGGTTTTGTGTATGTGGTATAGGTACACCCACAGTGCTGTTAGGGAGGGAGTTCCAGGATTTTGTCCATGTGGTGTAGGTACACCCACAGTGCTGTTAGGGAGAGAGTTCCAGGATTTTGTCCATGTGGTGTAGGTACACCCACAGTGCTGTTAGAGAGGGAGTTCCAGGATTTTGTCCGTGTGGTGTAGGTACACCCACAGTGCTGTTAGGGAGAGAGTTCCAGGATTTTGTCCATGTGGTGTAGGTACACCCACAGTGCTGTTAGGAAGGGAGTTCCAGGATTTTGACCCAGCGACATTGAAGGAACGGTGATATATTTCCAAGTCAGGATGGTGAGTGACTTGGAGGGGAACTTCCAGGTGGTGGTGTTCCCATGTGTCTGCTGCCCTTGTCCTTCTATTTGGTAGTGGTCGTGGGTTTGGAACGTGCTGTCGAAGGAGCCTTGGTGAATGCCTGCAGTGCATCTTGTTGATGGTACACACTGCTGCTACTGTGTGTCGGTGGTGGAGGGAGTGAATGTTTGTGGATGGGGTGCCAATCAAGCGGGGCTGCTTTGTCCTGGATGGTGTCGAGCTTCTTGAGTGTTGTGGGAGCTGCACTCATCCAGGCAAGTGGGGAGTATTCCATCACACTCCTGACTTGTGCCTTGTAGATGGTGGACAGGCTTTGGGGAGTCAGGAGGTGAGTTACTCACCACAGGATTCCCAGCCTCTGACCTGCTCTTGTAGACACAGTATTTATATGGCTGGTCCAGTTCAGTTTCTGGTCAATGGTACCCCCCCAGGATGTTAATAGTGGGGGATTCAGTGATGGAAATGTCATTGAATGTCAAGGGGGCGATGGTTAGATTCTCTCTTGTTGGAGATGGTCATTACCTGACACTTGTGTGGAGTGAATGTTATTTGCCACTTGTCAGCCCAAGCCTGGATATTGTCCAGGTCTTGCTGCAGTTGGACATGGACTGCTTCAGTATCTGAGGAGTCCTGAATGGTGCTGAACATTGTGCAACCATCAGCGAACATCCCTACTTCTGACCTTATGATGGAAGGAAGGTCATTGATGAAGCAGCTGAAGATGGTTGGGCCGAGGACACTACCCTGAGGATCTCCAAGAAAGTTCCCGCTGCTTCTCCCGATTCCTGTCAGCGTTCTAATGTGTAACTGATGCTTGCCTCCCTCTCAGCAGCTTAGAGCCTGTGTGTTTCCTACACTGAATTACTTGGGATATAAAGCACTGAACAGGCCATTCAGCCCAAGTGGTCCATTCTAGTACCTTCTAGGATCAATGAAGGGAAAGGGAGAGAAAACACCCTTTTATATCGCGTCTTTCACGGACTCAGGATTTTAGCAAACACTTTCCAGCCAATGAAGAGCAGTCGCTGCTGTAATGTAGGAAACGCTCAGCAAGATCCCACAAACAGCAACGTGTACTGTCCCAAATCACCTGTTTTAAAAGTGATACCCATTGAGGGATAAATATCGGTCCGGGACACCGGGAAGAAACTCTCCAGCCCTCATTCAAAATAGTGGCCATGGGGCTTTTAACATCCAGCTGAGAGAGGCTTTAATATCTCCTCCAAAAATGCCACCTCTGAAAGTGCAGCACCTCCTCAGTGCTCCACTGGGAGAGCTAGCCTGGATCTTTACACTCCACATAAACATCCTCCCACCTCACACTATCGAAAAAGACATCTCTCCCCACTCAGAAAAACCATTGTCAGAATTTCAGGCAGGCTGGTTACTGTCGTCTCATAAAGGGAACAAGCTGTCTCCCTCTCCTCTCGCGCTCACTGAACCTTGTTATGTTTTTTTTTTTTCCTTGCGTTCATATTCCGCTGTCAGCCTCTTGCCACTGCCTCCTGGGGAATTCAGGCCAGTCTTGCTGCTACACGACACTGAGGCCTGGCTTTACAGGGAAGGTAGAAACAGTTCACATCTCACCTGCTGCTGCCTGCCGAAGGGTTCCCTCACTCCTCTGCTTGGTCATTTCGTCTTGTCTCCATCGCCTGCTTTGGTGTTGGTGGTTTGCAGATGCTACACAGGAAATAGCAGTTTCAAAATGACCTCTTCAAACACCAGCAGCGCCCTGCACACACTCTGTGTGTGTGTGTGTGTGTGTGTGTGTGCGCGTGTGAGACTAACAGCTACAGCAAAGCCAGCCTGTCTCCGAGATCTGTGACTAAACCTCAGGCCGCCAGAGATCTTGTAAGATCATGAGACCATAGGAAATAGGAACAGAAACAGGATTAGACCACTCAGGCCATCAAGCCTGCTGCACCATTCGATGAGTTCATGGCTGATCGGACTGTGACCTTAACTCCAATGTCTTGCCTGCAATGTCCTGCACCCACACCCCACCCACCCCCACACCACCTTAACCCTTCACTCCCTTGTTGATCAAGGACTTGCCTAAGTCTGCCTTGGATATATTCGATGACCCGCTGCTGTCTGGGGAAGAGAATTCCACAGCCCACTGACCCTCCAAGGGGAGAAATTCCTTCTCATCGCCATCTTAAATGGGAGACCCCTTCCTTTTAAACTGTGCCCCCTAGTTCTAGATACCCCCATGAGGGGGAAAGTCCTCTCAGTAACTTTCCTGTCAAAGCCCCTCAGAACCTCACGGCCTGAATTTTCAGGGTGGGTTGGGGGCTCCTCCATTCCTGCCAACTCCAGTAGGCCCAAGGCCTTTTCACACTCTAACCAGCATTGATTAGCATAAGGATTTCCTCCAATCGGAGCGGCCGGCAACTCTCCAGGTGGCATGGTGGTATTGTCACTGGGCTAGCACTCCAGGGACCCAGAGTAACCTCCTGGGGGGTTGCAGGTTCAAACCCCACCACTGAAGATGGTGAAATTTGGATTCAGTAGAACCTGGAGTTAAAAATCTGATGATGGCCATGAACCCATTGCCGATTGTCATAAAAAAATATCCCCATCTGGTTCACTAATGCCCTTTAGGGAAGGAAATCTGCCTTCCTTACCCGGTCTGGCCTACATGTGACTCCAGACCCACAGCAATGTGGTTAACTCTTAACTGGCCCCTGAACAAGGGCAATTAGGGATGGGCAATAATGAGTTAAAGGGAACAGTGCTGCGGTGGCTGGAAGAGGAACTGCAGGGGGACTGCCTGGAGCTCAGTGCCAGGAACTGGAGGGGAGGCAAGTGGCAGGGGGGTCCCCGGGTGGGGGGAGTAGGAGAGGCTTGCGGGGGATTGGGGAGGGGGCGACGGTCATGAGTGGGGAGGGAATGTGGACGTGGTCCGAGGGGAAAGGCCGGTGGGGGAGGGAGGTCTGGAGGTCTCTGGGCCTTAAGGGGAGAGTGTGCACCACCCTCCCCTCCCCAGCCCCCCCCACTCTACCAATTGTTCAAGTTTGCTTTGCCTCCCCAATCTGTCATCCACCCGCCTGCCTAAAAGTTGAGGCTGGGTGGGAAAGGGCCTCCATCGGGGTCCGAGGCTCTGTTCATCCCAGCGTAAAGGCGTGACCAGGTCAGGCAGGACCAGTGGGATCCCAGAGGGAACTCAGGGAGACCCTCCCCACTCCCTCCCTGCCTCAGAACCCAACGGAGTGGGGAGGGGTAGCATGAAATCCTGGCCCGCGTGTTTCTGGGGTTGCCAGCTGGTTAAGTGTATTTCCGGAGGTTTTAACCACCTGACCTTCCCCCACACTCCAGCCGTTAGTCGGCCAACACATCCCTCCTTGTGAAGCATTGCCTCCCTACGCTAACTGGAAAGCAAAAAGACTCATCACCCAGTTGGATGATGCTTGACTGTCAACCGAACAGCCATTTTCTCCCCCAGCCTCAATATTTTCATATCTGCTCAAGAGAGGTGTTCAGAGACAATCGCACAGGAATACCCCAGGATTGTGCAGGATGGGGGCCTGGATATTGACCTTCAGTTCCTGGAGACTACTGACCAATCCTGGAGAGTTGGCAACCCGAAATGCTTCGATAAGATGACCTCTCATCTTTCTAAACTCCAGTGGGTATAGGCTCAACCTGCTTAACCCTTCCCCATAAGACAACCCCCTTCATCCCAGTGAGCGTTCCCTGAGCTCCCTCCGCTGCAAGTATATCTATTGTTCCTTAGGTAAGCAGGCCAAAACTGGACACTGTACTCCAGGTGCAGTCTCACCAATGCCCTGTTCAGTTGTACAAGGCCTAAACTCCACTGCCCTTGTAATAAAGGCCAAAGCTCCATTTGCCTTCCTAACTACTTGTTGCGGAGAAACATCTGGAACCATGATGCTTGCTGTTGCTTCCATGTGTCAAGTGGTTTTTATCAAGACCCATTTTCTTGGCAGTGAATTCTGAGTTAAATGTTTTTCATGTAAAGAATTTCCTGAATTTACTTTTAACCCTGTGTGCTCTAATTCTGTGGCCCTTAATTCTATGTCCTGCTATGTTACGTCCCTTTATTCAGCTGGCACAGCGAAATCTAAAGCCATATTTGATGCATATGCATTCTCTTTGCTGTCTGATATCCCTTGGCATCTCAAGCTGCAACTAACAAGGCTGCACATCCATAGTCTCTCCTGTCCTTTCTCACAACCCAGACCCACTGACACTAGGGACCAGCCTCCTGGCTCCTACCTGCTTCGGACAGTGGGACGTCCCACCTGTGTCTCAGTGGCCTGACCTGCAGGAGGTACGAAAGCACCAGACAGTCCAGCCATAGGCCCCTCGTGGAGACGTGTGGTTGAAGCTTTATTCGTGCACTCATCAGGCCAAACACAAGAAGGTCACATTCCACAGGACATCGGCTACTCAGAGCCGGCTGGATAAACAATAGCACCCGTTCCTCCCCCCCCACTGTCACCCATCCCCTGTCCACGCACCCCCCCCACTGTCACCCACGCACCCCCCCCCTCAATGTCACCCATCCCCCCTCCACCCCCCTCACTGTCACCATGCACCCATCCCCCCTCCACACCCCTCACTGTCACCCATCCCCCCTCCACCCCCCCTCACTGATACCCATCCCCTGTCCACGCACCCCCCCCACTGTAACCATCCCCTGTCCACGCACCCCCCCCACTGTAACCATCCCCTGTCCACGCACCCCCCTCTCCACTGTCACCCATCCCCCCTCCACCCCCCCCACTGATACCCATCCCCCCTTCACCCCCCTCACTGACACCCATCCCCCCTCCACCCCCCTCACTGACACCCATCTGCCTTCACCCCCCCCTCACTGTCACATCCCCCCTCCACCCCCCCTCACTGATACCCATCCCCCCTCCACCCCCCCTCACTGTCACCCATCCCCCCTTCACCCCCCTCACTGACTCCCATCCCCCCTTCACCCCCCTCAATGTCACCATCCCCCCTCCACCCCCCCCTCACTGTCACCATCCCCCTCCACCCCCCCTCACTGACTCCCATCCCCCCTTCACCCCCCTCACTGTCACCATCCCCCCTCCACCCCCCCCTCAATGTCACCATCCCCCCTCCACCCCCTCACTGATACCCATCCCCCCTCCACCCCCCCTCACTGTCACCATCCCCCCTCCACCCCCCCCCCCCACTGATACCCATCCCCCCTCCACCCCCCCTCACTGTCACCCATCCCCCCACCGCTCCCCCTCACTGATACCCATCCCCCCTCCACCCCCCCTCACTGATACCCATCCCCCCTCCACCCCCTTCACTGATACCCATCCCCCTCCACCCCCCCTCACTGATACCCATCCCCCCTCCACCCCCCCTCACTGTCACCCATCCCCCCTCCACACCCCCTCACTGATACCCATCCCCCTCCACCCCCCTCACTGATACCTATCCCCCCTCCACCCCCCCCAACTGTCACCCATCCCCCCTCCACCCCCCTCACTGACACCCATCCCCCCTCCACCCCCCTCACTGACACCCATCCCCCCTTCACCCCCCTCACTGACACCCATCCCCCCTCCGCCCCCCCTCACTGATACCCATCCCCCCTCCACCCCCCCCCCTCACTGACACCCATCCCCCCTCCACCCCCCTCACTGACACCCATCCCCCTTCCACACCCCCCTCACTGATACCCATCTGCCTTCACCCCCCCCTCACTGTCACCATCCCCCCTTCACCCCCCCCTCACTGTCACCATCCCCCCTTCACCCCCCCCTCACTGTCACCATCCCCCCTCCACACCCCTCACTGTCACCCATCCCCCCTCCACCCCCCTCACTGATACCCATCCCCCCTCCACCCCCCTCACTGATACCCATCCCCCCTCCACCCCCCTCACTGTCACCCATCCGCCCTCCACCCCCCTCACTGACACCCATCCCCCCTCCACCCCCTCACTGATACCCATCCCCCCTCCACCCCCCTCACTGATACCCATCCCCCCTTCACCCCCCCCTCACTGATACCCATCCCCCCTCCACCCCCCTCACTGATACCCATCCCCCCTTCACCCCCCTCGCTGTCACCCACTCCCCCTTCACCCCCCCTCACTGTCACCCCCCCTCCTTCACCCCCCCTCACTGACTCCCACCCCCCCTTCACCCCCCCCTCACTGACACCCATCCCCCCTCCACCCCCCTCACTTCCATCCATCCCTCCTTCACCCCCCCTCACTGACTCCCATCCCCCCTTCACCCCCCCCCCACTGTCACCCATCCCCCCTCCACCCCCCTCACTGTCACCCATCCCCCCTCCACCCCCCTCACTGACACCCATCCCCCCTCCACCCCCCTCACTGACACCCATCCCCCCTCCACCCCCCTCACTGTCACCATCCCCCCTTCACCCCCCCTCACTTACACCCATCCCCCCTCCACCCCCCCCCTCACTTACACCCATCCCTCCTTCACCCCCCCTCACAGTGGCCCATTCCCCCTCACCCCACCTCCTCAGTGTCACGCACTTCCCTCCGCCCCGCCCTCTCTCTGTCACCTACCTCCTCCCCAAATGCTCCTCAGTCCCCCGTTCCCCTCCCCTCTCTCCATTCTCCCTCCCCTCCCTCACTCGCCGACTCCTTTAGTTAATCTCAGGTCGGTGTGATTATCAGAATTTGCATTTGTGTTAAACCTGCGCCCAGTTCCGG